>VXAY01007347.1:815081-886165 GCA_013399855.1 Oxyruncus cristatus | reverse complement strand
TTTTTTTTTTTTTTTTTTAACTTGGAAACTTGAATGTTGCAATTCCATGGCTCTGTGGAGCTGCAGGCTCAGTCTGTCCCTCTGCTCAGCCAGCTCTGGGACTGGACAATTGCTGGCTGGTGCAGAGAAACCAGTCAGTTATAAGCATAAAATAAAGATCCTTTTAAATGTACTTGGCTCAGTATGTCCTCAAGAACCAGCTTAACTAATTGAATTTTAAACCTCAGCAAGAGGAGCCAGAAGTCCAGCTTTGACAGATGTTCTTTGCTTTGTTTTGCTTCAGCAGCTCAGGGATGATAAGTCAGCTGCCCAAATGTAGGCATCTAGCGCTGCCCAAAACTTCTCAGTATTCAAGACCCTGTATGGGATCAATGGGTATGATGCAGGCTGTAGGGGAATCCTGCACCTCTCTGTAGCTGTGGCAGGAGACAAAACACAGAATTTGTCTGTGCTGAGGGGAAGTGTAGGTACCTCTGATTAGGCATCTGAATTCTACCCTAAATCTGCTTTGCTTTTTCAGCCCTATATATCCCTCACTGCCCCTCTATTCCGTTTGGTAGTACATGATTGCAGTGTCCCATGGGTCTGTACTGGGAGTGGTACTCTTAGATATCTTTATTAATAGACATAGTGGGATTGAATACACCCTTGGCAAACCCTTGCAAGTTTGCAGGTGATGCTAAGCTGAGTGGTACAGCTGATTCAATGGAGGGAAGGGGTGCCACCCAGAGTAACCTTGACAGGCTTGAGAAGTGAGCCTGTGTGAACTTTGTGGAGTTCAACAGGGCCAGCAAAGTCTGACACCTGAATTAGAGTAATCATCAGTATCAGTACAGGCTGGGTGGAGAATGGATCGAGAGCAGCCTTGCAGAAAAGAACTTGGGGATTATAGTGGATATAAGACTGGATATGAGCTGACAGTGTGCACTTGCAGCCCAGAAACCAAACTCATCCTGGGCTGCATTAAAAGCAGAATGGCCATCAGGTTGAGGGAGGTGATTCTGCCCCCTACTCTGTTCTCATCCCACCATCCAGCTCAGGGGCCCACAGTACAAGGAAGAAATGGACCTGTTAAACTGGGTCTGAAAGAGGGCTGAGGAAGTGACCTGAGAGCTGGATGACCTCTCCTACAAAGAAAGGCTGAGAGCATTCAGATAGTTCAGCCTAGAAGAGAGAAGGCTCTGGGGAGACCTTGTTGTGGCCTTTCAATACTTAAAGGAGACCTACAAGAAAGGTGGAGAGAGACTTTTTACCAGGCCTTGTAGTATGGTAGGACAAGGGGTAATGGTTTTAAACTGAAGGAGAGTAAAATTATATTAGATAGAAGGAAGAAACTATTTGATGTGACAATTAGTATGGCAGTGGTGAGCTGCTGGGACAGTTGCTCAGAGTAGTTACAGATGTCCATCCCTAGAAGTGTTCAAAGCCAGGTTAGATGGGGCTCTGAGCAACCCGATCTAAGTAAAAGATGTCCCTGCTCACAGCAGTGATATTAGAACTAGATGATTCTTTAAAGTCTTTTCAAAGCCAAGCCATTCAATGATTCTATATTATTACAACATTTTTAGTGAAATGTTGAGTTTCTCTTCCAATAGCGTAGGCCATATTTTGTTGCTGGATATCTAGTGCTCTTCTCATCTTTAGCTTTTTAGCTTTCCCTGTTCCCACAATGTTCCTGAAATTTGCCTTTTTCCTTCCATAATGTTTCTAGAGCTATAGCTTGTGTATCTGCCTAAAAATGCATTTTAAACTACTCTGTTCTTTTGCTTGCTCTGTTGTATGACTACATCAATAAAAGTCCTCTTCTAAAGAGCACTTCACAAAGTATATGTCTAGATTTGCAATAAACAGTAAATCTACTTGTATGATGATGTAACTCCCATGAGTGCTGCACTCTGTCTCCCACAAAAATTGTTGGATTGCTATCTTCTCTCCAAGAGTTTGTGAGTTATAGTTGCTTTTGAATTTTGCCTCCCCCCCACACACCCCTCCTCCATGCCTCTGTGTAGTTGCTTATAGTTTCTTCTGGCATTTTTGAGTGACTCATGTAATACATCCTTGACAGGAACACTTACCAGAACAGATGAAAGACATTGTAATGAAAATAACATTTTCTGGTAACAGCAGCTGCCAATCTAAATGTGTATCTGCTTCAACTGTAAGCATAAGGATTTATGGGTCCTACAGTCATCAAAGAGGAAACATCTTTCCAGGCTGGGAAAGTCCTTCATGGGACAGAAAAACTCTGCAGGTTCTTGTCCCAGGTCTGTTCATCACTGAAGACAGAAACATTAGAACCTTGAACCCCATCAACACAGGTTTGCACCATGTTTTCTGACTATCTTACTTGACTACAGGAGTCTGATTTTATTTATTTCTGTCTCTAAAAGATAATGCTAAATTCTGTAGCATGCTGAAATACTAGGCTTTACTTTATTCCCTGTATTTTGAGACTGTATACTATGCAAGTTGATTTATGTCTTAAAAATCTTGCTTTGACATCTCTCTGAATGCCAAATACTTTGTCTTGATCCAGAAAATTATAGGGGCCAAAAGAAATTTTTCTCATTGAAATGCACCTTGTCAAAACAAATTTCAGTGTTGGGAAAACTGGTTATTTTCAAAGCACCAGTGAAGGATCCCAGGACAGACCTGGCGTGTTTTGGTCCTGGAGTGGAAACCCTTGTGGTCACAGATGATTTCTCCTGCCTGCTCAGACAGTTTACATATTTGGAATGATTTTTGAAGCAGTAAGTCAGCTGAAGCGGAGCTGCCTGCACAGAAGTACTGAGAAACAGGAATGTGCCTCAAGTCAGTTTTGAGTTTGTTCTTTAAAATGCCTTATCTAAGACTCTGGGCAGAAACGTTCTGCATTTTCAAAGCTTTAGGAGGATCTATATGCTTATTCTGTTGTCCTCAATCCAGAAAGAACAGTTTTTAAGAGTGGGGAGGGGTGGTGGTGGTGGTAAGTACCCTGTGCTGTTATAGGCTGCTGTGGGACTGAGCCCAGCCAAATCTTCCTTTTGAAGCTGTGCAGGTGTGTAGAAGAGAAAGAAAAATGCACGAGGGCAGGCAGGCCAGGAGGATGGACCATGTGGTGCAGTGGTTATTTTCAGCTTAGAGAGAGAGGAATGCTGAGAGTCAGCCTCTGGTTTAAAAGAAACAGGAAGAACAACAGCAACAAACACCACCAAAGAAAACAAATCAAGAAGAAAGAAACCGAACTAAAACCTCCACCGAGGTATTTTTATATGTACTCTTGTCTTTGACAGGAGTGGTGTTTGTTCTTTCAGGATGCTCTCTATATTTTCTGAAACACTGTTTTGAAGCTGCTCAGTCAGAGGATGAACTGCAACGGGGGTAATATTGTGTGTTTTGGGAAGTTGTTGAAAGGCCGATGTTACTGATCAATACTGGAGGTCTGCCATCAGTCTGGGCTGAGAGGCAGAGGTGAGTGAGGGAGAGGAGTGCATTGATCAAATGTAGGTGTCTGATGAGACCTTGCTTTTGCAGCTTTGAGTTCAGAAGCTTGGTGTCATGAAACTTGAAGCAGTTACAGGATAGAGGGGTTTCCATGCATAGACAGGTGGTAGAATGCTGTTCTCAAGATTTGCCTTTATCAAAGTCCTGAGACTTTTTGTTTATCTTAAAGGATTTATTGTAAAGTACTAAGCTGCTGCAACCTCAGAGAAAGAACAGCTGGCAGGTGTCATCAGGGAGTTTCTCCCGGAATCTGGTACCTACTTTTGAGGGAGCTCATTTGTTGCTGTTCACTATCAGGAAGGATGCTGAAAGGTTTCTTTTTCTGGTGCTCTTCAGCTGCTGAAGCCGTTGGTTCATTAGTAACCAAGGAGCAGAAGCATTTACAGGAAAAGCTCCTGGGTAAGCTGGCAATAGACTTCCCTCTGAAAGAAAAGTTGTTTTGATCCCCTGTTTGTTTTTCCTGAAGGGTGAGGAATTTGTGCAGAGTGATCCAACTGCTGATGAAGTATCTTGTAAAATATGACTTGGGAAGAAAAATTAATATTATATCATCTGATTAGTCAAGCAGCCCTACAGAAGGCACCAAGAATAATGACTTTACTTCAGAGGGTCACTTAGTGTTGTGTAATGTCAGATAACTACATTAAACTTGATACTGGGCAGCATAATATGAGAAGAAAATTTGATAAATACAGAAATCTGGGAAATGTCAGATGTCCTAAAGTGTGATCTCATTTTATGATCTCTGGAAAAGGTATAACTTGGGTACACTTAATGATATGTCTTTTGAACTATCTTTTATAGAGGCAGCAGTGTAATTTTTTTATGTACTTCCTTCTCCTTTGGCATACCTTCAGTATATAAAGGGGAGTAACTGGATGGTCATATGTTGCCTATAAGGGATTTAGATTCACTTATTACACAGAAGGTGAACTAAGCAGTTGTAATACTGGGTTGAATATCTTCTCTTGGATTAGAGTGAGGGCTGAACAATAAACCCTGCTTCCATGCTAACTTATTTCTAGAACCTCTTTTGGGTTTCAAAAAGCGTTGTACTTAAAGGACTAATCTTCAACAGGATTGCTTTGTCATGTGGTAAACAGTGGGTCAGAGGACTCTGATAGTGTCAGTTGGTGTTGGGTATTTTGGCTTAGTGTTGAGTTTGAGGGTTTTTTTTCTGCAGCAGTTAAGGAGATGTAACCATTCTTACAAACTGGTGGTTGGAGCAGCAACATTTGTAGAAATTTTTTTACAAATTTGTAGTAACTCTACAGAAATTGGATCTTTGCCGATGGGCTCGGGGAGGCAGTTAGTAGCATCTTGCCAGTCATATGCATTCGTATTTCCTTCAGGTTAGAAGTGGATAAATGTGATGACTAATTCCAGGGGACAATGAATTTGTTTTGTTAACAGCTAGTCCTGTTGCAATGTTGTGCTGTGCTACAGCCTGTTTTTAAACTTCTGCTTCTAGAGGGCTGTTGTGGCAAGCTGAAACATCTTGTTAAGTGGGAAAGCACTATCAGGAGGGTGGCTGTGTTTAAGCCTCACACAAACAAATTAGTTTTAAACCTGGAAATAATTCTTTCTTGGACAGGAAGAATCTCATTCCAATAAATGAAAGATGATATTGGGTCCCAGCAGATTGTTGTGGGGTAGCCACAAATGTTGTATTTGCCCTATTTGGGCTGTGATTTGAGGACAAAACTGTAAATTCCAGTTTATGTCCATTTTATGGGTTGATAAAACCATGCAGAAAGCTCAGGGGCTAAAACTTGACACTATGAATTGAATAAACAATTCAATTAGATGATTGCTGTGATGGCTTCTGTTGTTGGAGACCTATATATTATGTTACATAACAGATGATTTAAAAGGTCTATATTATACAAGAAAGAATGTTAAGTCAGAAGGAGCATAAATCTGTGTCATTTTCACCTGTCTTGGACTTAGTTGCTGTGCTGATACTGAACAGAGTAGCCTTGAAATAATATGTTACATTGGACTCTCAAAAAGGGCAATGAAATTTAAAAGTAATTTGCTGGTGCTTCTGAGATAAAGCAGTAAATATAATCTGAATCCTCTTCTCACAAGGTAGATATGTCATAGTTACTATCCAAGGCAAGAATATCAAGGCCTTGCCAGAGTGTTGTTCAATGCCCGGCTGGTTATCTTCTGCTTTTGAACGCTATGATTAGCAATTTGGAGGTCCCAGTGGTTCTGAGATTACATTGGAGAATATGCTGAGTTGGAAGGGACCCACAAGGATCACCAAGTCCAACTCTTGGCCCTGCGCAGGACCATCCCCAAGAGTCGCACCATGTATCCGAGAGTATTGTCCAAACACTTGCTGAACTTGATCAGGCTTGGTGCTGTGACCACTTTCCATGGGGAGCCTGGTCCAGCACCTAACCACCCCCTTGGTGAAAAACTTCTTTCTGACGTCCAGTCTAAACCTCCCCTTACACAACCTCAGGCAACTCCATGGGGTCCTGTTTCTGGTCACCACAGAGAAGAGATCAGTGCCTGTCCCTCCTCTTCTCTTCATGGGAAAGTTGTCGACTGCAGTGAGGTCTCCCCTCAGTCTCCTTCAGGATGAACAGACCAAGTGCCCTCAGCCGCTCCTCACATGGCTTCCCCTCAAGGCTCTTCACCATCTTTGTTGTCCTCCTTTGGATGCTCTCTAAGAGCTTAATACCTTCTTGTATTGGGTGCCCAAATCTTCACACAATGCTCAAGGTGAGGTTGCCCCAGTGCAGAGCAGAGCGGGACAATCCCCTCCCTTGCTTTCCGTGATGCCTCCCAGGAAATGGTTGGCCCTCCTGGCAGCCAGGGCACATTGCTGTTTCATATTCAACTTGATGTGAGCCTTTAATGGCAAGGTGAAGTCTTGCTTGTTATTCTGAAATATTAGAAGCATGAAAATACTGTAACATGAGTGTTTCCATTTAAATACAGACAAACAAAGACAAAAGAAACACAAATGTAAGGAGGAATTTCTCATTCTGTTGCATGTGAGACCTTGTATGTGGTGATGGGAGAAGAGGAAAGAAGATAACCCCAGGAGTCACCAGCTGCCTATGAAGCTCTGACAACTCTCCCTTTCGTTTTGATGCCATTTCATGGTGTATTTTTCCTGCAGGTTTATATTCTGTGTGTTCAGATTTCACTGTATTAGAATATTGATTTTGTGGCATTGAGTACCTTGAATCTGTATGGATGTTATTTTTGTTTCAGCAGGAATCATTTCAAAGATGTTGAAAAGTGATTGATTAAAATGCTTCGTTTTACAGTAGGTCCTATGAAGACAAATGATAGCTGTGGAAAGGGGCTTTCCTATGAAGTTGTTAAGGGTTTGTAAGGAATTCTGTCTTCAGACCGTTGAGTGTGCTAATCTAGAGTGTGCTCTCCAGAGATTAATTACACTTAATTGTATACGTACACTGACAGACTCCGAGTCTCTCTCCTCTTGCCTGTCCTGATTTTTCTCAATCTGTTTCATGCTCTTTAGACTGCACCATTACTCACCTCCCTAATGTCCTTCATCCATTCATCCTTTTTGACTCCTCCACCTTAACCAGTCAGCCGTGCTTCTGTCTTCAGCTCCACTATCCTTCTGTGATATATTTTCACCACAGCAAAACTACTGCTGTTTTTCATCACGGGGTTAAGTATAACTGGGGAAAAAATCCCCAAACAAAGCCACAACTACATGCTTTTGGCAACAAAAATATAGTTCTGAGTTTAACAAAGCTACATTTTTTCCATTTGCTCCAAATTTTAAGTGCTGACCTAGGAACCTTGGCCTTTTATATGTTCCTTTAGTGCTTTGTTGCAAAAGGGATTTAATAACTTTTCAAGAAAATACAGTATCTCTTATTTGTCTAACTATTCACATGCTAAATATGTGGCATTGTCTGACTTGTGATTCTCATTCATGTGGGCCAAAAGCCCTGGGAAATAGGGATTAGCATATATTAAAATCAAGTGTAAGTCAATTTGTCAGGTAAGGAACCATGGTATTTAGCTGAACCAGAGTGAACTGTTGCACAGAGAGAACAAATTACGTCGTCTTGGAATTTATATTTGATTGCCTTATTGCAACTATAGATAACAGAAAACTGTCTGCCGAATTCGTCATATCCACAGAAAGACATGTCTAATTATTTTACTCTTATAGTTTGCTAATCTTCTTGTTAGAGTTTCTTCTCACATTATGAAAAATGAATATAAGTAGAATGTTTTTACTTTTTCATTAAATGAAGGGGGATAGAGGCTTGCTTTTTCCTCATCTGTAATTCAAGTTGGTTATTCCTGAATTTGTGAAGGCAATAGATGAAAGCTTGATTTAGAAAAAAAATAAGGCTTGCTGACTCCAAAAGAGCAAATTTTCTTAGTGCAGGCAGTTTTAGGATGTTGTAATGATATTTCAAAAGGTAGAGTCTGGTTTCTAAGTGAAACTCTGTATGTGTCTTCATCTTATAATGATTTTAAAAGCTGAATTTGGATTAACTTGGTATAGTCATCAACATGCTTGATTAATAGTTACTTTTTGGGAAGATGTGTGGTGTTTAACTTCTGAAATCACTCTAAATCATAATGTAAGAGTTGATCTGGAAAATGGTCTTTCTGATTCCTTTATTACAGTGTTAACCTGGTGACGAGAGGACAGTGAAACAGTCCTGTGTAACTTCAATAACCACCTTTGTAAGATGAAGACTTTTAAATGATTCTGTGATTGTAAATGACATATAACCCGAAAGTCACTTCTTAAAAACTGCCTGAGAGAAACTACACTTTGAAAGCTGTTCTTCTCCCTGTATTCTGGTCATCTATCCTTTTTCAGCCTACATGGATCTGTAAATGGCATTTTAGTTTTAGTTAGTGATTATGTGTTTTTCTACACACACCTGTTGACCTAATTTAGGTGATGTTTTCTTTCCCCTTCAGGTATGTTGAGCATAGATCACTACATTATAGGTTTGTGTTTCTGTAGGCACATGGAATTAAAATTCAGTGGAATCCATTCATTTTATGATAGGGACATTAGCCCAGACAGACTTTGCAGCATTTATTGGCATAGATCAGATTATTAAAATTGGGCACACAAGGCCAGAATTTCAAAGATCCACAGACTTGTACTCGTTTTGACTTCAGGGAGAGCTGGCTGAACTCTAAATAATGGCCATGAGGCCCTAGCTACAGGTAAGTAATAGGTAGTTCTTCTTGAAGCACAACACAGCTATCTACTCAGTGTTGTACTTACCACATGTACAAGAACATATTTGTAAGTAAATGTAGTGGCTTGATCCAGGCAAAAGCATTATGCATAAGGTGTCTGGGTTTTTTTTCTTTTCTAACACTTTTTTTCATTGGAAGGATATAAAAGAACAGGACTTGAGATGGCTGTAGTCCAAAAATACGAGTTCTACTTCTGTTCTTTTATATGAAGGTGATTCCACTAGTGTCTAAATTTTAGTCACACTGGTTGTAGCAGACAGCATTTGGTTTGGCTTTCCTGAAGAGCAGTATAGTTTTAAAAACCCTTCTTCATTTTAAAACAATAAACAATTTTTCCTGTGCCCTGGTTTTGTTCTAACCATCTGAAAAAGATTTAGAAGCGCAAGCGGAAAATAAAAATTAGCAATTGTAGCTGAGAGGGTAAAACTGCAAGGATTATTTACTCTCATATTTCACTAAATAAACTGATGGACATCTGGGATTAAATGAATGTACCCTCACTCAGTGTTAGTATGTTGTACCATTAGATTCATGCTGTTGATTGTATGTCTGAGACATCCATGCTGGGCCTTTCTCTGGGAAAAGAAGGCTGAGTTAGCTGCACTGTTGATCACTCACAGCCTGCTAATCCTGCACATGACATTCGCAGTTCAGTTGATAGGAATGTGAAGAGAGGAGAGAAGGACTAATGCTTCTACTTAAATGCAGTGAGTAAGCTGGATCTCTGTGAGGAAGGTGGGACATCTGCTAGGGTTGAGTGAGCAGCCAGCGCTGAGTTAGCTGCTCATTCTAGTAACAGCTAATTTCCTTTGTCCTCAGAGGAGGTTTGTACATACTTTCCCCTGTCCCCTCACTACTTGGGTTAGCTGATGGTGGAACCTGCAGCCTGTTAAAATGTGCCAAAAGGAGGTCCTTGTTCTTTCTGCAGTTTCAGGAAAAATACGCTGGATGCAGGGAAAAGCTGCTCATGGAAGAAAAGATAAGCTGGAAAAGCCTTCATCAGCATTCTGGAAGAATGCTTGAGGAATATCTGCTGAATCTGAATACAGTGAATTATTTGGTTTAATTTATGGGAAAGTAGAAATATTGCCATTGGAAAGAAAATCTACTAATAAAAGGCTTACTGCTGTCCCTGTCTTTTATTAAGATAATAAATCACTCATTTGGGGCATGTTCAAGAGAGCAAGGCTGGCTCAGTTTGGGTTTCAGTGAGGATATGGTATAGTTTGTGTGTTTTTCAGTTCCTCGTGGTACAAATAGAAAGGGATTTCTATAGAAATTTTTCTATTTCTATAGAAATAGAAAGGGATGAGAAGCAGTGCTGTTTTGTCTTTTTGCAGTAATTTTCACACACTCACCTACTCAGTCTACATGAAAAGCCATACAGTTTAAATTTCTGCAATGTCTGAGACTCATGGTTTCTCTTTCAGAGTTCAGATGGGTCCCTCTCTGAAGTTTTTCAGAAGTGGAAGGAATATCAGCTCCAATGCCAAAAATACTTATATGAGACACCCCCTATTGTGGCAGGTATGGTAGTTTGGTCAGAATAGGATATATTAGTTTTTGAAATGCATGATAACAGTAGCAAGGGAGTGATTATGAATTTGAAAATACTTCTCCAACTTACTTTCTGGTCCATTGCTTCTTTATCCCATTTGCTTCTGCCTGCTCTCTGTGGGACTCTTCCCTCTGCAGAGGAAGCATTTCGTAGAAAAATTTCGTTGTAAAGATGTTTGTCCTTAGGTAGGGGTGTTTTGCAGTGGCAACTGGTGGCTGTAGCACATCAAGCAGCCCACTAATGTAATACCCCTGTAACTTTTATAGGTGTCAAGGCGTTAGGAAATCTGGAACCACGCTGTTCCTATTGAACTAGGAGTTTGTGGGTTGTAAAGTTGGTATAAATTATTTTGAGCATTCAATAATACTGAAATGGCTTTGATAACAAACAAACAAACAAAAAAAACAAAACCCCCCCCCCCCAAAAACAACTGAGTCAGGAAAATGAGAATGTAGCTTGTCATAGTGTTTGGGCTCCTGTAATGTGCTGAGAACATCTGTGATGTGCCAGTATCATGGTATTTAGAGGACAGTGGTGCCTTGTCAATGATACTCACAACTGGACACCATGCAGCCTCTCCTATGCTTCAGTGCATGTGTGACACACGGAAGAAGGATAAGGTGGGTCTAAGTTGTATCTGTAAAGAATTATTTAAAAACTGTCAATATTCCTTGTCTTAACTATGTAATTATGGCAGAATGAGAGCAGGAGCTGATGACAACAATGGCAGGGACACATTCATCTCCTTCTACTCCATTATCCTGTTGAGCGGTTGAGCGCTGCCCTCTAAGAATGACAGTTTAATAAATCTGAAGTTGAAATATTATCATGTTGATTAAGCTGTAATGCAAAGTTATGGTAGTGTGTGTGTGTATTTCGTTGGTGGATCTTGATATTAGGCTAGACTTTCCAACTGCATGAATGTGAACCATTCTGAGGAATTTATTTAGTATTCATAGCAAAAATTATTTTAATTAAACTGAAACACATAAGTGTGTAAAAGAAAAAAGATGGTAATGGATTAGTATTAATTTACCTTTCTTACTTATTGATTTAGTCTAAGACCCTAATCTGCTCTTGAGTTACTCCCTGAAACAACAGTTTCCTGTGTGGGAATAAACTCTTAGAAAAATAAATGTCATTTAATTGCACATCAAAACTTAAATGCATAATGCTGTTATGGCTTAAATACATGTGTCTGTATTTTCTTTTATACTCTGGTCTTCAGTCTTTTCCTTCTTGCAGTATTAATACAAGGTAGTGGCACAACCCTCCCTTCTCTCTCTCTGCAGAAGGCAAGTTCTGCAACAGAACGTTTGACGACTATGCCTGCTGGCCAGATGGACTGCCGGGCACCTACGTGAACGTCAGTTGCCCCTGGTATCTCCCCTGGGCTAATGCAGGTAAGAGCCTTTCCTTTTAGGCAGAGCTTTAAACTAATGCTGTTTTCCTTGCACAGTCTTAGCAGGGATAAGATTGGCTTAAATGGCTGTGAGTAGAGGCAGTTTTCTTTTTCTAACATAAAAGTAGGAATGGGGATTAGTATGATACACTCTATCCCTGTTTAGCCAGAAAAAAATGAAAATGAGAGAAGAGACTGTTCTTAAAGGTTGCATTTTGTTTGGATTTTTTTTTTTTTTTTCCTCTCATCTGGTTCTGCTGCTTGACTAGTGGTGACTATTAATAAAATAGCTCTGTGGTGCTTGTTGAAGGCTATCTCACCATGATAATGGCTGAGATGGAAATGGAGAACTGAGATAAAAACAAAGCTAACTGGTAGGTCATCCTGTAGTAGATACAGACCAACAGGTCTAAAGTGGAAGTGTTTTATGCTACTTCCTGAGCACAAACCTATTTCTCAGAATGCTGTGAGATGAAGGTATTGCCAGTGGTTGCAAAGACTTAACGAAGCACTGAATGTTGCCTTTAGATTTTACACCCTTATGTACATGTATTCTTGAAGGCAATGTGTATTACATCACTTTGTCTAGTATTCTGTCCTTGAAACCAGTGACTTGTATAGCTTGTTCTTTGTAAAGATCCTTCCATATTTTGAAGCCTAAATGAAACAGGTTTTTAGCTAGCTACCTATCTTGGTGAGGAGAATTGGCTTTGGCTTTGGACAGAGGATGTTGGTTAAAGAGCGTATATAAATCTGACTGATGGACATAAAGGTGGTTTAAGTGTGGAGAACAAGTATTGGTATAAAGGGACTTCAGGAATGACAAAGAAAAGGGATGGGATGGTCTGGTCAGAGATTATTTAGATGTGTTGGGTAGTATGGGACCTGGGCATAATACAAATGGTATGAAATAAGGGGTGGAGATTGTTTTGGGTCCGGCTGTGTTGAAGGCAACTTCCTTTGCAGCAACCCATATGGTGTTGTTCTTTGTGTCTATAGCTGGAAGTGTTGATAATGCACCAGTGGCTGTTGCTGAACGGTGCTTGCACATCATCAAAGCACTCACTCCAAGCCCTGCCCAAGGCCAGCAGGCAGGATCTGCAGGAGGTTGGGAGGCAACATAACTGGGACAGCTGGCCTCATCTGACCAAAGGGATATTCCCTACCATAGGATATTGTGGTTGGTAATAAAAGCTCATGGAAAGGGGGAAGAAAAGAGTGGAGGCATTCATGGAGGTGTTTTGTCTTCCCAAGTAATGGTTTTATGTGCTGAGGCCCTGTTTTTAAGAAGCGGCTGGACATCTGCCTGCCGATGGGAAGCAGTGAATAAATTCCTTGTTTTGCTGAAGGGTTGGTCGCACTTGCAGGTGGAAATCCCCACACTAATATCAGAATATCATCACAACGAAGGTTAAAAGTTTACACACACAGTAATACTGCACCCCTTGTCCCTTCACTGCTAACCACAAAAGATTCTCCATAGGGGAATAACTGTGTGGCAACATCGAGTCCCAGTTTTTCCCACTACCTCTCGCAGTTACTTATTTATCTTGAACAGTAAGATTTTTCCATCTTACTTTGTCCCCCATCCTGTTGAGGAGGGAAAGCAGCTGGATGGGTGTTTGGCGGCCAAGCAAAGTAAATTCATCTTTTCCACCATGGTAGCTCCAGGGGCGGTGAAGAATTCTCTGCTCTGGTGCCTGCAGCATCTCCTCACTTCCACCTTCTGACCACAGTGCTTATAGGGCTGTTTCTCACACTGCTTTTCTCACCACTCACTGCCAGGCAGTGTTTGGCCCTTCCTAGCCTACGTTTTCCCTGAGGTGGCACCATGCTGGCTGAGGCGCTCAGCTGTGCCCTGCAGTGGGTCTTTGGAACCAGTCGTGTCCAGCATGGGGCAGCTCCAGCCTCTCCTTGCAGAGGCCACCCTCAGTTACCTTTTCAGCCTTGCCTGCTTTCTAAGTGACCTCAGAAGTTAAAATGCTGTTTGCTCATCCTCTTCAGATTACTATTAAAGATGTAATGCTTTTAGAATGGGTAAACAAGCTTTTACAAATGTATTAAATTAATATTTACCTTATTGTTCATTAAGATAAAAAGGTTGGATACTGCAGAATTTCTTTCCAATAGTGCTGTTCTTTCTGGATACCTAAAACTCTTCACAGAATTTAACTTTCCTTTTAACTTGTTTACTTTCGGTCTTTTAGACCCTGGACACAGTTATTTGACTTCCAACTGCTCTTGAAACATCAACTGCTGGAAAGAGCCAAGGTTTAACACAGTACTGCAGATTAATAAATTATTGGAACGTGCAATATCTTTCATACTTTTGAAAATAAGGGTTTTTTAAAAAAATTAATTATCCTGAAAACAGTGTTTGTTTAAGAGAAAAGAATAGCAGCACTTTGTAAACGCCTTGCTAGGGAGGATTGTGAAATACTTCAGAAATTCATTACACTTCTGGATGTGTTCCCTTGTTGTGCGTATTGTGCATAAACCTCAACCTCGGTTTTATCAGCAAGGAATAAGAACGGAACAAGGAGGCCTTTCATTGTCTAATATAAAACAAGAAGTTTGTATTGGTGCCAGGTATGCAATTTAGGAGTCTGAATTACCTGATAGTATTCTGTGACATCTTGTGGAGTCGTGTTTGAAGTGAATGCTGATGAGCTGCCATGATGAAGAGGTGATGTCTTTATAATGGACGATCTAGAGCAAGTGGAAATTGAACACCCTGTGGTTTAAAGTGGCCGCTAAAGCATGCTTATTACTTGTTCTTGCTTAGCCCCCGACTTGGAGTTTGAAGTAGGTTCTAGCACTGCAGGGCTTCCATCTCGTCACGTAATGAAAACAGAAAATGAAGAGATGAGACCTTTGTTTGGGGAGTACCTTCAAAAACTGTTCAGTGAAGGTCATCATTAAGTATGAAGTGCTTTGGCCAAGTGTACTCATTTAAGACTGTTCCTTTGATTAAGAGTCAGGTTTTCATAAAAAACTTGCTGGGGGACTTCATCCCAGAAGTCCCCTGGGGATTGAATGGAGTGACTTGAAACTGAATGTTGTTTATGATGGGGTACTGAAATGGAGGAAGCATTGAGTGCAAGTCCCTGTGATCTGACCACTTCTGTAAAAAAAGTGTAGAAGAGCTGGAAGCAGGGAAAGGTGACCCAGGAAGCAAATAGAGGCACTGATCGTTCAAGGATAGCATTAGGAAAGCCATAGCCCACCTAGAATCTGACAAGTGATGTGAAGAGCAACAAGAAGGGCTTCTAAACAGATACAAGATAAAATTTGGATCTGAGTGGGGCAGGAGGATCTTGTGGCAAAGGATGAGGAAATGACTGAAGTATTCACTGCTTTCTTTATTATTTCCTTAGTGGTAAAACTTGCCTTCAGCAATCCCAGCTCACTGAGATCAATGGTGAAGTCAGGAGCAATGAAGACTTACTCTTACTGGATGAGGCTTAAAATACGGAATACTTTAACAGGACATACACATGTCCACTGCACTTGGTGAGATATATTAACAAATGCTGAATGAGCTGATTGATGCCATTGTGAGGCCACTCTTTATCTTGGAAATGTCCTAGCAATTGAGAGAGACTATTACAATTGTCACCACTCTCTTCAAAAAGTGCTAGGAGACAAGTCTGTGGACTTAAAAAAGATTTGCCTTCTGTCAGTCCCCAGGCAGGTTAATGGAGCAAATAATGCTGGAAACTGTTTGCAAGCACATAGAGGACAAGAAGGTGATTGGGAGTAGTCAGCATGGATTTATGAAGGTGAAATCATGCTTGATGAACCTGATGAGAGGACTAGTCTGGTAGATAACGGAAGAGCAATGGATGTGTTTATCTTGACTTTAGTAAGGCTTTTGACACAGGCTCCCATAACATCCTCATTGCTAAACTGATGAAGTTTGGGTTAGACAAAAGAACAATGAGATGAATTGAAAACTGGCTGAGCTGCTGGGCATATGGGGTTTTGGTCAGCAGAACAAAGTCCAGTAGAAAATCAGTACCCTAGTGGTGTACCCCACAGCGTGGTAGTAGTTGTATTAGGAAGAGCATCACTAGCAGCTTAAGAGGATGATCCTTCCTCTCTACTCTGTAGGGCATGAAACATCTGGAGTGCTTTGTCCAGCCCAGTTCTGGGCTCCCCAGTGTAGGAGAGACAGGGGCATACTGCAGCAGGTCCAGCAAATGATCATGAAGATTAGTGAGGGATGGGAGCGTCTCTCTTAATGAGGTGAGATTTTTGGAGCTGGTGTTCTTCAGCCTGGAGAAGAGAAGCCTCAGGGGAAATCTTATCAAGGTATAAGTTTACAAACTGAAATACAGGAGATTTCCTTTTAAGATGATTATTTTACTGTGAGGTTGGTCAAACACCTCAGACAGGTGACCCGGAGAGGTTTTGGCATCTCTGTCGTTGAAGAAGATGAATATAGCCTGACTGGACGTGGACGTGAGCAACTTACCGTAGTTCACCCTGCTTTGAGCAGGGTATTGTATTAGGAAATCTCCAGAGTCCCTCTCTGTTGTCTGTTTTGTGATTCTGTTATCTTGATAACTAGTTACTGTCAGGTGTTAGAAGTGTCTCTGTGTGTCAGCTAGAATATGAGATGAGGAAAAGAATTTGTATGGTAAATGTTTGAAAAGCTGGAGTGTTCCTTGGTGAAGGTTTTGCAAACTTGATGTTTTAATATCTCTTACTCTGTGTACTGCTCTTGTTCTAGTGGCTGTCAGTCTTGAGCCTGCCCTTCTGCGCATCTCAACAGCAGATGTGGCTCAGCATGTGGCCTAGCAAAGGGGCAAGCTGAAAATGTGAAGAACTTTTTACCTGGTCAGCAGGTATGTGCTGTGTCACTAGTCCAACTGCACATGATGTTAGTAGGTTCTTGTCTCTACTTGCTGCCACAGAGGTGCTTGCTGAGGTGTAGCTTTCTTCTTGCTCATTTAATGTGACAGCTTCTGAATCCCTGCCTGCATTGTGGGTACAGTTTGGCAGTAATGCTTTCTCTGGGTCTTCAGATTGCTCTTTTATCTCCAGGTGCAAGAGTAACTGCAGGGAGATGGGAATCTGTTCACTGAAAAACTTGGGAGTTAAACTGGTGTTCAGTGCTGCATACCTGTTCAGGCTTGTGCATATACAGACACTCAAGACCAGCCTTTCACAAGACAAATCCATGGAGGATAGACCTGCAGGTCTTTTGTGCTAAACAATGTGTGCATTTGCAAGGTTTTTTTCTTACAGGACCACTTGCCTTATGATTGGAACGTTCATCTTCTGTTCTTTTTGAAAGTGCTACTTGCTAAGACAGCCTATAAAGTACATCAGAGACAATCAATACTGTCCTGCTCATGTGTCAGATCTCTTTAGAAACGCTGAGGCTGAGACTTGTTTTTGTTGTGTTACCTAGCAGATGTATCAGCATCCCTGCCAGACTCAGTATTGGTGTGTTGTCTGCAAGGATGAGCTCCAAGGGCTGGGAATATGTTTGTGATAATTGAATAGAAGAAAGATGACCACATTAGACCCAGATTTTATGCTTGAAACCATGTATCCCTGTACTGCTTGTACTACACTAAAACACTGGGTGTTTGTTTGTGGGTGTGCTTTTGAGATGTGACCTGAAGGCTGGGTTATTATGTTTCTTCAGTGGCACTGCATTGCTGTCTTTTTTCCATCTGTAGTTGTGCAGCAAACTAGAACAGAAATTTCACCCAAGTAAAATGTGGGTTTTTCTCCTCATTCCTTTGAGTCTTGTCTCTTTTCTTCTCTCATGCAGATCAGTTTCCTGATTGGGGTGATTGCAGCTGTATTAGTATTCATGTGCTTCAAGTATATCAGTGGTTATATTATTTTCTTAATGGGAAATTGTGAAATAAGAATTCACAACTAAGAATAAGAGTTCATAAAGTCACCTGTGTCCCTTGAGTGCTATATAAAATACCTTTGTGGCTGTAGTGAGGAAGCCATCTGGAACATTGAGAAGCAGTGTCGTTGGGGCAAATGGAAAGTGGAAGGGAATCTAATTTTGGTCAAACAAAGCATTCTGATCAGGGCTCTGTAGTGAAATTCCTAAATTTTCTCTTTGGAAAGACTTCTTGGTTTTTGAAGTATTGTTTTGAAATGCTTTGAAAATATGAAATGTTTTGACTATCAGAATATGCACATGCTTGATTTATGCCATGCTTTGCTTCCTTACCCCTCAAAAGCCCCCCAAACCAAAGCAAAGTGTTTTTTTGACCTGCTTATAAATCTTTGAAATTGTGAACTACAGAAGTTTCAAACCCATATGAGCTATTTCACTGCAGTTCTCTTTGGCTTTTATTTGTTCTTATGCAACTCCCACTGTGGGCAGGTCTTTATGGGGAGATACTGAGTAGCAGGAGGGAGGTTATTGTTAAATGAGTTGTTCTGCAAAGTTGCCAGTACAGACCTTGGACCGCAGCCAAGGGTGTTGAAGGCAAATGTCACTTACTTGTGGCTGACAGAGTTGAAGCTTTTGCTCCCGCATGTGAAGCCTACTTAGGTTATAGTAGCATTGAAGTTACACCAGGTAAACTTGGCACACCTTGCTATCCGCATTGTAGCCAGTGAGATTATGGCAAGTTCTAGGGACTCAGATGTCTCAGTCAGTGCAGAAACTCCAAGGGGAGCAGTATTCCTTTAAGGGATGGTGGGCACCTTGCCTCACTGTCACTGGCTGTATGCTTTTTCTTGTTACCTTCTTATAATTGAAGGCTGACTGCCAGTAACACCATGTGGATTTGGAAACTGTGGAGCTGCACAATTCATCTTGCAATTATGCCTCGTTTGGGGTTCTGATATTTTATTGTTTAATAGCACTAAATCCTTTTTAATTAAAAAACCTTCCAGAGGTACTAGTTTCAGACAAGAGTTATGTGAACAGTAGCCACATCATTTGCTCCTATATGCACTGAGCTGCACAGAGGCTGGCTGTAGACTTGCATCAAATAGTTGCATCCACAGATGTGGATGTTACTGGGATCTCCACTCAATCTGCTAAAATCTTTTGAATGCTTTTTTCTCAGCTTAGGGCCTGTCTATAGTTTTGAGGTGTCTGACACCTGAATTGACTTGACTGCTGATCTGTATCTATATTGGCATCTTGTTATGGCACTATAGTGAATTTTGAAGCAACCTCCTGATTGTCCTGCTTGCTGTGACTGAGGTAGTTTAAGCAGTTTTGGTGTCTGTTTCTTTGGAGTAAATGAAACCAGAAGCTGTGCCCCCAGAGTGCATTTGATTCTTTTCAGTCCAGGACGTAATGGTTTGTCTGTACTACTATGAAGTCTTCCAGTACAACCCTACATGGGCCACTGGAGGACTTCTGAACTACCAAGCTCTTATTAAATCATGACATAAACATTTCTTGTGCCAGGTAATGGGCCAGATGGCTTGTACACCTTTGACTGATGTTGTCCATGAAGCTTCAATGTTTTGTGATTCCTTATGTTCTCTAGATTGACTTTTCTCCTAGTTTGAAATCCTTTTCTTTGTTTAACTAATAACTTTTGTTCTCATTCACCTTTGCTTGAACCACTTGTCTCCTATAATTCACTTTATTATCTGTGTTATCCTCTTTTTACTACATTATGTGTTGCAAAAGTGACACCTGCTCCTTTGTTCTCCCAGATCATCAGGCAAAGGACAGCCTGGGGACCCCTCGAAACAACATTGCTTTTCAACCTGTGATGTGAAAGACCTGAAAGTCTCTCTGGTGACAGAATAACCCAGCAGTAATATCAGATGATTTCTGATAGTAACCTTGTGGCTGCCTCTTGCTACTAGAGATGTAGTCAGTCTGATGAAATAGTGGAGATCTGGTACTACAGCTGTACTTCACACAATAATTTTGCCTGGTCACAGAGCATGAACTGAGCTTCATGTGGGGCTGTGGTAATGCAGAGATCAGAGACCAGGTTGCTGCTTCAGAGTACCTTTAGTTGCAAGAATACATCCAGGACAGCTTCTTCTCAATTCCTCCTGCTGCAATCTACATTTGAGATCTTCTTTCCAGCACTCCCCTTTTGTTCTCTGGTGGCAGAACTTCTTTACCTGATGTGTCGTGTCTTGAGTTAGGTGTGGACGCTGCATGAGGCTTTGGGTGGAAGTGGGGGATTACCTTGGAACTCCCAAGTGCCAGAGGTTAGCAGTTTGACCATGAGGATTTTATGCTTTTTTAAAGCAATTTCCCTAGGGTTATGAGATAGACAAACCTTGTGGTGCAGTAGAGGTGATGGAAATTGTCTGCACAGTCCCCACCCAGCATTAGTCTCTAGCTTAGGCCTGGCTGTTGTTTACGTTGTAAACTAGTACTTTCCTTCTTGTGTGGTGTCTTCCCCTCCCCAAAAGCTGTAATTATAGACTTAGACAGTTGTAATCACATCATATACAGCAATATTGCAGATCCTATTCCCTGCTATACAAGCAGCCAAAATGAAAGTGTTGAAATGGATTTTGTTTGGGATCAGATTAATCTGTGATTGTTGTGCCCACCAAGGAGAAGGGCTGAGAAAGGAAACAGAACCTTGTTGTGTTTGTCAAGGTGTTCCCACAAGTGCTTTGTGTCCATGGCATGCTCTTCTACCATGACTCAGGTGAGAGAAAGTTTCAAGTAGACTTCTGCCTCAGCATGGATTTTGTCATTGACTGCAGGTGGGGTGGCCAGTAGCACAATGCCCTCCCCACAGCAGAGTGCTCTGGGCTGGGCAGGTGGCAGCATGATGGGGAGAAGGCTGGTGGTAAGCACTGGTTTGGGGTTGGGAGAGTAATATAACTGACTTCATCTATCTGTATGTCTTGCTCAGGTGTTGTCCCATTAGCAGTGTGGTGCCACCGGTGTCCTGAGTCCACCATCTGTGGGCCGTTGGAAAAGCTTCTGCAGCTAACCTTTTCCTAAACGTGGTTTAGTGCTCCCCACACCCCCTTGCTATCAAATGTGGTTATTGAGGGTTGATGTTCAAGCTGCTGCATTCCTTGGGCATCTGCTGTGTTGCAAGATTAAATCCACTCTCTTGGTCCTCTTGCCTTTCCCTCTGTTGCCTGTGTTTGAGCACTGTTCAAACTCAGAGGGGGAGGGAGTTTGGGGACAGAGTGCCAGCAAAAACAAACAAAATGATGCTTGCTTTTGCTTGTGAGACCTCCTATGAGTAGTGATGCTGTGGTGGTGCTGTTGCCTGTGAAAGGCAGACCAAAGGAAACCATATATGTTTTTTTCTAGAGGGCTTTATGGAAAGCCCTATAGGCGAGGAAGCAGACATTTGTGTGAGTTTTCTTTCAGGCAGTTTTTGAAGTATATGCATGGCAGGAACACTTTGTTCAAGGCACCAAGTTAGACCTTGTCTGGTTTAATCTCTCTCACTTTTTGTTTAATCATCCGTTTTCACAGTTTGAAATAGTCTTAAAACCAAGGTAGCAGATGGCTACGTGAGTGAATAGTTAAAGCACCTGCTTGTCTTTTTACATGCAAGAAAATAAATTTCACTTCAAATATTGGATACGATGAAGATGATTAGACATTTATTAAACTTCTTCCCTGCTGTGCATTAATAAAACTAAGCTTCCAGAAAGCTCTCCATAATGCTGAAAAGGGGTGTGACCGTTTTTCAGTGAAAAAGATTTTGCTTTGCATTTGCTAACCCATAAGCAATTCAAAATTTATACTTCCTTGCACTATAAGCTGTCTCAAGCTAATTAGCAATTTCAGTTTGCTTAAAGTAATAATAAAATCTTAGTCTTTCAAGTTCACCTCTGCCTGTGTTTGCCAGTCTCCATCTGGTAGTACACCAGAGAACTCTAATATATGTTATTGATCTCAAGGGCAGATGTAGGGACTGTTGACAGAAATAATTTTTAAAATCATTAACAGATATTATCAACATGCATTTATTTTGGGCCACGTGGCAATGCCATTCTCCATTTTTATCAATTTTCTTTAAGCAAATGAAATATATTTTTAAATAAATTGCTGATGAACTTCAGATTGGGCTACATGCAGTAGAGCAGTGGTTTATGACCTTTCAGCTGGGCTGAGATGTGACTGTCCTTTAGGGACAGTGAAAAGCTATCTACTGATTCCTCTTCCGTTGCAATCAAAATACATCAGATGTGTTATAGGAACAGAAGGAGACTTGACATGTGACCAGACATTGAAGTGGGTGGTGGGAGCAGCTGCATGTTGTTCATATGTCAGGTTCATCTGGTCACCTGAAGCCTTCTAGGAAGAATTAAGTTTTTGCACTGCTGGACATAGTATTAATGCTGGACAGCCTTGCTGTAGGATATCAGCTTGCTGTGATATTTAGAGCAGTTGGCAGGACTTCATATTGACCAGCAATTTTTCAGTTATATTTTTCTGTACCATGTTTTTGTTTAAAGTAGGTCCTTGAAAAGTACTGTCAAGGATGTCAAGGCACACCTCAGCAGAGACTTAGCTGAGCCTCATCCTGTGACTGCTTGAGAAGTTTCCCCCAGCTGATCTGACCATGAATAGGATATGAGAAATGAAGACCATTAGATCCAGCTGCAAGGAAGTTACTGGGCTGCCTCTATGCCTTGCCCATGCTAGTCTAGCAGGTAGCTAGACACATTTGAGCTTGCCAATTACTTAGACTTCATCTGTGCTCTCATTGCACACTCGCATAACTGAAGTATATATTATCTACTCACTTTTATTTGTTTGCAGTACCAGTATACTCTTCAATGGAGGGACCTCAAACCTTTCTTCACACTACTTGCTCTTAAGAACTTGCATTTTTTAATTGCAGTGGACAAGGAGTAAAGTGAACTAAGGGCCTAGATAAACATAGTGCTTTTGTGTGCTACATAATTAAATGCCTTGCTGAAAGCAGCTTATTAACTTTCTGGCTTACTTAAATGTTGCTAATTAGTGAATTACTGATTTTCCCCTCCCTTTACCCCCCTCGAAGTCCCAAAAGATGGGATAAAATATGAATGCCTGACCTTAAAACAGCATAGGTGGAGAGTAACTTGCTACAAGAGCCATATGGCCAGCAACTCACTTCCTCTTCCCCTTTTGAGGAATCCCTGGCGCTTCTTTTTCACAATACCCTCAGTTAAATTATGATGAAGATACAACTTAGTATAGATTTACTTTTACATATATCTATAAGTAAAGATGACTCAGTCTTTGCCTCTTGAAGTTATTAACGCTCTTTGAATTTTTAATAGTATTTTCTTTCAACGGAGTAGTCATGCAAAAAATTTGTACTGCCTTAAAAGGTGTCTGCATGTAAATAGTCTAATTATAGAATATCCTCCCTTTCATGCCATTTTGCAAATGCAGCTTTAGCTTGAAAATGTGCTAACCTATACAATGATTGCACTATTTAATCATGCACCTGGTTTTATTTGTTTAGCAGTGTTATCCTTTCCCATTTGTGTGTTTTGTTGGTAACTTTGGCCTTGACAGTTTTCTGTCATACATTAGGTTTTTCCACTGAGAGACCCAGGACCCTGCTATGAATTTTGAGAGTGTGTCTAATCCTTCTCAAACATGCTCCAAATTTTAACTGTCAGGATTCCCATGCATCACTTTGTTTTTCCTTTGAATAAGAACAGAGTTTTTCTGGGCAATATGTTTGAGAGAACGTGGGTACATGACTAGTTTGAATGACAATAATAATGATGGTTGGTGCCTGGGCAGAGTCATCTGACCCCTCTTGTTCTAATTTACTTTTTGACAATTGGAATGAGCAGAAATGCGTTAGGCAAGAAAAGGATCAAGTGTTCATCAGCATATTTCCTCTAAAGGCAAAAAACTGGCTTTCACACGAAAAACCTGCCTGATAATTGTCCTGGAGCTTAATGAAGCAGGGCACCAACAATTTCCTCTAAACAGAATGAAAGCATAGGTCAAATGTGGAAAATGTGTTGGTGTGGCTGAATGATAGTGGGCCTCTAATCTTCTAAAAATGTGAGGTAGCGTTGGCAGTGCATATTCAAGGAAAGGATTGTGCCTTGGCAGGAAAAGAAAAGTTTAAGTCAGAAGGATTTTGTGTCCATCCAAGTACCTTTCAAGCAGTGACAATTGAGTGGAAACAAAAGCAAGTGGAGAACTTGGAGAAGATTACCAATAAAATGGTGTAAGAGATCCCAGTTTGGGGTTGGGTAGGTCCCAACTTTGGGTTGGAGGGTAAGAATCAGTGAGATTAGTGTAAAGCTTGGCTTTGTAAAGGAAAGGTAAATCCAGACATACCTGCAGCTTTAGTGGCCTCCAGTCACTATTGACAGAAAAGATGGTGTTTTTCATAATAAAAATGACTTAGTGCTTTCTTCATTATTTGTAAGAGCTTATATTTAGTAGCTTACAGGTTTATAGAACTCTGCTTGGTGAGATTCAACAAAATAAAGCTCTGTTTTAAGGCTGATGTTTTTCAAGAACATTTTTTTTCAAAACCTTATTCTGTATTTCAGCATGTGGATGAGGAAGGGTAATATGGCTCCTATGGTATTGGTGATATGACTCTTGCTGCTCATGGGGATGAATTCCTTATGTGTGCTCCCTAGACTTCATAGTGTTTGTACCTACTGTCTCCAGAGGCTACATTAGTGTGGAGCAGTGTTCCTTTCTCTGTAAATATTGTGTGACTGTTGGGGCCAGATGTGCTTTTGGTGCATGGACGCAAGAGCACTTCTTGAGCTCTTGTCAGCTGCTATAGACTCCAGATCTGAGAGCAGAAGCTCTTAATTGACTTCAACCCACCTCACTGCTTGGCTGGAGGAGGAGATGCTGCTGGGGTGCAGTGAGGAAGGCTGAGGAACAGACTGGTGAGCAAGGAGATGTGAGAGGCCGGAGTGAAATTGCAATTTTAATTACAGTGTTTTTGAAGAATGGCAAGCCCGCGTAGGAGCTGAGAAAGAAATAAGAAAATGTGTAATGCTTTCATACATTGTAATACAGCACAGAAGTAAGCATTGCAGCAAGAGTAAGGGCTGGAGAAATTAAGCTGAAGAGGAGAACCAAGGAGGGGAATGTAAGTAAGGGAGAGAAGAATGGTGTGACAGTAGCTGAGAGGACTGGGGCAAAAGAGGCAGAGAAAAGAGGAACAGTTCAGGACAGAAAGGAAGAGAAATGGAACAGAGCTTGAAATGCCATTATTAGTTTTCCCTTCTTGTATAGCAGAGAAATCCATTGGCAAAGCGTGGGGATATTTTGATGTGGCCCAGGGCAGTGTCCTGAGCAGTAGAAGTAAGAACTGTATTTCTTTTTATACTTGAGCTTCGTGGGTTTGGGGTTTTATTGCATGATACTAACTTCAGGGGAGAGATGTGAATGAGAGGAGCCCTGTAGAGAAAGACTTGGGATCGATGGTTGATGGAAAAACTCAACATGAGCCAGCAATGTGCATTCACAGCCCAGAAAACCAACTGTGTCCCAGGCTGCACCAAAAGGAACATGTCCAGCAGGTCGATGGAGGTGATTCTCCCCCTCTACTCTGCTCTTGAGAAGATCCCACATGCAGTACTGCATCCAGTTCTGGTGTCCCCAATATCAGAACATGGAACGGTTGGAGCAAGTCCAGAGGAGTGCCATGATGTTGATGAGAGGACTGGAGCACTCCAGGTTGAATAGCCCCAACTTTCTCAGCCTCTTAGTAGGGCAGGTGCTCCAGTCCTCTCATCAACATCATGGCACTCCTCTGGACTTGCTCCAACCGTTCCATGTTCTGATATTGGGGACCTTTGTAGCAACCCTCCAGTACCTGAAGGGGGTCTACAGGGAAGGCAGAGAGTGGCTCTTCATCAGGAACTGTAGTGATAGGACAAGGCATAACAGGTAGAAATTGAAAGAGGGGAAATTTAGGTTAGATATTAGGAGGAAATTTTTTAGTGTGAGAATGTTTAGACACTGGAAGAGGTTGCCTGGGGAGGTTGTGGATGCCCCAACTATGGTGAAAATGCCAGGTTGAATAAGGCCTTGACTAACCTGGTCTAGTGGGAGGTGTTGCCCATGCTAAGGAGGTTGGGACTAGGTAATCTTTAGGGTCCATTCCAACCCTTTAACATTCTATGATTCTATGAGGATGCAGCTTATATCTGTAAGACAAGGTCTGCAGAGAGTGTAAGAGTGATGTTTGAGGAACTCCTTTATCAGTTGATACAATTTCTCTTTACAGCTTCAGATGCTTTACCTCATTGTATAGAGAGGTAATAAGCTTTTAACCAATGCCAGAGTGCGCAGCTTGCTCAATAAAAACGTCTCTCTTCAGTCTTTGAAATGCATGAGATGCTTCATTGTATTTGTTCTGCTTTGAAGTATCCACATTCTTTACTCTCTGTAGGTAATGGGTAATACTTGTGGAATTACAGTCAGCTCTAAATGAAGTTTGATGGTTTGAGTTCCTTTTTATGATATGGTTTGCAGGGGTCTGTGCTGAAAGCATCCCGTTCCTTAGAATTTTTTGGACTATCTTTATAAGTGTCCTGTGAGACATGATAAATTTAGGATTATTGAATCATTAGTTCTGTGTACCATTGTTTCTGAGGATAACTAAATACCACTAATTTCCATGTTGCCCAAGATTGGCTGTTTGTTTGCAGCACCTGGCATTGGTTTTAGCCTTCATGTTCAGGAGCTGCTTCTTTTGTGCAGAACCAGCATCGAACAACTGGTGTTTATTTGCATGTTTACTTCCCTCTCCCTCCTAGCTACACATATTTAACATATTAGTTGTCTGTTGTTTTTTCTCTAAGTTGTTTTTCCTAGCTTTAGCTCAGCAAGCATTACGCTAAGCGTTTGTCTAGTTGTTTCCTTTCCTTTTAGCTTGTTTTTCCTTTCACTGCATGTTTGTTTGTTTATTTAGGGGTGTTTTTTTGTGTATTTTTATAAGGCCTTAGGGCATGGGCATAGTAAAATAGATCCCCTCCCCTGCCCTGGGAAGACTTTAGTTATGTCTTTTGCATCCTTTAAGTAAACTTTTTATTGCATAATTTTGTTGCTTCATTTTAATATCTGGGACGAGATGGCTTCTATTAATTGCATTAACTGATCCAAGAACTTTAAAACACCAAACCTCTTAGCACTGTTTTTCCAAGTTTATTTTGCATTAAACTACAAATCACATTTGTTGTTGCAATAGATTTATTGTATTTATTCTGAATAAAAGTTTTAATGGTGCTTTTTGGTACATTACCAAACCTTCACAAATCTGTACCATTATCATAAATGCATGTTTTTCATAAACTGCCTCCTTTTATTACATTATTTCACATATCTTTTATAGTTCATAAACATCTTTTATTAAAAACCTGATGCACACATACATGCATGCATTTTTATGATTTTTTTTTTAAAGTGTATTTCAAAAATTTGTTAGGTGTCAGTGTGGTTTAGCATAGGTAATACAACCTCTTCTTAATATGTTACTCTAACTAAATGCTTGGAGGGTATAACTCCTTTTAGGGTAGTGCTCTGTGTTTAAAAAAACAGTATTGTTTTACAGAAAGCTATTTTAATTTTTATGAGATATCAACTCCTACCCAATTATGTATAACTTTGCAACTTAATGAATGCTTTATGATTTGGCATAGTTCTGTTTGCTCACACAACCTTTATTGGCCACCATTATGTGAGTAGTTTTTAATGATGAAGCTGTAGTCTGTGTATATTTTTTTTCACAGATTTTATTCCTTTACTATGAGAGATATGTAGTAAAGGGGGCTCTTCTCTGCAGGATCATTGCCTCATTAACTGAGGAAGTTCGTTTTGAGTGAAGTAAGATATTACAGAGCCAACAAGGATGATCTATGCACTAGGCGAACTGAATATTCCCATGCAGAACAAATTTTGGGGCTGCATAATTTTCTTTATTGTATAAATCTGACTTTTTTTATGTGACTAAAATATGCTCTTTATTTTTTGGGTCATCTCTGTACACATACAAGATAATAACCCTTAGTGTTCATTGGGAAGCTGAATTATTGGTGGTCTTTGAATGGACCATGCAAATAAGAAAATGCTGTGTTTGACGTAGACTTCATTCACTCTGCTTAAATGTGAATTGAAATTTCACAGTAGTAAGGATGAATAATTTCACATTAAATTATCTTCCTCTATTCTGTGTCCTGAATAAAACAGTGGAAAAAAATGTATGACTGTGTATGTAGAAACAGTATTATTGGAAGGAACTACAATCCATATAAGTAGCTTTAGCTTAATACTTCCTAATTCTCGAATCTTTAGTGTTGTTGTGTTAATGTACTTTCAGAAAGGAATATTTTTAAATAAGTATTTATATGCAGGCAGTATCCCTTGGGTGATGCCAATCAACATCGTCTCCATCTGCAGAGACTCTGACTTTGTGCTTTTGATAGCACGGCACAGGATTCATGCTCTGAGGATTTCCACTGCATACAGGGTGGGATGTGCAGCCTGTTGCATGGCCTGTGATTGCTTAATTGGATCTTCCCTTGCTCTGTGTAAAGGTATTTGTTAGGTCTGTGCAAGCTCACGTCAGATGGTCACTGCAAGTTCTTGCTGCAGGAAGAGAATAATTTTAAGTAATGTTATATGGTTTGGGTAAGAGGTGGGGAAAGAAATTCAAACATCACCATCACTAGGGCCTAGCTTGAAAGACACAAGAATCCCTCCCACTTCCTGAGTTAAAAACAATAGTACTGCAAATAGGAGTGGCAGGAGGAGGGGAAAAAAAATAAATGCATCCACACTCCTACCAAGGGACGGACGTGAGCTTACACAGACTGAACAGATACCTTTACATGGTGCAAGAGAAGATCCAGCTAAGCAAGCACAGGCTTTTTTCTTGTCATTACTAAAGCAAAGGAGTTGACATGACTAATATACTACAAGAGAAGAGAAATAGTGGGAAGGAATACAAAATTAAGTACCTATAGTTAAACTGCCTGTTGAGGTAATAGAATTTCAGGTGGGCAGTGAGCCCAGCACAGAGGAGCATTTTGATAAATGTGATTTTTCAACAGTACGGCAGGCTGGGGCTCCTCTGGCTTCCCAGAGGCTTCGGCTTCAGGATCAGGCTGCTCCCTACTGTTATGTTTTCAGCTGCATGAGTCCTGGGGTTTAGGATGTCTTTGCAGTAAGCAGCATCGGGGTTGGGACTGAGTGACACTTAGCAACAGCTTTTACAGCCAAGAGTCATTCCTCTCAGCAGAGTATTGCCCAAGTCGCACCAAGTGATAGCTGAACAAAGGCTGCTGGTGGGGGCACAACCTCCTAAATTCTGATAATTGTTGTCCCCGTCAAAGGGCAGGTTGCTTATTTCAGGAACAAACCAGTCTGCTTTGAAGACCGTTGTGATGCTCTCATACTGCAGAGGTCCTTGTTTTATGGAGAAAATTGTTATCTTTTCCAAAACAATTCCCCTGCTGGAAATAGAGAATGGGTATTAACAGAGGAGAGGTCTATGATACTTGACACGGAGTAGACGGACAAAACTGCAGCCTCTTGTTCTTCTCACTCTCTCATCTCTCTGCCTGAATAGAATTGATTGGCTAGGACATGCTGTAATTTATTTTTACAATGAATAATGTTCCAGTTTATCCTCAGGGACAGTTGGGTGAGTAATCTCACACTGACCTTGACACCCTGATGTTCTTAAATGCAGATCAGGTTGACTGTTTTCAACAGAGAAGTCACTCAGTTTGGTTTTATTTCTAGCAAAAGGGGACTAATAATTAAATGTTTGTGAGCTTCTTCCCCATGTTCTCCATATGTAAAAGTATTCAGCTACTTGTAAGATTTGATTTGATTTACAGGTTTACTAGATAGATATTATTAACATCAGTGCTAACTCTATCTTTTATCAGCCTACAGAGTTTGAGTTTTGGGCATCAGTCCATGTTTTAACATGTAATTCTAATGAGGTGTGTGATTGACACTGTTCAGATAAACTGGTCTCATTAAGCTGCTGTTCCAAAGGTTGTGCAAGTTTGTGAGTGCATTTAACTTAAAGGTTAAATAAAATCGGATTCCCTGTGCACCAGCTGTAGATTTGTTTGTTTGCACAGGATGATAGCCAATTCTAGAATGCAATAGAATGATTGGAAACATTGAGTTTATGGTAACAAAAAACATTACAAGACAGGAAAAAGGTATTGCAGAATAGCAAGGAGGCAGGAACCACTCAGACCTTCAGAAAAGTTTGTTCATCATGCTGGCCTACTAGAACTGAAGCTGATTGTTGTATGTTTTTGGTATTTTCAGTGCATTAAAGGTAAGAGGGCCTGAGTCACTCTGCAGGATTCAGGAATGGACAAATGTGAATCACCTCTGACCAAACCACCTGCAAGCAAGAAGCTGAAATTGCTCAGCAGTTGCAGAGGAAGCTGTGTGCGTGCCTTCCTTCTGTCTTGGCTCACAGGCCACCTCCAAGCATGTCATTGTTAGTTTGCCTCTGTGTATATTAATAACTGAATTTTTTTTCAGCAATGGCATCATGTGGAAGCTGAAGGAAATGAGATTCTTGGTGAGTTTTGGATCAGGCCCACAGCAAAGACAGAATGTTTACATATACCGTCTCTATTTATCTGTTTTAGGACATTGAAGATCTCGGCCACCTTTATATATATATATATATACACACATATATTTTATATATATATATATGTATCATGTGAAGTCTGGGACTCTTGGGACTGTGGCTCTGGGCAGTGAGTTCTGCAACTGATCAGACAATGTTCAAAGATGTCGGTACCCCTGGGCTGGGTTTGCCTCACAGGTCCTACATGGTTCTGGTGCTGGGTGGGCCCAGCTGCAGGGGATCAGGGGTTTCGTGAGTGTGGTGTTTATCCATTACTGGGCTGTTCATGGCTCCACACAGTGATGTTGTGTGGGTACCGTGGTGTTCGACACGTGACTGAATATAATCTATTTCCACAACAGTGAAACGTGTTTTCAGATTTTTGAGAGTAACTTGCTGCCTGCAGGGCATCAGCCGTGTGCTCTTTTCACGTCCTGGTTTGTGTAATCTCTGAAATCTTTCATGAGTGTCTCTGTCTCTGGAATATCAGTGCTGCCTTAAAGTGCCTGTCAACATTTTTTCACTTTTTCTATCTCATAAGTATTTTGACTAATAAATTATTCCATAGTCCAGATGTACACACTCCCACATCCTGATATGCAGTCTCTTCTATTTTGATTTTTGGTTTGATTAATTTTTTTACTTCTTAAGGCTCTTTCTGGGTACAGGCAGCCCAGTTAGTCTTCAGTTGCCTTTGAGTCATGCACTGATCAGTTTTGGCAACCTGACACAGCCAGTAGGTGGCTACCCAGAAGTCCATAAGGGTATTTGTGACTCGTACATGTGGCAGGAGTGTGCCTGTCCAGTGTAATAGCATTACAGTATTTTTTCTTCATATTTAAATAGATTGCTTTGTCTTTCTGTCTGATAGAAAGTTCCATGTTTCATCTATTGTAAAGTCTTTGATTCTCTAATATATGCCAGGCTTCAGCATACAATAGATTTTCCTCTTTGTTATTTAAAAAGAAATCTTATCAATAAGAAGAAAACTAAAGTATGTCATGGTGATTTGATGATAAAATAAATACACTGAGGCTAAGCATTCATCCCAGTTAGACCTTGCCACTACAAAATACTGACAGGGTGGAATTCACAAAGAGTTTCTAAGAATGTGAAATAATGTAGGGGCTTGGGTTTTTTGTTTGTTGTTTTTTAATTAGTTCTCCTTTAGCGATTTTTTTTTTCTTTTTTTTTTTTCTTTAGGAATACAGTGGAATTTCTTTTTGCGTGAGATTGTTTCTTTGAATAATTTTGTCTTGTGGTATGTGGCTATAGCTCATACAATGGCAGTCAGACTGAATTCCTGAGTCCTCTGATCCTGTGGACTTAAACCTCCAGGCTTTCACCTTCATTGGCTTCAAATACATAATATTTACTGATTCCCAATTCCTAGGGCTACTTTTGCATAGTTGTTTTGAATGGCTTACTTTAATATGCTGTCCATTAATCCTGAGGGGGAAAAGAACTACGCTTTCCTACTTGCTGCCCTCCAAGTTCTTCTTCCATTCTCCACCCAAGCTGTACTTGTGCTTAGAATTGTCCCATGCACAGGACCTTGCACTTGGCCTTGTTGAACTTCACAGTGTTCACACAGGCCCACCTCTCAAGCCTGTCAGTGTCCCTCTGGCTGGCATCCCTTCCCTCCAGCAAGCTGACCACACCACACAGCTCGGTGTTGTCAGCAAACTTGCTGAGGGTGCACTTGTTTCCAGTGTCTGTGTCACTGACAAAGACATTAAACACTGCTGGTCCCAATACTGACCCCTGAGGACTGTCACTCTGCACTGCTTTTCTCTTGGACTTTGAGCTGTTCACCACAACTCTTTGAGTGTGACTATCCAGCCAATTTTTTTATCCACCAAGTGGACCATCTGTCACATCCATGTCTCTCCAGTCCAGAGACAAGGACGTTGTGCAGGAGTGTGAAATGCTTCGTGCAAGTCCATGTAGATGACGTCTGTTGCCCTTCCCTCATTCACAATGTAAGAAAGATACTAAGCTATTAGGGAGTGTCCAAAGGAGGGCAGTGAAGATGGTGAAGGGCCTTGAGGGGAAGCCGTGTGAGGAGTGGCTGAGGGCACTTGGTCTGTCCAGCCTGGAGAAGAGGAGACTGAGGGGAGGGTGTGTCTGGAACACTTGCTGGTGAAGACTGTGGCAAAAAATTTGTTAAATACCTCACAGCCTTCTCCATGTCCTGGGTTGCCAGGTCTTCCCTATCCTTCCTGAGAGGACCCGCATTTTCCTATCTTTATTTTTGGTGTACCTAAAGAGGTTCTTTTCATTACCTGTGAGCAGCAGTGTAGCAATATCCTAGCCTAAGGAAGTGGTTTTCATGGGCAGTAAAGAGAGCAGGTGAAAAATGTTCATAGCAGTTAGTTTCTGTGAATGTATGTGTTGAATATTTCTTTCTGGTTTTGTGTAAACACACACAAACAGATACTATTGATAGTAAGAAAAAAACTCCATCATGCTAACTTAATTTTTATATCATCTTTATATTTTTTCTCTCTGGTATATTCTGTATACTAATTACAAAAGCAAATAGGTTATGCCTACCAGAACCATTATCAGTCACCATTTAGCATACCCATTAAAAATGGCTTATTAGAATATTAATGTCTATATTGTTTTTTCAAGCATCATTGTTCACTCAAAGTACCTAATAGAAGTCTGCTGCTGGCAATTATCAAAGATTGCCAGTTGCCAGATAATATGCAAAGAGCCTACTGGGTTGTTATAATTTCGAATGTTTTAAAATTTTCCTATTGAACAGAAATGCCAAATTCTAACAAGTTCTAGTTTGCAGTAATGAGGGAGCTGAGAGCAGGATGAGGTTGCAGCAGGCAAGGATGGGTTGGAGCAAAAGCTGTAATTGAGAAGCACTTTGGATGCCCTTGTAGAACTGAATCCTCCTATTGTCTGGGTAGATGCTAATCCTGGTTGAGGGATTGACCTGGCTTTTTGAGGGATAGCTTTGTGATATGGAATAGGTCTGTTTACTGGGTCAGAAATGTGATTGGTAAGAAACTTTCTTTGCAAAGCAGCCGACACTGTTACTGTACTATGTGGACAACTCTAGGTTGCTTATATGTACAGCTGTAAAAGTTGTTAGACTTCCCCAATTCTCCAGACACTAGAGAGGGGCTTTGTTTTCATACACTATAGCTGAGTGCTCCTTTTCCTTTGCACTTTTAGTTTGGTGCTTCAATCTGATGTAATTTTATTATGAGCCATTTTGACATACCTGCTTTTACAAGATCGAGCAACTAACTGCTTCAGAAAGGTGTTTAATTTATTGCTGATTTTGTTATTCAAACATGTACACAGAAGGAATAAAAAGAGTACATGAGTAGTTTAGGCAAAGATTTATGGCTTCGTTTTGTAGCACAGATGTCTGTATAAGCATTTACATGTTGGAAAGCCTGTGTTAGCGTATCTCTTCTGGGGTTTCCCTGAGTTGTATGCCCTCAGGAAACAAAAAGCACATTTTAGTCTTTGTGCACCTTCTTTTCCATGTGGATTTTGTAGCTGAGTCTTAACTTTCCCAGAATTTGTGTGTCTCAAAATCTAACATTTCAGGGAGCTGGAAATCATGCATGTTGTAAAATTCACACAAAGATAGTGGCAACTATTTCAGGCTATTGTTTCTGCTGAATGGTCAGCAGTTGTCCTGGAGCATGTGCCATCTGATCCCTTGGCAGCCTCATGTCCTTCCAAGCCTCTCCGAGGACAAGTAGCAGAGTGTCGGCCGCAGGCAGGGAGTGGGTGAAGCTCTACCTCTGCCATGCTGCAGCTTCCCCCTCCATCCAGGAGGGTGATGGGTGAGGAAGGAGGGTTTTATAGAGGCTCAGAGTGCTGTGTGTGCCTTGTCCTTCAATCAAGCAGGCTCTCCTGCCACTAACCCTGTGGCTCGTTTTCTCCTGGTAGTGCTGCATGGGCAGGTGTATCGGTTCTGCACCTTGGAGGGGACATGGTTGCTGAAGGAGAATTCAACCATACCCTGGAGGAACCTGTCTGAGTGTGAGTCCTCTGACCAGGTAAGAGTTTTTCACCCCTCTTGATGCTGTTGTTTAGGACAAAGAAAAAGAGAGGAGAATAATAGTCACTGGTGCCCATGCTGTTTTGTCCTGTCAAAGTAATCTTTCCTGTCTCGCTTCAGTGAGCCTGACGGTAAGAGATGTCAGGTCTCTCGCCTTCAACAAAGGGAACATGGAGGGTGGACTAGAGTAGGTTTAAGTGTACATGCAAGAGCCGAGAGAAGTGAATCAGATCATCCCAGCTGTGGTGCAGTGCAAGAGCTCAACTGCAGCCCACCTGACCTGCAGGAGTGAACTAATGTTATTCCTTTGCCTTTTTTCCCCTTGTCACGTCATTGTAATAGTGACCACTTGCTCTCTCTGTCTTGTTAGCAGCTATTAAGGTGATTAAGGTGAACTGAACTGAAGAATATTTGCTTTTCACCTTTGGGCAAGGGGCAGTCCCTTTTTTTTTTTTTTTTTTTTGTCTTAATTTTCTGTGGGCGATGGAATTAGGCTTGTCAGTGTTATTCCTTGCCCTAGTGCTTTATACTCTGCAGGGAGCTGAGACACTTGGCACCAAATGAAGCAGAGCATAGGGATTTCTAGAGGATTTTTGACAGCCATTGGCGTCAGCTAGCACACTGTGTGCGTTCCCATGACACGTGATACCACTACTACTGTGAACCTCCAAGGGCGATGCTTTTCCTCATAGAAACTGAGTGCACTCTCTCTATCCCAGGGTACTGGGCACTGGTACATTATCTTGTCAAAACAGTTCAAGTTCACGAAAGTTCCAAGTGCTGCAGGATCTCTGCCCTCTCTAGTTCCCATTGCTCAGTGCCTCATTCTTCAGAGGGAATAATGGCTGCAGGGTAGGAGAAGATGGGAAAAGAGATAGTTTGTGTTCTCCAAATATGTAAAATTTAACCTTTTCCTTTAGTTTGCAGCCTTATTCCTTGTCCCTTTCATTTTCTGGGGAAGCCCAGCAGAGCACATTTTCGTAAAGCAATCTGTAAGCTTAGTCATTTGACTTTTCCTTGTCTGCCATTATGGTTTCTTCTAGAGCTGTGTTGGGACATGCCAAGGAGCGAAATACCTAATGGTAACAATCATTTGGCACCTGCCCCCAGATTTCCATGAACAGATCTGGATTCTGAAACCCTTTGTACACGCTGTCACTCCCTGAAATGTGAACAGCCGTGTTTAGTTTCCTAGCTAATGCATATAGAGCACCCTAATAGCTTATATGCATCAGGTGCATGAGAACAAGAGCTTGTTTTTTATAAGTTTACCATTGTTATGTTACACCTGTCACTAAAACAAATTCTAAAGGGGATGTGAATGAATCTTTATAAAATAACAGTGTTTACTCTATGCACACAATGTAATTTTGATCTGTTTAGGTGTTTTAAACTGTTGGGTTTCAGTAGTTTTGCCTAAGCTTTGATATTGAAGAGATTTTTCTTTTCATAAGCTAGCTCTCATATCATTCCCTTTAAAGCATTAACCTAGCAAATCCCTGAGGAACAGCCTGTTCACCTTAAATCCTCCTGGCTGTGCAAAGTACATCTGAATAACTATACTTAATTTTTGAAGTGCAAGGAATGTATTCCTTTATACAGCACAGGTCTCATGAGTCAATTGCAGTATTAGCAGCTTAAAGAAGGGAAATAAAATGCCTGAGTCTATTTAGACAAAGATACACATGTAGAAATGAACCAGAATAGTGACTATGAATGTGCCTCAGAGGCTGAACAATAAGCCTCTGTTACAATTCAGACCTGCCTGTACCTTTTCAAGAACTTCTCTTCTCTATAAGGATTTTGGCCAGAATTTTCAAACAAGGCTCTCAGTTATCATGTCTTCAGCAGTGAATCTGAAGAGAGCCCGTGCTCAGGACTGCAGGTGGTACAAGAATCCCCACTACTCTGGTCCACACCAGGTCGCTCCCTCCCAAGCAGTGCTGTGACACTGAGGTCAGGAGATGCTGTTGGGCTGTAGTTTGTTACCAGGAGGTTGCATAGTTGAGGCAGAAGAGAGATTATTTGGGGGAAGAAGAAAAGTTTAGTTGCATGAATGCAAGTCATGCTTTGCCTCAACATCAACAAATGGGGGGATCTGGCTTGTTTTATTTCTGAATACTGATGTAGCCAAAGGAGGCTGCTCATTACTGCAGTAAGGAGATCTGCTTGAAGTTTTCAAGTCTGGAAAGATCAGCTTTGCCATTTTTACTGCAGGACCGAGTTGTGTCTGTGCTTCTTGCCACTTATTTTAAGACTTGCTTGTGTGGTAATTCATGCCTCTCCAACTTCATTATGAAATAATGTCACATTATCTATTTTTCTAGCCTAGCTGCAAAACCCAACTGTTCGAGTGAACACCTGGGAGCAGCTGAGGAATTAAGATTAAATTTTTATTTCTTTAGAGCGTATGGAAAGTGGAAGACTGATTTGATATGTGCATTTAAACTTGAAAGTAGAAGAATGATTTCTGGTTATCATTAAGAAAAGTTAGAAAGCAGCTGGGAGAAAAGAACTGAAGCCCATGAGCTCTGTCTTTTCCCCCTCCCCTTTCTTGTTTTTCTTTTCTCCTTTATATGCTCTCAGGATGCACCAGAAGAACAGCTCCTGAATTTGTCCATCATATACACCATTGGATATGCTCTTTCCTTCTCTGCCCTTGTAATAGCAACTGCCATTCTTCTTGGATTCAGGTAACTGGCGAAGCTTTGAAGAGAGTGGAGTAAAGGTTTTATGTTTTTCTGTATGAACATGTCAGACTTTGATAGAAACTTTTGATTATTTTTTCTTTCCTTCCATCACCTCATCATTTCTCTATCTTTTGTCACTTCTGTGTTCCTTCCTAAAATAATTTCTTCTCAAAATGCAAGTAAAATTGCCACATTTTTGCAGTTTCCTGTATGAATATGTGGAACAGATACCTTTTCTCATTTGGAATATTTTGTTGTGACAATTTTTATTTCAATGAAATTTCCACTGGAAGAGGTGGTAAAAGAAAGAGATGCCAGCATTCTTTTGTGTTGTGACCTTGCAGATGAGACTCAAGTCTGAGATGGGCAAGGACATTTAGGAGAGAAATTTTCGTCTTGCCTTGCTTGGAGTTACACAGAGCATAAATCTCAGTCTGGCCTATTTCCCAGCCCTCACATGCAAGGTGTGCAGACAGGGATTTTCTAAACAATTTTTCTTTTTGGACAAATTTTAGAAATTCTTACTACTTTTGCAATATAAAAGAGAACCTAATTTTGAAACTTGAAAAGTTTATGTGAAATAAATTGCTGTCACCTGGCCATATTGATGTATTGAGTTCATCCAGGTTTGCATGTACAAATTCTATGGAATGCATTAAGAGACCCTTGGTTGCATATGCCAATGATACACTATGTATGTTTGGTTTAAAAAATAAAGAAAACAACTCAAACAAACCAAAACTCAACTTTGGGCTCCAAGAGAGATCTCTTTTTTTCCTCTGTAAATGCAAGAGACGTCTTGATTCCAGCCAGACTGCCCTGTGGTTTGGGGATGCTGAGCATAGGAGACTGATATTTAGAAAACACAAAGATGTGATCCTGCTCTGTTGTGGGAATGAAGTCGCTCTGCTACAAAACCCTGCTCCTTGCTGCTGTATATAGCCAAATGTCATCTGTTTTATGTGCTGATGAGGCTGCCTCTCCTAAAAAAGCAGAGTTTTCCATCTCCTGATACTCTTATTTGAAATCAGGTCAGGAGCCTTCAGTGCTCTGATCCTTAAGAAATTTTCTTTTCTGACTAAAGAATTATCATTTCCAGTTATTGATCATTTGCTGTGGTGCCTGCACTCAACTTTTAGGAAGGCACTCCCTTTCCTCCCTCCTATGTGTTTATACCCCTTATGTATTTAAAAAGGTCAGTCACACCTTTTAACTTCTAATTTCCAAAACTGAAATGATGCAAGCCTTCTAACATTGTACCACACCTTTTAGCACTGTATTATCCATCCTGCTTGCAGTGGAGAAGGATAGGCAAGCAATCTCAAAGAAGTTTTGAAATGACTGCAGAAATGCAGAGACATGCTCACCCTCTGTGAGTGCCATGTGATAATTATGAATTGTGCGTGTTCTACCTGTGCGACTTTGGGACCCATCTGACAAAACACCAGATGGTCTTCAGGTCTCCAGACATCTCCCAGGATAAGTGTTTTCTCCTCATTTCACCTATAAATGACACTTCTTGAGTAATCTTAGCAGCCCAAATGTAAAGGTCACAGAGCACAACTATATACTTTTTGAAGCAAGGAAGAAAGGATGTGCATGTTTTCTGGCAGGGAACAAAGAGCAAGTTTGTCACCAAGGACTGGTAGGTGACAGGGAATTTTGATGTCCTGACTTTTGTGAGGTGATGCTTTAACCATTTTTCCTTCAGCTGTGAAGCAGGGACTGGAGAAGTATACAGGAGTGAGTGGTTCTTATTCTGAAAATGAAGTTCCAGAGATGTTAAAGGGGCCAAGAGTCTTGTTTAAACTATGCCATCAATCCATTTTGTGCTTTCCTGTCTAAATTGTCTGTCAGGAGACAATTTGGTCCTGCATCTCATGTAATACATGAGACCTACTCCCATGTGAATTATTCTGGCTGGAATCTCTGCCTGTGGCCTCTCCCTGGAGCTGTGCAGCCTCAACAAGTGGGGATTGAGATCTAATTCAATGACACCTGAATGCTGATGGGCCTTTTTAAGTCCTTAGACTACAAAATAACCTTCATAATTGTCTGTAGTGATGATACAGCAGAGGAAACGATCTCTCTAGAGTCCTATTTTGCATCTTCCAGAAGAAATGAAAGAAAAATCTGTAATTTCAGTGGTGTAAGCTGAATTAGTCCCATAACTTCATGACTGAAACAATTTGAATAACTTGTGTTGCCTGTAGCAGAGATAGTAACTATTTGCAACCTATTTTCTTCAATTGCCTACTTTACATAATTTTTTCAATCAGATTGAAATGTGTAGCAGTTCTGAAGGGTAGCAACAAACAAATTTTGAGTTAAAGGAAAATAAATATTAATAATAGGTAAGTTTTGAGATAAACTGTGACTTAAAAGTGATTAAAAAATTCCATTAGTACTATGAGAAATATAATTCTTCTTCACTGCAAAACCTCTAACTTTCAGACCAAGTCAATTTTTCTACCAAAATTTTTCTACCAAAATTTATAGAGCTGTAAAAACCAGACATTTAAGTGTGAGTTCACTGAAACTCTTGCTTGAATAATTGCTGATTACCATATGTTACCTCTACCTTTTAGCATTTAAAGAGTCTTACCCAGTATAACTTCCTTTGAGGCAAATTGTGTACCCTTGCAGAGCTGTAAGAAAAATGTTTGTGGATAAGGCTGGTAAAATATTGGCAGCACTCTGCAGTTGGATGCCATTTACATGACTGCAGTTTCTTTTGCTATCCCTTAACACGCTCTTTTTAGACAAGTAGCAGTTTTATTGTCTTTGCAGCTGGCTGCTGAAATTCAAGAGGATTTTTTTGTTTGTTTGTTTGTTTTCCATTCTGAATGCAGAGGTGAAAAGTCTGTTCCTTTTACTTCTTTCAAGAATATTTACAATTCCCCCAGGAGGCAATTTGAATGCAGATTTTTCTCGTATTGTCAAAGTGGTAATTTACAGGTGGATGTTTTTTCATTGTGGGTTTGAGCACAGCCAGAAGCTGCACTGCACCAGTTCCTGAGCTTTGCCAAAGTAAACCTGTGCTGTGGCATTGGGGTCAATTCAAAGCAATTAGCTTCAGCATTATGTGAAACTTGACTTTTTTTAGTCCTTTCAGATATGTCTTCTGAAAATGACTTAATTTATTGTTACACTTTTTAATCTTGTAAATTTCTTTTCCTTAACACACTGGTCTCCTTTCTTTCCCCAAATATTCAGTCTTAGGCCTGAAGTTTTGAATGTCTCTTCCTCACTAGTGATTTCTTCCCAAAGACAGTTTCAAATCCCTGCAGGGATTCTCAAGTTATCGGATTTTCTTTGGTACCTTCTGATTCCCTACAGGGCTTATTATTCCTTCCTTCAGTACCATGTGTGATGTTGCAGCTTTTACATAGGTAGTGGATCATGACTAGTTTGTTTTTTTTTTTTTTACAGACATCTGCATTGCACGAGGAATTACATTCACCTGAACCTCTTCACCTCTTTTATCCTCCGGGCTATATCTGTTTTCATTAAAGATTCAGTGGTGAAATGGATGTACAGCACAGCCACTCAGGAGCACCAGTGGGAAGGACTTATTGCCTTCCAGGTAAGGTCAGACACTCTGGTGGTTCTTAGAATATTGAAGTCATCCCTGTGTGTGTCTGCATGAGAGCAGGTAATTTAATTCTTTAGTTGATGGTGTGGTGTGTTCCTCTACCTGTGAGAAGCTTGCCCCCAATGGACAGAGGAACACGAAGAAATTACTTTATGTGTATATATATGTATATGTACAAATGCTCATATCTTCTTGCTTTGCTGCAGGTTCATTTCTTTCTAGCAGTGACAAGAGGGCATTCATTTCCCTAAGCCAACACCTTTTGTGATAGGACTGTCTGCGTTGTATAATGACCAAATTAGCTCGTTGTTCTTAGAGATCTTAAATCTCTTGATGACAGGAAAAAAAGGAAGCAGCTGATTAAAATGCAAATTTTAAAGTATTTAGAAAAGCTTCGGAGGAACAGGATAATTAAATACTTCTAACTGATGGGAGAGGATATACAGCTCTTTTGTAAATACGATGAAAGCATCCCTTTCCCCATTTGGATGTGGAATACAAAATGTACTTGAGTCCTAAAAGAAAGATATTTTTATTATCTGTATAGTTCTTGTGGTTCTAGAACATGGGTACGGCATTTACTGCTGCTATACAGGGTTGGGGTTGTAAAGCGTAAGTCTTCTGATGCATCCTTAATATCCATCCTTTTCTGACACTGCCTAAGGCTTAACCGCTAATACCACATAGTGAATCTCATATGATGGTTGATTTTTTTTCTCATATACTATGTATCAGTTGGCAGAAAATAACACTGTAATACACATCTTAAATGGTTTGGGAATGTTCATATTGGACTGTCAGTCATTTCCTCTTCCAAAAAGCCTAGACTTTATTCTTTTACAGATGGCTTATTCAATAGTGGTTTCATCAGATCTGATGGATATATTAATTAAGTAATCAGGTTTCACACTTATCAAAAGCCCTGCTGACCACCTCTATAATCTGCCAACTATGAGAGATTTTGCTCTCAATATGGTGCTCTGGGCAATATTGCTATTCCGTTAAAAAATCTTTGCTTTGGGAAATAGTCAACATTATGGTATCCACAGTTTGCTCTTTAATAGAGAAATTCTCAACTGCAGATTAGAGTATCTGGGGAAATGTAAAGATTCACTGACAGCATTTGAAATAGTACCTTTCACTTGTTCTTTTCATCTTTGTGTCATGCTTTTCAAGATGTAATCTGTTGCTTATTGAGATACAATCTATTGCTTATTGCTCTAAATGCAGAATGTGTACTTTTTATTTTTTAAAGGAGGAATGTTTTTAAAAGCATCTGTCTGCTGTGTATAGCACCTCTTACCAGCTTCTGTCCCTTCAGTACTCAAACGTGATTAGTTTAGCAGGCATTTTTTGAGGAACAAGGGTAGGAGAGTGAACCAGTCTTTCCTGTTAGTATCCTTTTATTCTTGGCCCCTGTTGCGTTCATTTGGGCTGTGCTTTCTTCTCTCACAGGAATCACTCAGCTGCCGGTTGGTCTTTGTGATGATGCAGTATTGTGTGGCTGCAAACTACTACTGGTTGCTGGTGGAAGGCATGTACCTTTACACACTGCTGGTACTGTCGGTGTTCTCTGAGCAAAGGATTTTTCGGCTTTATCTCTGCATTGGCTGGGGTAAGTTGATTTTTCTGTTTGTGGCTGCACTGGCAGATGGTATAACGGGAAAAATTGAGTGTCTACCCTAGTGCTGCCCAGTTCAAGTCCTACACTCTGCATTCCCTTTTTGTTCCCAATCCCCTTACCTTGTTTGAGCTGGAGGGTGCTGGGCTGTTGTGGGGGGAAAGAGCGGTGGTGATTTGGTTATAAGGGGCACCACAGGCTGTCACAGTTCCTGGATGCTCATGGAGTAGAAGCTGTGGGTTCATAACGCAGGGGCTGTGTGACACCACAGAAACTCCACAGGCCAGTGACAGGCACATGGTAACTCTTCCTGCAAGTCATCACCTTCCCAGTACAAATTACATGTTGGTGGTTCCACATGGATGTGGACTTTTCTGGACTGCCCTGCTTCATCTCCTGAAAGTTTCCCATTGCATTTACAGATGTGTTACCTACTTGTGGTGCAGAAGAGCAATGATGCCTTGCATCTGGGTGAGGATAGCAGTAGAGAAATGGTGGCAGCGTGAGCAGGGGGATGCAAAGGGGCCAATGAACAAGGAGCTGGTAGCAGTGAATTGTCAGGTTGATAAAGTGGGCAGAGCAGGTCCAATAGGGATTGTTGGGGGAAAAAATGGTCAGGGTGTATGTGCCATGGGCATGTGTGTGCTTGAAATCAGGGATTGTGATGCCTTGAAAGTAGTTGGTTGAGCAAGGGCTACCTTGTGTAGAAATGCTAAAGCTTTGATTCTTTCACTGTCCAGTTCACCTGAAAATACATTAGAGTTCAGGATTCATCCTGGTTTTGGAATGATCTTTTATGGGGTTTTATTGCATTTTCTCCCTTCCTCTTCTCTCCCCTTCCCTTTTGGTGGAATCAGGCCACTTTTGGAAAGCAGAGAGTAAATCCAACTAAATACTGCAAGTGCTTTCACAGATGCTTGTTTGAACATTTAAATTGCTTTGACTCTTCTCTCTGTGAATCTCAACTGTGAATATTTTAACAAATTAGTTCCCTGGTAAAATGCATATAAATGGCTTATTGTGAGTTACCCAATTCTACTGAACAGTGATATATGAGGAGCAAAGGATTTCTGGCATATTGATGGGAATAAAAAAAATGCAAATAAAGGCAGTTTCCTGCTGGAGAGTTTTAGTTGAAGTTCTATATTTTCCATATTCTTTTATATAGGGCATGCAGCAAAAGCAACACCATTTTGTATAACATTTGAACAACATGTTTTAATCATACCCTCAATTTAATTAAAAAGAAAGGTGGGGGGAGCTATCCTGAAGCACTGACTGAGGTCATGAAAGGAAATGGAAAAGGAATTAGAACAAAATTATATCTAGTCAAATCCCGAGGGGATTGTGGTCTTTATAAGAAAGGGATAGGCTGAATTTGGTCTGAATCACTTCTGTTTAGAGTTTGTCCCCTGCAAAATCAGAAGGCAGAAACAGAAGATGTTATTTTGGTTTTGTTCTTCCTTTACAATGGCAGTTTTGCTACTGTATATTGAATTTCTGGATGAGTTTGTGGAAATGAGCATCAGTGTCAGAACTTGGCACTGGATGTATGGACTTCATTCAAGCTTTCTAGAAAGGTCTGTCCATGCCATTCAATCCTTATCTGTACAGTTTCTTGCTGCATGTGCAAACCTTGCCAATAATTCTCCACCTTCAAATGCAGAAGCATCTGCTGTTTCAGTGCTCCCAGATTAGTTATACCAGATAACAGTTTCATTTCTAACCAAGGGAAAGATATGAAGATTTTTCCCCCCTCTTTCTGCTTCTTTACTGGTGATTCCATTTTTTGGGTGCTCAAGTCCCTCACCAGGTGACTTTCTGCTGAAGTTTGTGATCACTTTCAGACCATACCAAAATCTGTTCTCCTGAAGTGCAGGGTACTGGGCTTGCTGTGCACCCTCCTCACATCCCTAAGGATCTTGAATTCCACCATTTTATGGTCACTGCAGCCAAGGCTGCCCTTGAGCTTCATATTCCTCACCAGCATCTCCTTGTTGGTGAGAACAAGGTCCATCATGGCACCTTTCCTCATTGGCTCCTTTGTCACTTCGAGAAGGAAATTATTATCAATGCATGCCAGGAACCTCCTGGATTGCTTATGCCTCGCTGTGTGTTGTCCCTCCAACAGATACGGGGGTGGTTGAGGTCCCCCATGAGGACCAGGGCTTGTGAATGTGAGGCTGCTCCTGTCTGTCTATATAGGGCCTCATCTCCTTGGACTTCCTGCTTGGTGGCTGGCAGAAGACCCCCACTGTGTCACCTGTCCCTGCCCTCCCTTTCATCCTGACCTGTAAGATCTTGGTCAGGTCCTTATCCATCCCCCGATGGAGCTCCGTACACTCCATCTCTCACTGACAAAGATGGCAACATGCCCTCCTGGTCTGCCCTGCCTGGACTTCCTTAGGAGTGTCGTTCTGTTCCAACGCTCCAGTCAGGAGCCGTCCCACCATGGCTCTGTGATGCTGGTAAGATCATAGCCCTGCAGGTATGTGTGCACACATCTCTAATTCCTCCAGTTTATGCCTATGTGTGTTTTCATAGAGGCATTTTAGTTGTGTCCCTGATGACTGAGAGTTAACGTCTGGAGTGGCTGGTATTTCTTCGTGCTGTGTTTCAGGTACTTTCCTGTTAACCTGTGGTCCCTGCAGGCTCTGGGCCTCATCATCTATTGCTGGCACTGGCATCAAATTGGTAGAAGTGGGATGGATTGAGGATCCCCTTCCCCAGCAACTTTAAAGTCCTCTTCACCAGCTTGGCGAGCCTGTGCCTTAGATTCTCTTTCCCTTCTCTATCTGATGGACACCAGTAGTCCACAGTAGACAGGTTGTTCCAAGATATTCCAAATATATTTTCACTATATGATCATTTCAGGTAAGTCCTTAAGTCAGTTAATAGGCAGTAGTCCATTTATTATCAGTTCAGATGAGTAATTAATCTTTGCTGTTGAAGTGACCAGAAAGGGAAAAGTCTGTTTATCTTGTGTTATTGTACTTTGCAAAACCTAGAAAAGTTATAAAATCTTGATAGCCTTCTGAAAACTGATGTAGTTTTATAAATTGGGAGTCATTTACATCATCATCATGTATATTGACAGGATTCTATGAACTTTACTTGTGAGGTAACTGTATTCCTAATGGCCCCTTCCTTGCTGAGATTTTGTGCCATACTAGGCTTTGAGATGGCAGTTGAAAAAACGAAATTTTTCCCATTTCATTTAATGTGGAATATGTCTTGCTTATGTCTTTTATTTCTTTGTAAAAGCTGACTTTCATACATTTCTGTCAACCTTAATTTCCACATATCTTACTGCAAAAACAATGGTTTATGCCATTTTCAAAGCTGATGGAGGCAAAAAAAGGCATAAACACTAACAGCATCAAACCCCAAAATTTTTAATAGGCTAGTGGAAGAGCAGTAGACGAGTTGTTTCTTTCAGTCTGGGGGTCAGCACAACAGCAGCTAAAATGGATGTTGATTCACATAGTCATTATCACTTGCAGAAAAAAAAAATCTGTTGCTATACACTGCTGGTACCTGGTGCTTCCTTCCTTTGGCACGAGAGAAATCCTTGCCCATGGATCTCACCTTCCAGAGAGAGTAAAAAACATTTGTAGAAGAAGGAGGGGAAAAACCCAACCTAACTACAGAGGTCAAGATGTTTACTTTTTGGGTTTTTTTGTTTCTTGGGATGTGCAGAATGCTCTGAATCGGGGTGTCCAGGACACCAACACGGTATTCATCATGTGTGAGCCCAAGTGATGAGTTGCCGAGCCTGACATTGACTTCAAACTAACAGTAGTTTCTGGAGAAGAGCAGTTTATACTGTAACGCTGCTGTATCAGAAGCTTTTAGTGGGAAAAAGACCTGTTCACACTTAGGAGTAGGGAGGAAGGAAGAATGGGGAACAACAGAAATATCATACAGTGACTCTGTGTGACATCCAGACAGGAAGAACGACAGAGACCATTTTCACACTAAAGGCTAGAAGAAAATGTTAAAAAGCTAAATATTCTCTGAGCTTCTATGGCAATTTTACACCCAGCTGCTCTTGCAGCAGGGAGGTTGCCATAAAAAATAAATAATCCATTTCCTTCCAAGCCTTGGCAATCCAAACTTTCTCAAAGAAAGAATACTTTAGGGAATGAAGCTATCAAAAGCAGGAAGCCTGGCTAGGGCATCAAAATCTACATCCTGATTGCAAGGAAGATCTTACTGGAACAGAGACAGTAAGAAACCTTCCTTCAGAAGCCCAGTATGAACTCACTGTAGCTACAGGATGCATTCATTGCACTGACCACTTCTCTTCTGTTTTCAAATGAAAATGGTGTTTCAGACAAGGATGTGAAAATACGTTTTGTATCCAGACTGATCTTGGTAGGAAATGCATGTCAGGAGTTCCTCTTAATTCTCCTCACTCTTTGTCTTCTAGATTGAAGTCTTTCATTCTTTTCCTTTCTTAGAAGTACAAAATGTTTTATCTTTTCTCCTCACATCTTCAGTGCTTTTACTCTTTCTACATCTACTCATATTTATTTATCAATTCTTTCAGTTCCTCATCGCATCATTCATGCATTCATACATGAAGCAGTTGATCAAGTCAGAGCATCCTAGATGCTTTCTGAGAGAAAGAGGACTGAAATTGTTCTGACAGCAGTAGTGTCCTTCTGGTTTGTGTGCCTGATTGTCTTGGAGGTTGAACTTATCACACATGGAAACCAGTGATGTCAGGTTACACCTGAAATACCGAATACAGTCCTAAAATGCTATGTTCAGAGTATGTCCTTATTTAAGGGTCTTAGCAGGATGGCAGTGTTCTGGTCCTACAGATTCACTTCAGGAAGAATCTCTAATCAGCACGTGAGGATGAGGGGAGCCTCTCTTGCTCCACATATATCTTCCCTGAAATTGCCTTTACCGAAAGTATGTACAAGGCAAATCCACAAATGTGGTGTGTCTGTAAGAATGGAAACTTGCTTGCACATGGAGGTAAGGGAAAGAAGATGGCATGGAACAGCACCACCTGGTGACATGTTTCATGGTAACTGGGACTCTGTGAGTTCCAGAACAAACCTGAGCTTTTCTGTTCAGTTATCAAAATATCTTAGGCCCATTAAATGAAGAGACATGCTGCTATCAGGACATGGTAACTTCTATGAGCATCTCCACAGATTTCTTGCCCCTCTGCTCATTCGGGGCAGTGGAGCATTCTGAAAATGTCAACCTGTGCAAATTTTCTTACAGTTTTCTTTTCTTACCTACCCCATCCTTTTGTTGTTGTGGAAAATGCCTGGTTTTCCAACGTTTTTTTTCTTACTATGCAGACGCCTGACCAGGTGTAGAATATATAAGCAAGAGTGAAACTAGGAAAGTTGTGCTGCTTATTTGTGCAGTGGGGTATTAAGGTGTTGATTTGGCAGTTCCATTACTTTTATCTCATCCATAATATATATTATTATTGCTGCCTATAATTCAGATGCCCAGTCATTTGAAGTTGAACTTTATTAGCTGAACTGTCAGCAGGCTTATTTCCTAGTACACTTGACAGATTTCGTAATCACCATGTAGTGTTCAAAGATTTTGGGTCAGCTATCAGCCTGTGACAATTAACATCGCAGAATCTATTATGAGCAGGCTGCTGTAATTTCTAGCATCTTCATCAGTGATGCAGTACAGAAAAAAGTAGACATTACCATTTCCAGAATTCAGAGACCTTTCTCTGGTCAGTTAATCTAGGAACGGATCAACCTCTGAGTGTTCTGTGTGATAAAAAGCAAAACCAGGAAGAGTTCAGCCTACATCTTGAATAAGTGCATCCTATAAATGAGTGCAGTTTTTTCTCGGATATCTGATATTCTTTGGATAGCAGCAGCAAGAGAAAGAAGTGTTGGACTGAAACTCAAATGCCCCAAAAGGCCTGCATGTTGGGAGCCCAGTGGAATACACCACTGATTCTGTTAATGAAATATAGTCATCTGTAGCATTTATTCAAAGAGTTGTATGCAGTTTACTTCCACTGCCTGCTCAAACCAAACAAAATTCTCTTGACTGAGTGAAGTAACCAGAATAATATGTGCACTTGTGCCAGTTAATGCAGGATAATTAGGTGTCGAAATTGTTAATTAATTATTGGAGAGTCTCAGTGATCCTTGCATACTACAACTATTGCAGAGATGCTTTAGACTTGCCCTTTTGCTGTTATGAAAGACTTCTACAGGCTTGAAGTGAAGAAGGGAATGCTCTTGAGGCAGTCTCTTCTTTAGATCTTCACTAGGGCTTTGGAAAACTGGATGCATTCCCATCTGCTGAGAGTGTGTCCCAGATGGTTTTCGGAGCCACCCATTTCTCAAGGCAGGCTTTGTGAATTTTGGAGATGTCAGGGGGTATCCAGAAGATGGAGATATCCACAAATCATTATTGTTATCAACTGATACGTCAAATGATACACGCAGTGATATACAGCCTTTGTGCTCCCAGTGTTTGTCTTACCCTGTAACTTTCATATTAAGATGTCTTAATTCTCAGCAAAGTCAAGAAAGGAATAATGCAAACTATAATTAGTTTCTATGAATCAAAGGCTCATTTGTTTTGGAAGTGATTTGCAATGAGCCTGTTCTTCGTCTCTTTATGCCACTGTGAAAGCAGCATAGAGTTCTTAGAAACTTAGCTCCCAAAATACTGTGTATTCTCAGTATTAGGTACATTCATGGAACATGTTCAACCACTTGCCTACATAATCTCTACTCAATTCCCTACCTTTGCTATTATTCTAATTATTGGTTGGGGTTTTTTTTTGCTGTTCTTTATTCTGTCTTTCTTTTTTAACTGATTGAGGAAAATATTGTTCTTATGTGTCTGTAGTATTTAGAGAATAGAGACAGTCTACAGTACAAGAGAGAAGGGTTCTTACTGATAATACCCACTACAGATAACTCCTTGAGGTATTCAGACTGAGGGAGATGACTGATTTCTATGTGGCTTTTGTTGCCAGGAACTGTGTATTTGCCCTGTGCAGCACTTACTGCTGTACCCCAATGTTTTTAAGAATGCTATTACAAAGTACAATAAAGTTGCTCTTTCTATGCAATATACTGACCAAGGAGGTACTCAGTGGAATTAGACCATTTTGATCCATCCCTAGGCAGAAATTCCTCATCCTGCTGTTTGAGTCTCAACCTGCTTTCCTTCCTTGCATGTTTTTTGGCATTCCCTGTACAGAGTATTGGTTGGTAGATGCACTTTAAAATTATTTTTCATGACATAGGCATTTCATAAATGAAAGAAATACATTGCATAGCCTTTGACACTATAAAGCAGGTAATGTCTGCCAGTTTGTTTGGCTTGTCTCTCTTCCCTTTACACCCCAGATAAATTGACCAGCTGTGGCACATTCACTGTCAGAGGTAAGGGTAGGGCCAAGCCTCTTCTCAAAGCAAGGTGCATCTGCTGTCTTTGCTGCTGCATCCGCTCAAGTCCGTGCCAGTACTGCAGCCCAAACTTGGGACCTCTCTGTGGGGGAGGCCTCAGCACACTTGCTAGGTGTGCCCACACTCCTTCTGCCATTGGGGAAATGCAGGCCAGGTGTGCTCCAGCCCCCATGCCAATAGGCAGCCTGAGCTTGGTGCTGCCTGAATGCAGGGTAGGTGACCTACAGGCAGAAATGCGGAGGCAAAGGTCAGGGTCAGAGCACACTCCTCTCTCATGTGAGTACAGAGGCTAGTAGAGCTTCCAAAATTTAATTCCCTTGGCCCCTCTGTGAAACATTCCATGGAAGAGGTAGTATATGCGAGTATGGGGGCAGTTCTGTTGTTCATTTTTCATGCCTGCTGGGAACTAGGTGGGAGCCCAGGAAAAAACATACCTATTACTTTGTAACCTAACTTGTAGGTGAAATGCCTCCTCCCGCTGTTGGTGGCCATCTGTGCTGGATAGGAGCTGCAACCCTGCCACCAGTAAATGACATTGCATGTCATTATGGTGTTTGTATGTGGGGGTGGGTTGTCCTCTCTGCTTTTCTCAGTCTCAGTGTCAGTGTCAACCTTGTCTCCTCTCTTCCCAGGTGTGCCAATGCTGTTTGTTATCCTCTGGGGAACTGTCAAGTACCTTTATGAAGATGAAGGGTTGGTTTAGTTCTGATTTTTCTAGCTATCATTTGTGCTGTATGTGTGCACCAGCAGGTCACTGTTTGCTTTCTGTTCAGTGTGGTTTGCTTTGGCAATGTGCTGAAACCTCACATAATTGCTTCTGTTTTGTCTGAAGGTCTTGCATAACATTTCAGAAAGGAGCATATGTTTTTTTCTGATCAAAATTTTCTGCATGTCTGAATGAATCTATCCTTTTGCAGGTCAAGGAAAGGTATGTTTTGTTTTCCTGTAGTTACACTATCAACAGTAGAAGTCATCATACCAACCAAGACCACTCCTGATACTGTGCCTTTGGCAGTAGCCTTTACAGTTAGGCTTCAGAGGGAGGCAACAACCTCCCACAGGATTCTGCCTGCGATTTGTAGTGGTTAGCTTATGCCTAGCAGCACAGATGTGATTGCCTGCTCTTTTTAAGCTTCCAGTACTTAGATTTTCTTTTTAAAAAATGCACATTCTCTGTCTGCTTACGTTAGTCTTGCTGAAGTCAACTATGTCATGCACAAGACTGCTGTAAAACACAAAATGCTTTTCATCTGTTTTTACCGTAATGCCTGTTCTGAAAAAATTACCTGTGTGTATGCTTTATGTACCAAATTGTGTTGTAGGTGTTTGTAGCATTTGCTGGGGGGTTTAAAAATAAAAATTAAAAAAAAAAAGAAGGAAAGTGGCTTCCTCTTTTTAGTGGCAGTGGCTGCCACTAAGGTATTTGGGTAGCTTTCTTTATGATTAAATAAATAAACATATGCTATTTCATTTTTATTATAAATTTACTATTTAATGAGTTTTCTTCTTACTTAATTTCCAAACTACCCAGCCAAACTTTTGTAGAAGGTCCTTTTTTTTTTTTTCCCCTTTTTTATTTTTCTTTTTTCCCCCAGACATAATCTTTGCTGTAGGGATGCTGCAATGTGAAAATTAAATGTAGACAAACCTACCCCCAGACTGTTTCATGGTATTTGTTAGTATTAAGAACCAGTGCTTTTTTTAGTGTTCTTCATAGTACTGAACCAGTTCAGTCAAAGCTGCCTTTTCTGGCTTAAGCACTGTTAGGATTTTCTGACTTTCCTTTTCAAGGTTGACTTGACAATATTCTGTGGCAAGATTGTGGCCGTACTGATGTATTGCAAGTTTTGTTGAGATTATCAGAATGGGTATAGAGACCATGCAGCCTCTGAGCAGGCAGCATTCCATGGACATATCTTCCCATTGATGTAGAAAATGTATTCAAAGTGCCCATACTGAGCCTCCTACATTATGTGTAGCTCAGAGCTGATTTATGTTTTCTGTTGGGGAAAACTGTCACTCACTGCCCTCAGCGGACCTCAAAAGGGGCAATCTTGCACCTTATTGAATTTTCTAAATCTTGTCTAAATATTTGTAAAATACAGCAATAAATAACCATGTGCAGCAGCTGCTCTGAAAGGCAAGATTTCTGTGCCTTGGGCAGGCATTCGTTGGAGCAGCCAGGGATATCCTTCATGCTGTTTGCCATAGCACTGTCACTGAGGATGTGCAACGGGCTGTAAATTTCATTTGTGATTTAACTATAACTGGAAGTAAATGTGGTCAGGGCTGGGAATTTGAGGCAGTCCTGTGAATGTAGCCATTTGAATGAAGGACCAAAGCCTGCAAGACTTACTTGCACACTGGCTCCTTCTTTTCTTACATGTGCAGGTATAAACTCCTTTAGGAAGCAATTGATGTTTCAAAAGTGAGGTATTGGAAAATACTTCGTCTAGTTTAGAAATAAAATTAAAAGCAAGCTGCTGTTCTTAGTTATTAGACCATGCCTAAAAAGCTGATACTTACACATTTTTGTTCATTTCTGCAATAAAGTATGGGAGGAAAACAGACAGCCTACAATCCTTTTTTAAAAATGGAGCCATTCAACTCTAGCTCTTCAAGGTAAAAATTCAGCGGTTTTACTTTTAGAAAAAGAATACAGGATTGGTAAGCAAAGGCAGAAACTTCCCAGTAGCATTTGTTTCACTGGTCAAATTCTCCACTTACGGCTCTCAGGCTATTAGTTGCCAAGCATCTTCTGAGTGGTGCTGAGCAAACTGCAGGGATAGATCCTAAACACAATAGATGTTAGTGTATTTATCAGTGTGGTAATCACAGAAAGCCCAAATGGGCAAGAAATCATGTACAGATATACCAGTTTTATTTTCTGGACACTTTAATAGCCATGACAATTAATTGACCTATCGTGATGTTTTTGTTGCACACATTTGTATAAATTTAAAAGTAGCTAAAACTGCTGTGAAGCAAATTAACACACAAAGAAATGTAGGAGAGTTTAATGTAAAGAATTGTTTCTCAGTGTCTGTTATTATAATGAAATTTTTAAATTGCCTTTGCATCTATTGCAGCTAGTGAGAAAATTAGAACTCCACTTCCAGCCATGCCTGTTATCCCATCAATTTTGAGGGGTTCAAATAAAATTCTTTTCAAAGGCTCCATGAAGCTGGTTCCCAGTCACACATACCAATTAAGTTCTTCTGTTACTTAGATTCCAGCTCAGGTATGCTGACTGCACACAGTCAGTACATCTGTTTTCTCCAGTATCTAAAATACAATTGAGCTGTAGATTGTAGAGCTGCTGGTGGCAATAATATGCTTATTTATACGCATTAAACTGAAATTGAAAAAAAAATTAAATCCTGGGACCTTCTCAGACTTGCATTACCTGCAAGGGAATGTGGAATAGCCACAGCCAAGCTGCTATGCTTTCCTCTCCAGTCTGTGAGCACATGTGGCTGTGTGGTTGTAGCGTGGATCCCCTCCCACATACTGCATGGTTTGCTCTTTTTTCTTTCCTCTTAGAGCATCCCACTACAAGGCTGGGAGGGTTTCATCTCCACCACCATCACCCAAGCTGAAGTTTCCTGGGTCTGTTAAGAAATCTTAAGGAAAATCTTAAGGAAAAAATGTATGTTTTGATGAGAGATGAGACCTGGAGAGGAAGAGAAACTTGTTTTGTGAAGGAACCCGTATTTCCCGTAGTGCTGTTTCCTAGTTTGTTTCACAGCCTGTGTAGCTCAGAAACTTGCTGGCTTTACTGCTTTTGAGTAATGCTGAGCAATATGGCAGGAGGCTAACAAAGTTTTTTCATAGAAATATTAAGAATGCTGTCACTGCAGCAACAAGTGAGCACTGCCCTAACGCTTGGGCCATTGTGCACAGACACAGCCTGTCAGACAGTTGGTGGTCGCTGGCTGTGGCCAGAGCAGGAATGAAAAGAACTAGATTTACAAACCCCTCTGTGTAAGGTTCACTTCAAATCAGCAATCCCAAACTGTGGCTGTCAGGCATCATTTTTCTTGTCATTGTTCTCCAATATTGCTCAAGGATACAGAAATTTAAGAGGCTAAGATGAGACTCATGCGGGAAATGAAGTATTATATTGCCTGCAGCATGCTGCTTACTTGGCAGAGGGCTCAGGTCAACAAAAAGTTAGGAGCTATTGCTCCCATCTTTGATTTTACTTGTTTATAATTTTCAAAACTCCCTTTGGGCCAGAAACCCTGTGCATATGCACTGAAGGAACTGGAGTTTGCTGCCTCAGTTGCTTTCTCGTGCCTGAAATTAGTAGGTCCTTTATGAAAATAAGGACAAATAAAAGTAGTGTAGAAAGAGGAGGCTGGGACACAGGAAAGATCTGCCTCAAAGAGATTCCCCCCGCTCCCCCACTTCTCCTTTCAGCCATATGACAAATTTGACCTTGGTTTTAATGGAATAAATCTTCACAATTAATGCATGATAATTCATAGCAAATTGTGGAGGAGAGCTAGCCATTAGTGGGCAAGAAAGGCTGGTGAGTAGTATCCAGTTGGATTATGACAGCTGCAATAGTACAAAGCATTCAGTGTTTCTGAGAAGCAACTGCCTCTGTTTCCATGTCAGCATGATGTGCTTTCCTAGTATCTAGTCCTTGATGTTGTTTTCCATCTGCGTTGCTGTGACAGAATGAAAAGCAGGAGATTTTAGTAATGTACTGAAACTTTTCCTTCTTGTCTCCTTTTTATCATCTTCCTAGTTGCTGGACCAGAAACTATAACATGAATTACTGGTTGATCATCAGACTGCCCATTCTCATTGCCATTGGGGTGAGTATTAAGCGCATGCTGTGAGCTGGCAGATTTCCATGAGAACAGGACGTGACATAGTACAAAGATGCACACATGGCCCTTGTGCATGTCCAAAGGCTAATAACCTTTGAGGCTATTGGCATTTTCATTCAGAAATGGGATTTTACAAAACCAAATTGGTTTCTATCACTGGAATTCCAGACTAGCCTTTTGTTTGTTTAATTTGGCCACATGATGTCATGTTGTAGTGTCAGGAAACGATAACAAAACAGCATGCTGCGGCAATCCAGTTAATTCCCCAGTGAACAGAAAGCTGTGGCAGGTAGTACAGGGAGGGTGAAGACAATATTTCAGGTACTGGAGTGTGAAAGAGCCCCAGAATGTGTGGCATTGTGTAAAAATGCCATGTTTTGCAGCCACAATGCTGTGTCATCTCAGATATCCTAACAAGGCAAATGGGCCAACCCACACTTTTACAGTGTTGCACTCCACAGAGAGTAGGTAGACTTCCCTGTTTTGTTTAATGAAGTGCCTGTGTTTTCAAAGATGACTTGTGCATTCACAGGTTGTAATTAGAGCTCAACTCCTTAGTAAGGAATTGAGTTACATGGCAAATTCTGCAGCTGCAGAGTAGCAGGATGCAGAGACCCACACGTGCATACACAAATCAGCTTTCTTGAGTACTTACGTGTGTTTACTGATGATGATATAAATCCTTCTTTTATTTCTCCAGGTAAATTTCCTCATCTTTATCAGAGTTATTTGCATCATCATCTCCAAACTACAGGCTAATTTGATGTGCAAAACTGACATAAAATGCAGGTATGTCTTATGGTGGTCTGGCACTTTTCATGCCTATTAAAATAGAAGTAGACAAAAAGGTACATGACAGGATTGGATTGACAAAGGTGGTTAAAAATCACAGCCCTTGAGTATTGCACAGATGTGGTGTCACACATTGATATAGCTGCTTAGTCAGTCCCCAGAAAAGCCTCAGTGAAGCCAGGGCAGGTATTATACCTGTGTTATAGATAAACAAAGGCTTAATGTCTGTCACTTTACAGTTTTCCATTAGACTGGATGAATATTAAGCAGATATTTTTAAAATACATCCAGCGTATACAAGTACTAGATGTTAAAGTCGTTGAAAGTGTCCAGAGAAGAACAACAAAACTCGTGCAAGGGTTGGTGTGAATGTCCTGTAAGGAGTAGCTGAGAACTTTTGGCTTGTCTAGTTTGGAGGAAAGGGTTCTGTGGGCTGATGTCATTGCTCTCTACAGCTCACTGAGGAGGGAAAGTGGAGAGGGTGGAGCTGAGCTCTTTTTCCTGGTGTCCAGTGATAGGACATATAGGAATGGTTTGAAGCTACACCAGGGGAGGTATAAACTGGACATTAGGAAGCATTTCTTTACAGCATGGGTGGTCAAACACTGGAACAGGCTTCCTAGAGAGGTGGTCGATATCCCAAGACTGTCACTGTTTATGGGGCATTTGGACAGTGCCCTTAATAATGTGCTTTACATTTTAAACAGCCCTGAAGTAGTCAGGCAGTTGGACTACTTGGTCATTGTAAGTTTCTCCCAAAGAAAATATCCTATCCTATTCAAATTTGGGAAAAAAGAAAAAAAAAAAGTGATAGAAATAAAAGGTTTCACTTCAAGAAAGGTAAGACAGGGGTCACTTTGAGTTTTGCTCCTTGTTCTTCATTACATTTGTTATTAGGACCAACTTTCAATCTTGAATGCATGAGATGTTTCAAGAGAAGTGTCAGGGTTGTTATAACAGAAATGTTTTTGTTTTTCAGGCTTCACCCTATCCGTGTCTGTATTCTTCCTGTTATTTAATCACCTTGCTAAGATTCATGGTTGCATCCTTCATTTCTGCATCTTGAAGAATACTTTTGTACTGCAGTCTGAAAAACAGTGTAGGAATAACAAGTTAGCTATTGAATTTTCTAGTGTGGAGCTACGTGCTGTGGTAGCTGGACTGCTACTGGTGCTGGACTTAGCAATTTTGAAATCGGGTATTTCAATGCTGCAGCCTTCTAAGCTAGACAAAGCATGTATTTTGGTACATTCTCATCACAGTATAGAATTGCCTTGTATGTTACCTACCTGCTTTACCACACATGAAATTTTGGAAATCCTAATGCACCTTTAGAGCTCAAACCAGAGAAAAGGACTTGTTTTAATAGGCTGTAGGCTTTGTTTTCAAGCCTCTTTTTTTTTAATTTTTTTTTTTTATTTTAATATATATGGCCTTTATTTGCCAGGAAAAAAAATCTGTGGTGGTGTAAGGGGGTATTTTCTGGTCCTTATGGCTTGAATCCATTTAAAAGTCTGACTGTAAATTTACCCTGTAAATTTACAAAGGGAGAAAGGCTTTGCCCTCATGACTTCTACAGGTGGCAGGAAGGTTTGATGCAGGTGAGCCATTTCTCAGAGGTGCATTTTCATACATTTATACATCTTAAATGTTAAAAAATCTGCTGTGCAAACAGAAGGGTTTTGTCAGGAAAGAATTTACCCAGCAACAGAGCCTTCTTCTTCACTGATGAAGGCTATAGATTTGGTGGCCTGTCTGGAGGTCGGTGGTTATAAGTAGAAGTTTTGGAGAAATCTTTTACTGAAAAGAGTTCAGTTCATTGCTGTGCTTCTGATGATAACAAGACCAGTATATCAGAGATTCCTGTATCAGAATTCTTTTCCCCCTTCTCTTCCACTCAAAGTCACAGGAAGAGGTGTTGGGCAGAGGAAAGACAGAACTGCTATGCTGGAATGGGTTATTTTAAATAAGGACTAGTCTAGGTGCCCTAGAAGGTCACTAGTTCAGATATGTATAGAAAGGAGAAAAGTGTTTTTCTCTTAGGCCAGTCTGTTTTTCACCTCTCTCCTGTTGCCCACTTATTTAATGACAGCGAGCTCACTGTTCAGCATGGCAGCAAACCTGTTTTCTCTACAGAAGGAGTGGAGTTGTGGAGAAACTTCTCCCCTTGCTCAGGGGGATTTTGCTTACCTAGGAACCCTTTTCATAGGACTTTGCATGGCTTCCTGTTTAAGATAGAGCTCTCCAAGTATCCCATCTAGAGCAATTAACTTTGATTACATAAGCAAGGGGATTGCTGTACACCTACACAACTCCTTATTTTTACTGAGGCGGTGTCTCCAGGGCTGATTCGGCATCAGGCTCCCACTTCTCTATCTCAGGCATTTGGTGGTGGAGCACAGCCTCCATCACAAGGCTTGCTGGTAAGCTGCTTGTTTAAACAAGCCACCTATCTCCCAAAGCAGTGGTGTGCCTGGGTCTACTAAGAGCTACACTTCTGCTTATCTGTATGTCTAAACCTGTTTAATTTCAATAGCTGCTTTGATTCATCATTCCTTAGTCCTTGTGTATCGGGGACATTGGCAGGCCAGGGCATGGGCTGTCCTGCCAGTTGCACATTGCATTTGCTATGTGATAACCTCATGCAGCAGTACAGGATGGACACTTACTGGGAAGAACACTACGTTACAGAAGACCCAGGGAAGCTGGAGGAAAACCAGTTGAATGTGGTTCAGCAGTGTGCCCTTGTGGCAGTGTAGGCTGACTGCACACTGGGCTGCACAACCTGGGCCAGAGCCAGAAGGTCAAGGGAAGTGACTGATCCCCTCCCTTCAGCACTTGTGAGACTGCTTCTGGTGTCCACCTTGAAGCTTCCCACTATAGGAAAGAAATATGTCCCTTGCCTCCAACCTCATGGGTCTTGCATCAATTTTGCACCAAACCGGTTCAGGGGCTGGACCAGGTGACACAGGAGGAGGTGCTGCAAAGTGGGTTTATTCAGTCCACAGGACAGAAGAGTAACTAATGATTTAAGTTCAGCTAATGTTGGTTATAAAGAAAATGGAGCTGGAGTATTTTCAGAGGATCACGGTGAAAGGACAAGGGCAGAGGTCACAAGTTATAGCAAGAGAAGTTCTAATTGCATCTCAGGTGAAAATAAATTCACAGTCAGAGTGGTCTGACACTGGAAGAGAGGCCCAAAGGGCGTGTGGAGCACCTTGGGGATATCTGAAACTTTGCTGGACACAGCCTCGAGTAACCTGCTGTGAACTGGAGTTTGACCAGAGACTTCCAGAGGTTCCTTCCAGCCTGAATGATTACATGGTTCAAAATAGCAGCCAGTAGCCCGCAGGCACACCAGATCTGCTAAGTACTGACAGCCCTGCTAGATGAGTGATTTCGTATCTACTGAATTTTTGTGAGATCTTGATAGGTTCTGTGGCCCAGGAAGCTCCCATGTGATGCTCAGACATTTTTCATTATCCTGTTGGGTGTTGTCTATCAAAAGAGAGTTAAGGATCATTCTTGTGATTTTTTTTTTTTTTTTTTTTCCCCAGTGGTTGTATCCCTTGAGCAGTGCTCTCTCCCATGTGAAAAATGTTTTATTCCAGGTTGGTTTGTCTTCTTTCCTTTGCTAGCTGTGTCTTTGAACTTACTGTTTAAATCATGGAGCCATCACTCACTTTAACACACCTTAATTGCCTTGACAAAGTGTTCCACAGTTACAGATAGTTACAATGAAGATTTAACACACCACAGAGTGGAATAGCAAGTACTTCTCCCTTTGCCAAGGTACTTTTAAAATATTCGAATTACTGATGGATTATTTCTTTCAGGCCATCAACGAAGTAGGTTTTGGTCATCTTTCCCAAATTACAGGTGGAGAAAAAGATACGGAGGAAGTCATCACGGGTACAAGAAAGCACATGAGTTTAGAAGATTTTCCAGGTTAAATATAGCTGGATACAGAGAGTAGCTCTCACCAGAAATGGTCTGCATTGAAGGGGTAGGGGCAGTTAAATCATATGGAAACTTACTAAGGTTATTTTGAGGATTTCTTTTTTTCCTGCAGCCTCTGGAGGAGGACCTTGCGTCACAAAGTGGTACAGTGACTTACCAAAGTTGACAGTGTGTCAGAAGCAGCATGCAGAAACAATGATCATTTGGATCAACAATGGTCTATTCAATGGCACTGTGGTTTTTTTCTTTCTTTGTGGTCTTAGGCTGGCCAAGTCTACGTTGACTCTGATCCCACTGCTGGGGACCCATGAGGTCATCTTTGCCTTTATTACGGATGAGCATGCCAGAGGGATGCTGCGCTTTGTGAAGCTTTTTACTGAACTCTCCTTTGCTTCATTCCAGGTAGCACTCACTGTGTGTGCATGTGCATAAGATACTTTTCAGCTGCTATTTTGGTATAATGGCATTGCTGAAAGCAAATTTTGTGCTTTCTCCAGTGTTTTTGATACTCCTTGGAAAATCTGTGCTGTGAGAGGTCTACAGCTGTAACTGCATGTGAAGAGGATGTAGGCTTATTATGACTTTTATTTAACTGTTGCCTTAGGTAAAGGCTACTTTGAAAGAGTCTCCTTGTTTAAGGAAATCATTATTTCTTTAGTTTCCCTGCATGCTCACTAATCCCGTTTATCAAGCACAGAGATGTATTTAAGACCACTGTGAATTGCTCACTTATGAACTGTGTTTATAACTTGAAACCAGATAACGAAAAAGAAGGCGAAAGGAATCATTAACAAAAATAACAGGTTGAAGAAAACAGTAATTCATTTTTCCTAAGATCATACACTTTAAGACATAGTTTGGTCAAACCTCTCCTCTGCCATCAGAGCTGACAGGGGCCAGAGATTGTCTCCCCCTTTCAGTCTTTTCATGGACATGCCAGTGAGGAGGTTCCAGACCTCTGCAGTTTTGTTTGGCAAAGCAAGGAAACTGCTCTGCTGACTGTTCTTCTGGTTTTTGTTGATTTCAGGGGCTGATGGTTGCAATTCTTTACTGTTTCATCAATAATGAGGTAAGAGAGACACCATTTGTTCCAATTTGCCTTATCAGCATACACTGACAAAAGGAAATTGAAAATGGTCTTGAACTGCTAAATTGTCCCTTTTCAGAAGTTTCACTTTTTTTTACAGATCCTTTCCTGCACAGCTGCACAGGATAACTCAAGAGACAAATGTTGTTGGAAGGAATTCAGGCAGTATAATTTAGGGTCACTATTTGTAGATGTGGAATCTCACACATTGTCTTGCGCACAATTGTACAGTTTGCACTGCTGGAATCCTTTTTTTAAGAATTATAGCTGCTGCTCTTAATCTGTCTCATAGTACTTCTTATTTACTTGTTTTGGTGAATGTAGGAGTGGAGCCCTTTTTATTCTGTAAACTCAACTAACTGTTAAGCTGGAGAATCCTCATGGCTATTGCTGTATAGTTGGGTTTCATTTGCTTTCCCTGTGGCCCAGCTCTTGAAGACATTATCACTCTCTCATTATAAACTGAACTTTGTGGAGTGGTGAGCTTTCCCACAGGCCCAGAAGAAATGTATCTGTGGCTTTCAGTAATTGATTGCAAATACCATCTCCTGAGGATTCTGCTGAGTCCCAGCCTTTTTGGGTGAAAAGGTATAATTCTGTTTCCATATTGCAGGAATCCCTCATGTTACCTTTTAAGTGATTATTATCATTCATTCATTCAGCAGCCAGATTTTCAAGGGAAGCAAACACTACCCATTTGGCAGTACCTTATTAAATTAAATGTACATTAATGTGTTTTACACTCGCACTAAATCTACTTTTAACCACGACATGGTAATTCAAGATCACCTATTGAGAGACAGGCCTCATCAGGGAAGTGGAATTGTGGAAAAATATGCTACTTGTATCATTATGGCCAGGCTGGATTCAACACAAAAGCAGCAGGCATCCTGAACTAAGTCTTGCAGGAGAATGTTTACTTTTGTAGCTTGTGGGTAAGATTTTGTTTAAGTGAATCTGTTAATTGTACTGCTTATGAAACTCAGCGGTGGGTAGCAGCAGGCTTTACTCAAGCATGAATTAGAGAATATTTGTTTCAAATTCCTTGTACAGCTTTACAGGTGTACTTTAACTGAAATGCAGCACCGTCTGCTGGTGCATTGTGTATTTCTTTTGATTCCCTTTGGCATTTGCTTATACATCCCCTGGGCAGCTGCCGCCAGGCCTCTCCTGAGTAATGTCCAATAATTTCCTTCACATGATATGAGCGCAAAGTTACATTATAGCGCAGGCTCTATTACAAACCTGAAACAAGTAGGCTTGTCTCATTTGAGGGAGCTTACTGTGAAACAGCCTACCAACGTTTCTAAGACATCCTTCAAATCTCTTGTTACTATAATTCTCTTGCCTTTGTAGTATAGTTCCTAAAATCTAACCATTTTGTGCTCAGCTTCACTGACAGACAATCTAGGAGGAATTATTCTGCTTGTTCCAGCTCTTGTTAAAAGAAGGGAGTAGGGCTTTGTCAAGCCCAGTCATCAGCATCCATAAAATAAATCCATGTAAAAAGTTTGATTAAATAAAGTCTCCTCTATTTCTTTTCTATATGAGAGTTTTTTCCTAAACTAAATGAGAAACTATTTGTCTTCTGACACACTGTATGTATCCAAAGAATATTCTTGTTTGCAATGTGGTCTATATTTTATTTTTGTCTGTGACTCATTGACTCCTTTTCTTTTTCCTTAATCATACAGAATGAAAGTTCTTTGCAAGTCCTGGCGCCCAGATCAAGAGTAGAAATTTAGCTAGAAGTGATATTGTTACCCTTCTCTAGTATCTACTTCTGGAAAAAACACTAGAATATGTTCATGTTTAAGTCTTATTTCACCTGAAAGATTCTGGATTTTCTCTGAACTTGTTCGGAAGCCAACAGCAGGGTCTCATGAGATTGCCTGTTAGCACTGATGTTCTTTGCAAAATGAGCTAGGGTTAATATGACCAGTTTTTCTGCTGTTAGTACTGCTTTCCATAGGAAATATTTTAAACCACAGATATGCTGCCTTTTTCCACCAGTTAGTTTAAGATGGTTCAGGTTTCATTCTTTGTAGTCTTGGTTCTTCTTTTGACCTCCTTCCTGTCACTATGGAAGTATACTTCACTCTGGTCTACTTTGAAGAATCTGTCCTGATGCCTGATGAATTCTTCAAATACTGCCCAGTCCTCCCTTTTTCTTATAATTTCTTTTCATTCTCCATACAGACAACTCATTAAACTTTTCCATCAGCTCCTTTCCATACCGTTTCAGACCTACTTTCCTTTCACTATGATTTGTTGAGATTTTTTTTTTGCCAGAATTTAACTTTTTTGTGATCAGGTTCCACATTCATTGCCACACTCTCAACATCCTTCCCCATTAGCTGCATTAAGCTCAATCAGCTGGTCTCTGTGAAAAGTCTTCTCCACCTTTAACCCTCCATTACCATCTTTTTCAAATTCTTTTACCTTTTCCCTTTCAAAATACCCTACATAAACATTTTTCTTCCTCTTTCTCATGTGTCATGGTTTAACCCCAGCAACTAAGCCCACGCACCCACTCGTTCACTGCCCCTTGGTGGGGTGGGGAAGAGAATTGAAAGAGTAAAAGTGAGAAAACTCATGGGTTGAGATAAAGACAGTTTAACAGGCAAAGCAAAAGTTATGCATGCAAGTAAAGCAAAACATGGAATTCATTCACTGCTTCCCATTGTCAGGCAGGTGTCCTCCTTCTTGTGCATGCCCAGCCTGCTTGATGTCAGGGTGGGATGAGAAGCAGAAAATGCCTTGGCACTGTGTAAGCATTTCTCAGCAATAAAAAGGATCTCTGTATTATCAACACTGTTTTCAGCACAAATCCAGATCACAGCCCCCTACTAGCTACTATGAAGAAAATTAACCCTACCCAGACAAAATCAGTGTATCACAGGAGCTTTGTTCTTGGTTTCCTTTTCCCTGTAGAGCTTATTTTTGGGGAATCTTATTGACACATGGAAGTTACTAGGATAATTATTTTTCTGAAAGATCTGTAGGTCTACTTCTGTGCTGGAGAACTGCCTCTTTGCAAAATAAATCTTAAACTGTTCCCTTGGTTATACATTCACAGCCATCTAGGCAAAAGCTCAATTCAGCACAGACCCTTTTCCTAACCTTTGGAGAGAAAATCGATATTCTGTCAAGCAGATCCGTTCCTAGGATAGATCCTTTCCTACAGTCTTTTGTTCAGGTCTTCCATTCACTTTATCTCAATCTTGCAGGCTATTTGTATCATGGCTCTAGCCTGTTATGTCCAGCCAGAGTAAGGACTCATTTCCTCCCTTTGACTGACTTGAAGGTACCTATTTCTATTGCTCATTGACTTACTCTGTCAGTCAGTTCATTCAGGCTTTTGTTCAGGGTCGCCTGTAAATCTCTACAACAGCTTTTTCCCAGTGCTGCCTGTTGTTTTCCATGCCCACAAAAGGTGCCAAGAGCTGGTAATGTAGTCAATTCTTCTCCTGCAGACAGTATGGTTCCTGCATTTTTGTCTTTATCTGGCTATTCTCCCTCATTCTTCAACGCCAAGCTATTCCAGACACAGTCTTTCTCTGGTGTCTTTGTGCACCTTTTAACACAACTCCCCATTACCATGGTACAGCACCAGCTTCTGTCTTAGCATCTTTTCTTCTGACTCATTTGGTTGTGATACTGGAGGGACAGATTCTATTGTCAGAAACACAGAGATGCAGCTGGTTCCCATCAGGACAATATTCAATACAAGGGCTGTAGCCCAGAGCTGATAAGCACTGCTAGAGGTACCCAACAAGGGAAGACAATTAGTTATATAAGTCTTTGCTCCTTTTTTTTAGGGCTGCCTCCCAAATTCAGTATTTTGCAGGGAAAAAGGAGAGGAGACATACAACAGCTGGTTCCCTAGGAAGTTTCCTTCAGATCATGAAGGTTTCAGCAGCCCAGGAATGACGACAAGTCTATGCTGAAACTGCCATCAAACTGTTTAGTCTCTTGGTAATCAGTACCAGATCCTAAAAGGAAACAAAAAGCATCTCTCCAGAAAAGGCTGATTTGAGTGACCCACCTACAGTGAACTTATTTCCAGTCTGAAGTACATGCCATAATGAATTGATTACTGTAGTTGCACTCCTGCCTTTCTATCTAGAGTACCAAGTGTTCAATTTTCTGTCCTTTGCCTTATGTGTTAAAAGCTAATGGAGGTTCTTACTTCGGTCAAGTGGCAAGAACTTTGCCCATGGAACTGAAGATCTAAATTCTGTTCTTGTGTAGCAGTGAAAAGACCTTGGATAAACCTCCAAATGAGTACAGAGGTTAACACAGTTTAACCCAGAACCTGCGACTGGATCAGTATATTTTGTAGCTTTAAAAAAAAAACAAGTATCTGGAACAAGATACTGGAATTGCTTTTTATACAGGGGGAGCAATTACAGTCTTCAACCTGCTTAATTGTTGTTTTGAATTCTGAATAAATCTTCATTTTTGTATGGAATAAAAAAACTTACATAACTATCCAAAGAACAAAAATAATCCAGAACATAATAATGTTTAAATCAAACCAGAAGTTAGAAAAGAACTCTTAAGAATACCTGTGGTGACAGTATTGAGCGGGAAGCCAATCTTTTCAGACATTTCATGGCTGATAAGCAAAATCAACTTAATTGTTAGTATTGGTAGGGCACAGTACAATCAGTATTGCAGGTGAATACAATTTAGAGTAAAATAATGAAGATAAGATTTTTCTGGTGCATGAAACAGCTTTATTTCTACAAGTAAACAGGAATGTCATTATTTTAAATGTGAAATATCCTACAATGGACTAGTGAGATAACTGGATAATTTGAAGCAATAATATTGCAGGTTTTAAAGCATTTTCAGCTTTTCTAGGTAGTGTGTATCTTTTTTTTTTTCCCCCTTTTTTCCCTTGCTCTTTTCTATTGCAAATGGAGTTTGCATTTTAGAACTGATTAGTTCCACATTCATTCCTTTTGTTTTCTTCTTTGCTTCTGTTAGGTTCAGATGGAATTTCGGAAAAGCTGGGAGCGCTGGAGATTAGAACATTTGTACGTCCAGAGAGACAGCAGTATGAAACCTCTGAAGTGTCCGGCCAACAGCATCAGTAGTGGAGGCACAGTAGGCAGTAGTGTCTATGCTGCCACTTGTCAGGCCACGTTCAGCTGAGATTTCTGGAGGTGAATCAGACTGAGAACGATGAACTGTATAATATACCTGAAAACCCTTAAATACCCAAGCAAGTGGCTTAAGTATGCCATCTCCAGCAAGAAACTTAAGCGTATGCTGCTCATTGCCTGCAGGCTGTTGGACAAAGGCTTCTAGGGAAAGCAATCAGCTAATGTAATCAACACATCAGAGGAAAAATTGATCACGTCTAAAGTAAGTTAAGAGTTTCTTCCTATTTGCACACAAGGCCTCCAGGTGTCCCAAACTTAAGCATAGCATTGATCCAGTCTGAAACCACAGGGTCAATGGCTTATTACTGTTGAGTGGGCGAGCTGACTGATTGACTGATTAAATTACAAGGATACAGAATATGATGATTACCAAAAAATACATTTAGACTTTTATGGGGACAGGGTAAGGTGCCATCACCATTTATTAAAAAAAAAAATAATTTAGTGGGACACAACTTGCGTTTTACAGAAGAACCAGTTTTGTAGTAGGAGTTTCCCAAGGTTAAAGTTGAAAATACACTAATCTGTTTTCTGTGTAAGTGAAGGACAGCATCCTGAAGATTTATCAATTTATAGCAGGTAGTTTGGTGAACACTTGAACACTTCTGAATGCTCTTTTTAAGCTTCACTTGCAAAATAAAAGAAGAACCAAACCCACTATCTGTTAGGGGGCTCATCTGCAAGAATTACACAATTAGGTACACCTTATCTCTGCTGACTTGAATGGAAGTGTCCCCCAAATGCACAGCCCTTCCATTACAAGTGGTACTCTGCTTCTCTGGTGGGCACACAGGGATGGGATAATGACTTCTGCTTCAAGAGAATGTTTTCTGTCTAAGCTTTACTCTGCTTTGTGTGGGTGCAAGCACACACAAGTCAGCTGGTTGCCACTGCTGGTCTTAGCAGACCTCATGTCATTGAGAAGATTCCTAGTTGGCATTGTGGGCTCACTTTTTTTTCTCCTCCAGCCTTGGTCCGTGTCTCCAAACACGAGGTACCCATGCTCAGGGGCGGGAAGGCAGGCCTTGTGCAGGGCACAGGTTCAGTACCAAGGACAGCTCCCGCCCCGGGTGGGCTGCCATCCTCCTCCAGAATCTATCTGCTTCCCATGAGTGGGATTCAAAAAAAAAAGGCCAAAGCCCACTATCCTGAACTCCACGAGCTTTTGTGAGTTTAAAACAGTGAGGGCTCGTGCAGTGACTGCATTTGCACTGCATAGTGTTCGCCTCCCTGATGTTTACAAGAGTTGCTGGGAAAAACAGAGGTACCTTTACAAGCAGGACGTGATCCATTGCATCACTCAATAACAAGTTTTACACATCTTTTACTCAGCTGTTACTCAGGCTCCCTTTATAACAAAAAGGCCAAATGCCAAAACTAGCCCTGAGAATCTCCCTGTTCAGAGACTGTTTAGAAAGTAATTTCCACGGCATAGCAGTTAAGAAATACTTAGCAGAAATAACACACCACCACCACTACTACCACCCGGTTTTCAGGTCTCTTTGCACTTGGATTCACAGCCCCCATTACCAAGAAAATGGACTGGATATTCTGGGATGTAATTCAGCATCTTTCCTGCCTGAAGCTAGATTGCTTTGCATGGGGTTATTTAATCATTGCATCTGAATTGCCAACAGCATGGATTAGTTTTGCAATCACCTGGTTAGAATTGAATTAAGAGAGGATGTGTTACCTTCTTCTGCTATAACACTTGTAATTGAGCTCCAGGGAGAAAGTCAGACACGTTTGTAGAAATCCACCACAGTTCTCAGGCTGGCTTATATATGTTTAGCATGCTGGCTTCCATGTGGGCCATTTCCAGGCCTTCCCTCCCTAACATCAGTTGCAAAGCTAACTTTGGAATGAAGCACCTCAGGTTCTTCTGTAAATTTAATAACTAGCTTCTGTGTTGTGTGACTGTCAATACAATACTTGACTACCACATGCAGATGTTAACTGCTGTCCTAAAATATAATTAATCAGCTTCCTATACATAGAGAGTATGCTTGATGTTTTTATGTACCATGTACTCTGATGTGCTTTGAATAGGAAAACAACGATAGTGGTAGGTGAAAAGGCAGCATGATGACAGATGAAATTTGAAGCTGAATAATTTCACTCAGTAATATTCAAGAGTGGATACTAGTTTTCCAGGGCCTTGCTTAGTTGCATGCAAACCTGGGAAAAAAAGTTTCTGCTGCTTGCGCAGCTGTTAGCAAGATGATAATTTTGCTATGACAATAGGAAGTTACAGAAGTGTTTTAACTCACTACTAAGCTGGGAAAAAAAGTGTATGTAACAAATGAAAGAGGAAAGTCATAGGAATAGAGAGCATTTCCATGTATGGTAACAAACCTGTACTTAGTTGCTGTCACAAGATTCTTTCAACAGCTTGACATGCTTTTGAGTTAGTAGGCTCTTCTTGTCCCTCCTAGTCATTTGAGAAGTGAGGGCTTTGGACCCACAAGAATAGCTCCAGCACCAAATGTCAAACTTATCTTGGTAACTTCTGCCTGGTTAGAATACAAGAGAAAAATAAGGTAACAAAGTGAGATCTTAGCCAAGCAGAGGGTTGTGGAGTAACTTTTTTTCCCTCTCTTGTTAAGCTGTCACTTCTTCAAACTTTTTTAAATCCCCTTTAAGAATAACTCAGTGAAAGTTATTACCACCAAAGCAGAATTGCAGTATTCCTGTGTTTAGAGACAGAGCAAGGCCTCAATGCCAATTTCTCCATCATTCTTTATCTACTTCAGTAAAACCTTTTACAAGCCTTTGTTATTCATGCCGTTTCTATTTCAAAATGTGTAATGTACATTTATTTGGGTAGCATGAAATAAGCAAACCAACACAAAGCACTGGAATAGATGAACTGTGTCAGTTTTTATTTCTTGTGCCTTCCAGCTTCATGCTCACTTATTGTGGTAACTTGTTTCATGAAGCATTAAATACAAGAGTCTGTAAATCCATCTGGACATAATGCAACTAGAGTTTATAGCAAGTGAAAACTTTATTCCCAGCATTGCTGCTATGAAGTTTTATAATTTCCTGAATCTTACTTTATATTTAATATTTATTTGCATGTATTTCCTTGTTTTAAAAAACACCCACAGAATCGAACTGTACAGGATGTCAGATTATCAACTCCCCATAAACATTATGCTGATGTTTATTTTTATCATTGTGAATAAAGTTTCAACTCACAAAATTCCATTGTTTACAGGTGTTTTGAGTATCATCTGACTAATTCTTGACCTATAATTAAAAGTTTTTTAAGAATGGAAAGGTTCACAGTTCATGGTTCTTCTGAGGATACAAAGATTTATATTTGCTACTCTGTGTCCACTACAGAGAGGCCTTCAAACCTGCAGAGCCTATGTTAATCAAAACCAAAATGAAGCATCAATAGTGGGGTTCTGCAGGGCTCCATCTCAGGCACTGTGTTCTTCAGCCTCTTCATAAATGACTTGGACGTAGGACTGAAAGGGACATTAAGCAAGATTGCAGATGTCACAAAACTGGAGCAGCTGTTTACTCCCTTGAAATCAGGGAGGCCCTGCGGAGAGGCCTCGACAAATCAGAGGACTGGGCAATCACCAACTGTATAAAGTTCAACAAGGGAAAGTGCTAGATTCTGCACCTGGGATCGGGGCAACCCTGGATGTACAGACAGACTGGGGAATGAGATGCTGGAAAGGAGCCGGGGGATCCTGGTTGATGGCAAGTTGAATATGAGTCAGCAGTGCCCTGGCAGCCAGGAGGGCCAGCTGTGTCCTGGGGGGCATCAGGCAAAGCATCACCAGCTGGTCGAGGGAGGGGATTGTCCCAAGCTGATCTGCACTGGGGCAGCCTCACCTTGAAGATTGTGTGCAGCTTTGGGCACTGCAACATAAGACAGATACTAACCTATTTGAGAGTGTCCAGAGGAGGGCAATGAAGATGGTGAAGGCCTTGAGGGGAAGCTGTATGAGGAGTGGCTGAGGGCACTTGGTCTGTTCATCCTGGAGGAGACTGAAGGGACACCCCACTGCAGTTACGACTTCCTCATGAGGGGAAGAGGAGGGACAGGCACTGATCTCTTCTCTGTGGTGACCAGTGAAGGACCTTAGGGAATGGCCTGAAGTTGTGTCAGGGGAGGTTTAGGTTGGATATTAGGAGGTTTTTCATCCAGAGGGTGGTTGGGTGCTGGAACAGGCTCCCCAGGGAAGAGGTCACAGCACAAAGCCTGACAGAGTTCAAGCGTTTGGATGATACTTCCAGGCACAGGGTGTGACTCCTGGGGATGGTCCTGTGCAGGGCTAGAAGTTGTACTCTGTGATCCTTGTGGGTCCCTTCCAACTCAGTATATACTCTGTACTTCTGTGATTTGTACAGTCAAAAGGAATCTGTAATAATAGTGAGAACTCTGAGGGACTTTTACCAGAGGATGGTGGAATATATGCAAATCACAAAATTCTGTTGTTGGCTTTGGAAATAATTATAATTAAATATATATAAATATAAATAAAAATATAATTTGGAAATTATACAAAAGCCCAAGACAGAAGCTGTGAAAGTGCTCTGGAGAGCTACTGAGAGATGCTTAGCAGTGTTAACTTATTACATGTGCTTTAATCTATTAATCTCTTTCCAGTCCAGTTAAATTGAAAACACCACTTCCTTTTGTTTCCACAACCAATGATGAAACTTGTGGTAAGTCAAGCCTGAACACCGTTTAACTGTTAAATTAGAAAAGGCATAACAAAGCAGGATTTGAAGGACCAATTTGTGGGTTTTCTTCTCAACTTTGTTCTCAGAGGCACAAGTTCTAGCAGCTGCTCTTCACTATGACTTTGATTTCATTGAATCAAAGAATCGTTAAGATTGGAAAAGACATTTAAGATCAAGTCCAGCTGTCTACCTAGCAGCACCACAACAATCACCACTAAAATGTGCTCTCAAGTGCTACATTAACCCATTTTCTGAACACTTCCAGGGATGGTGACTCTACCACTTTGCTGGGCAGATTTGGTTTAATGCAATGATCTGTATATTAAAAATAGTGGTGGATCATACAAGTATACCAGCCAGGAATAAGTCTTTTTTTTGCTTATGTTACAATTGATGAGAACTAATACGAAGCAAACAGGGACTTTGCACGATAATCAGATGTTTGTGTTAGATCAAAGACACAAGTGCAAACTGAAACAGCAGTCTGTTTTAGATACGTGGATAGTGCTTCTTCGTGTCTTCAGACAGAGGGTTCCAGCCAGTACTGGCAAGAGCAGCAACTGGACCACTCTAGTGAAGGTGTAGTCAAAGCTGCGGCCAAGCTCCTATGGAGCTGAAATGCACCAGCTGACACGCTGGCAGCCACAGCTGTGACAAGGCCGTGCCTCTCGGGGCCGCCCGACAGCGGCCGCAACAGCTGCCCGGTCCCCAGGAAACAAGACCAGAGCGCGGGCTTTGCTACGGCTTTATTCGGGACCGGACGGCGCCGGGGCACTCGGGGCCAGCAGTAAGGCTCAGAAGGCGTTTTGCATAGAAACAACCCTCGTCTCCTCGCCCGCCGGCCCTTCTTTGGGTCAGTGGGGCGGCGGCGGCGGTGGGGCCGGCCCAGCACAGCGGCTGTCCCCGCCGGGCCGGCCGCTAC
>VXAY01007347.1:711871-814532 GCA_013399855.1 Oxyruncus cristatus | reverse complement strand
CGGGTCCGCGGAGCGCGGAGCAGCCGCAGCGCTACCGCGGGCGGAGCGGAACTGGGCCAGGCGCCGCTCCACGGCCGCCGACATGGCCGAGCCGCGCCTGCGCCAGGGCCGTGACGGGTCCGTGAGGAGGCGGAGCCGGTGGCAACGGGAGGAAACGGGGAAGGAGAAGAGCTGGGTCCCACCGTGGGGAGGCACAAGCGGGCGGGTCCTGCGCGCCTCGGTACCCTGTGTGGCTAGCGGAGCAGGCCGACCGGCTCTGGAGAAAAGCTGTAGTTCACCAGAGGCCTCCTCTTGTGTTTTGTTTTCACAGAATCACAGAATCAGTCTGGTTGGAAGAGACCTTCAGTCCAACCCGTGATCGAACACCACCATGTCAATTAAACCATGGCACTAAGTGCCATGTCCAGTCTTTCCTTAAGCACCTCCAGGGTCGGTGACTCCACCACCTCTCTGGGCAGCCCATTGCAATGCCTAATCACCCTTTTTTGTGAATGAATTCCTTCTAATGTCCAATCTGAACCTGCCCTGGCGGAGCTTGCGGCTGTGTCCTCTTATCCTTTCACTAATTGCCTGGGAGCAGAGGCTGACTCCCACCTCGCTACCACCTCCTTTCATAGCGTTGTAGAGAGTGATGAGGTCTCCCCCAAGCCTCCTCTTCTGCAGGCTGAACAACCTTAGTGACCAATGTGGGCACCAAAATGAAGAGAGGAGGAAGAAAATAAAGTGTGGGGAGACCAAATCCTGGGGAAGGTGAATGAAGCGTTCACAGCCAGGCTGCCCAGCAACATTTGTGTTGGGTATTCAAGCACCGTTTTAGAAGAGTGTTGAGCAGCCTGGGCAGGGGCAGCATGGAGGAGGAGGAGGAGGAGGGCACCACCGTGGCCATGGCTGCTCACCATGGGGTGTGAGGAGCTGGGGCTCACCCTGTGCTACCCGCTGCTGGCCGTGGAGAGAAGTGTGTGGTGAGCTCCCTCCAACACAGGCCCACGGGCCTTGCCAGCATCCATCTCGCCCTCTCTTTAAATAAAAGACTACGATTGGGAAAACCAGCTCTATCACATCATATTTCAGCTATCAGCACTGCCAAGAAATAAAAATTTATTTACAGGATCTCTTAGCCTCAGGAGTAAAATATTCATCACTTTCCAGCAGTAATAGACAGCAATGAGACATCATTTCATCCTGCAGTGCTGTTTCCAGTTACTTATAGCCTTCTCAGAAGTGACCTTTGGGGCTGAATGTCTCATGCATGTGTCAGCTCAGAAGTGATTATGAGAAGTCTAATAAAAATCAATTTGGGTGTTCTTAAGTTATCTTAATGTGGAAGAAATTGTGTTTTTTCCCAGCTAAATCATTTTTCAAATGCCTATTTTATGCTCGGTTACAAAATTATTTTCTTTTAACCTTCCAACTTTACAAAAAGTGCGGCAATGAATGACATTTTTCTCTTTGTGGAAATTTGATTTTGAAATAACAGTCAAAAATGTTTTAAGGTAGCCTGCACGGGGCATAATTTTATTTTGATTTTTTTTTTCTTCCTCTTGTTCTACTGTTCATTGAAATAGCTCCTTGTTCTGTACACATCATTAGTCACACTACTAGTTATACCTGAGCTTAATACCTCCTTTGCGAGCTGCACCCAGTGATTCCCATGCTGTCAGATTTGATTCAAAATTTACTGGTTTTATTATGTATTTGCTATTATGCATCCAAATAGCTATTTTATGGCTATGTTGAACTACCTATATTGCCATGTATTGTTAGGAAACACATGGAATAGTGCCATGAATCAGGTCTTTGAGGCCTAAGAGCACTCCAGTACCCTCATCTGTAAATGAGTGTTACACTGCAGACAAATACCTATACAAATTTGTACCCACAATGACTTAAATTACTTCAGTATATCTTGTTTTAAACAAACAGCTTAATTGAGTAGACAGTTTTGTTTGTTTGTTTAACAAATCATATGGACAATTTGTTTCCTACTCCAGTGCCTACAGAGGTCCTTGGCAGTTCACCTTGGCAGATCCCTAATCTTGGGATCCTCAACCTGTGAGTGCAGAGGGGACATGGAGAGGCTGAAGAACACTTCTGTGGGACTCAAATCACTTCATGCCTTTCTCACTATTTATGAGAAAAACAAATTGAATATAGTGGGTTTGTAGGTGTGAGACTATGAGCCAAGGGTTTCTCCCCTTTGGTGCAGCCAATGATTAATTGATAAATCTGTACATCTGTATTCTTGATAACAGAAATCCTGAAACTGCCCATCAACTTCTGGGAGGGAGCATTAAGATCACTTTAAAAACTTGGGGTTTTTTTTAATTTGTTTCTTACTAAATCGTACTACATAGAAGCTCACATGCGTATTTCTCTCTGCCAAGAAGAAAACCTTTGTTCTTTATAAATTTCCACTTCAGCAATTTTGAAACCTTTTCCCTTATCCCAGCTACCAACTTTTCATTATATTTTAGTATTTATGATACAGAAGAATTATTGCATTCTGCTCTCATCCAGTTATCATCAGCTTAAGGGACTAATGTTTCAAGCCATTAGGAACTTTGTCTATGGCACTCTATCAGCAAGTGAACTCAAGGAGGTGAAGTGGCTGCTGAAAGAATTGACAAAACAAGAAAGCCGTCAAAGCCATGCCCAAAGTGCAGTCGATTTTATATTTTTGGGGCCGTGACTGCAGAGTTTTTCTTAATTAGTTTTCAACTATCTCTGCTCTTTCATGCCCCTTAAAGAAGAGAACTGAAACTAATTAGTTGAGGTATTTTTACATGACAGGTGGCATTAGAACTCTTTGTGGCAAAATATCAACTCATCTGAGTTAACCTAAGCATTGATAGCAACACTGAGATCCTGTGGCACCCTTTCCATGTACCACATCAGCAGCCTGTCACCATGTCTTGGTGTCAGCCACCTCTTTATTTAATAGTATAGGCTCAGGGCCTTGCTCAGTGTTTTGGAGTGTTGTTGCTTACTTCCTACAGCTGCAGATACCTGTTTGTGTATGCCAGATTTTTCAGTAATCAAGTCACATTAATTCTGTTGATGGATAAATCTAATTCATTGTCAGGAGCTCTCTCCTTCGTGAGATAAGTGTTCACTCTTGCACTGACTTGCTAAGTGCCATAAATGCAGACAGAAGGGCAACCCATTATTAATATAACGACCTAGCTTAATTAGTTCAATGGAGCTGAGGGAGCATTAGCTCTAGTTGTTGAGGTCTTGCAGAACATGTATAAAATAGATTGAAGTGCACAGACTCATATTTGTCTAATTCCATAAAAAGCTTCCTGCATATCCATTTACTAATCAGTTCTAAACTACAGAGAAGAGCTGCTTCCTTTGTAAAAAATGGTCATTGATTTTCCTTCGTAAAATAGCAGCATCAGGATACTTTGCCATTAGACAGAAAGAAATTTTTTATTTTCTTCTTTTTATAGAACTGGTTTAGGTTCTGAATTGCAAATTTTCCTGTCCATGTGGTTTTGAAACATGTTCAGCCGTGCATACTAAACATTTCTGAGATACTAGCACTTATGTTCCTGCTTTATATGCTGAAATGCTCTATATTTAAGCACATTTAAAACTGGGCAATGCAGAGTTAACGTTTCTGTCACTATTCTGAAATGTTCCATATCATTTCATGGGAAGCTTCCATTTGAGGAAAAGAAAAGAGTGAAAATCCCTCACTAGTGCAATGCTAGCTGTAAATGTCGGATACTTAGTGAAATCATTAATAACAGAAAAGGGAAATGAGCTATTTTATTGCGTTTAGAAGATAACAGCCAATGAGCACTCTAGGTGGGATTGTTTTGCTGTATTCATAACTTCGATCTGATTCCAAAGTCAAGGTTTTGAAAACGGTTCTAAAATTTCAGAATTTCAGAATATTGCCTTTTGATTTTTATCATATAGCTAGTTCTAGAAAAGAGGCATTTGCCACTTGGTATTCCGTAGAACTTAAGGGAAAGGAAACCTGATTTGTGTCTCCTATCAGTCAATGTTATGTTGAGTTAATCAGTCCCCTCTTCTCAAAACATTTTTTGAAAAAAATACTTTGTAAATTAATTATCAAAGTACTTCTGTGAAAGTATTTTCTGGAAGTACAGAAGGCTCTTTGGGCTTGGAGTGAATATTTTTTATTCTAGGTTTGTATAGCATTTAACCACAAGATTCTATAACTAGATGCTGTAATAGCATTTCTCCAGACAGGAAAAAGGAAGTAAATAGAATGTCAGAGAAGATCTTAAAACCAGTTGTAGATCTGAGTTCTTGTTCCACATCTATTTCCTTCAAATCCATTGGTGTTTAAAATATAGAAAATTCTATATCCTAGAAGTTGAATAAAGAGTGAGGAAGACAGAAGGGGACTACATTATCCCCCTTACACACGTACACACTCAGTCTTCAGAAGTCTTTCGTTGTGTGCACTGTAAGCCCTAATGCTCACATTGGTTGCCAGTTTTATACAGCCACTTGTATGAAAACACAAAGGGCATCACAACGCTGACTAGTTTCATTTTTAGAGGAGCAGAACTCCCAGAAAGGTGTTGCAGCAACCTTTTCTCATGTCTTCAAGCTTCTGCCCTATATGACAGGGCAAATCATCATCCAGAAGCACTGAGCTATCATCGCAGTTGGCAGTGTGCATTCCAACCAGTTGGTTGGAACCTCAGGCTCTTGCTAATAAATGTAATTTTCTTATAAACAGTTCAAATAAGGGTGAGACTTCATCTGTGTCCCTGTGATAGGTCTACCAGGCATAAGGGTTATTTCTTAATTCCCACAGATTATTCAGCAGACTACAAGACGAATGAGGGAGATGTCATGGCATTCCTATTCCTCCTTGGATGGACATGAAAGAAATTAGTTTACCTAAATAAAATAGTTGAATATGTGTATCTTCATGTAATCCACAGGACAAAAGTCCAAACTATTACTTCTGGCAACCTGTTGGATTGTATGAAAATATTACCTGTTTACTCTCTTTGGCAATTTCTCCTTTTTATAATCACCTTTTAGGCCCAACACCCACACTAAATTTTTGGAATGTACATGATGGTTATCACTGGAAGTGAAACTGCTCAGTCAGATCACAGCTAAAGGTTAGGACTAAAGCCTTCCCTAATGCTTTCAAATACAGGCAGTCCACCAAGAGAATGAGCCTTTCAGCATGATCTAGGAAGACTCTTTTCCAAATTGGTATTTAAACATGATATACCAAGTACTTATTTCCAAACTCTGCTACAGAATAGTGCAAATAGCTGAATGTCTTTGCAACAGAAGCTTTGTGTATTACTGAAGGCAGTTGAGAGCTCAAAGGTTGTGTAGGGGTCCACCAGTGAAAGTTAGTGGATGGCACACAAAAGTAAAAAACAGGTACACCAGTACTTAATCCCTGAATTCATCTTTCAGTTATGGAAGAAATTTTTATGGGTTTGTGAACCCTGGGAGGAAGGCAGAAGCAGAAAGCTTTATATTCCACCAATAGAATGAGTCAAGGCTGGGGCATCATCAGGATCAGCTGTGAGAAATCTAGTGTTCAGTGGGGAAATGGTCAAACTGTGATACAAAGTGGGACCATCACCACAGGTACAAAGTTCCCCAAGCACTCATTCATTTTCTAATGGGACTGGTGATTATTTTTTGATGCTCTGAGTTGAATCCAGAGCTATCAGTTAACTCAGCCATGTACCAGAGCAACTTACCACCTCTAGGGATAAGTGGTTTGAGAATCACAAATTAATTCTATAAAAAAATAGGACATGAGGGTGCTCTGCTCAATTAATATGACAGCACTTCTGCAGGCACAGAAGCACCCAAGAAAGCTTCCTGAATAAAAAATGCCTAATGCCCAGGGCAAAGATTTTGTGCATGGCTGTCATGTGCATGCCACACAATCTAAATTCTGTTCAAGGCTCTCAGCCATGTTTAGGTGGCTGCACCTACTCTATTTGTCTTGCATCTAATAACTGTCATTTTGGATCAAATCACAGTGCAGACTGCAACTGATCTGTGTATAAGGGTCTAATTAAATTTCAGCCTCGCTCTAGGTAATTACATGCTGTTTTGGATCTTACCCACCCAATTATGACTCTTAATTCATTAAAAAACTACCAAGAAATTTATCCTCATGATTGTAAAGAAAACACAGGAACCCAAAAGGGTACAACCAGAGTAAAAGGTGCAATAGTATTACAGAACTCTTTGGTAATCAGAGTTCCTTGCTTTTTTAAGTTCAATTTGATAGTTCACAAACAGAGTATTTTTCATGTCAGTATTTGTTTTAATAAGTGGAATAAAGATCTTGGAAGAAAAGCAAATGAGAAAAGAAAAGCAAGATAGTAGTAAGTCTTGAATTCACAAAAGATTTGCACAAAGACAGCATTTGCTAACTGCTGAAATCTAGTAAAAGGCAACTTGGCCTATTGAAACAGGTTAATAACTCTTCGATTTAAACACATTGTCAATCCTGACAAAAAAATTATTCAGCACTCCGGAATACAATACATTATGCAGAAGCCTACCTCTGACATCCTCAAAAAGTGGAAAATCCTGTCTTCTATTAGCTTCCACTTTGTCTTGAAGTTATTTCCATGGCTGGAGTCTGACTGTGAGCCCAGAAAAAACACATATCAAACACCACATCAAGCAGAGACTCAGCAGCAGCTACCTATTGTTAGCTATCAAGACATAACATCTCAGATGTAAAGCCAGTAAGATGGGACTAGATGAATACACAGGTAGGAGAGAAAAACAAGGGCAGTTCATGTGAAAATAGAAGAGGTGAGGTTGGAGACACGCCAGTGGGTCTGAGAGAAACAGGCACCAAGCCGGATTCTCAGTTTTCCTGGAGTGATGAGACCCTGTGATGTGAAAACCTGACTCCAGTGAAGTCAGTGAGAACTTTGCCAGGACTACACTGGGATTGGGATGACATCTCCTGATGGACTGAACTGAGCTCATACCTTGCTATCTACTTGATAGATCTGGGCCTCATACAAAGTAGCTTCACATTACTTCCCTTAAAAATAAACCACACAACAATAAAATCTTACAACTTTTTTTTTACCATGACAAGTCTAGACAATTTATTCTATTTATTATACTGTAAGCATACCTCACAGATCGTATACGTTATGCATTTTAAAAGAACATAAATTACATGAGGAGGACAATTAAGACCTAAACAAGATTATCTTCTCAGGTACTGGATTATAAAGACAACCTGGCATGGGGATGAGTCTCTAAATTCATGGCAAGTGAAGTTCAAATCTAGGTCTGGCTGGTTGTAGTGAAATAAGAGAATGCAGAGGGTTCATCTTGGCTCTGATGTCCTTAGAAACCATGGGCCGTGTTTTAGCATTTTTGTACTGATCCTCAGGGACACTCTCCATTGCAGCAAGTTCAGCCTGTAACCTCCTGCCAGGATTCTCTCTTCAGTCAAACTTGACCAGATTTTCAGTATTTTACTTGATTGGGACCTCACAGGTCATGCTCTGAGCAATCAAGCTACGAAAGAAAGGGGGGCAAAAACAAGTCCAAGAAACCATACTTCGTATGTACTGGTTAAGTAGAGATTTCAGATGGCATAAAAGACTGAGGACCATTTCTAGACCATTTGTCTATCTCAGAGGGCAGGAAAGGATGCGATATGTTCTCTGGTCAGCTCTTCCAAAGGATGACTAAGTGGCTGTCATAGACAGGACATTTCAAACATTTAGTAATATTATCCTATCATTTCTGTTTGAGCAGTCCAACAAGGACAACAATATGTAGCAGATAAGTTATGAAATAATGAGGGGAAATATTTACAAATTAAAAAGTCTGACATTTATGTTTCTAGAGAAAATATAAACAACAGCAAAAATGTCTTCATTTTGATTTTGTACAACCGAAGTGCTTGGGGCACAGCCTTCAGGTTTTGAAGTTGAGTTCTGGCCTTAAAGGCATATCAGTCTATATTTTCTTCCTGCTTCTTGGTCTCTAACTCCCTTTCCCTTCTGGAAAACTTCCACCGAATGTCAAGATTTCTTCGGGCTTTTTTTTGAGGTTCTTTCGAATAGGAAAACAAGGGGTAAGAGAGCCGCGAATTCGCTCATGACACCTTGAACAGAAGGAGAAATGATAGCGCCCTCTGCTGTCATTTTAGATGATTACCTTAAAGATTTCTGTGTTAATGTCACTAGTTTTATCTTGCCTGGAAAAAAAACCTGACAGAATCTTTGGTTCATAATTTTTATTTCGTGTTAGGAAGACTGTGACGGCCTTGTGATTTATTTCTATTTTACTCCTTTGTAAATTACTGTCATGTTCCGCAATTCAGTTTAGTTTGTCTTTTGAGATCTAAAAAAGAATTGAAATTTTAAATCTATGTCTTCTACTTATGTAAGGTAACATTCACCTTTCAAAATATACCTTTTCTTTCAATAAACATGTTTTTTATCACATGTACACTGAATTTCAGCATGTGTTTTCAGAATCCCACTCTCTGATGGAGAGCCGGACAGATTTAATCTTCACTTCTGTAATTCATACAGCTGACGTGGGAAAGCTGCACAATACCAGTTGAGATTGCATCTCCCTTTTCCCTGCTTCAGACGCAGGTGATTCTGACACTGAGCTCCCATGGACATAGTTGTGGACTGACTGCAGAAGCCTGAAGCGATTTGCTTCCAGAATTAGGGGCTGAAGTACAATTTGCATTATATTAGATGAATATATACTCCTTTTGTCTCTAATTCCTGCTTCCCTCCTGTGATGGTCATGTGTTTGTGGTTCTGGTGTATAAAAGTTCTAAAATAAATGTAAAATCACAGAGGCTTTCTTTATGTATTTGTGGAAGTGGACTTACTTGCTGCAGACCTGATGTGATAGATTTCAAGTTGCTTTTAATTTCCTCACATGCATGAACAGAGTGAAATATATTGGATTTATAATATTTACACAAAAACACCTGTGTCTCCAGACTGTGGGATACTGAAAATGGAGGTCTGGACCACTACCAAGAAAATTCATTACTTTAAAAACTCCATGTGAGGTATTAAGCCAAAAATAGATCAAGTCTTGCAGTATATATACTGTCTGTCTCATTAACTGGATTTCAGAGTTCAATTTCAGGTTTTCCAACTACTGCTATTTCTTTCAAGAGGAAATCTAGTATTCTGTCCTCTTTCTTTCTTTTTTTAAATTATCAGTATCAACATTTTAAATTGAAGTGCTATGAAAGATTCTTCTGTATTCCTTAAAAGAAGCTGTTCTGCTGGCAGTGATTTTAAAACATGGTGTATTAGTACTCATTCACGTTCTTGAACAAAAGTGATTTTCAGGAGAGAAATGCGTAGTAAATATCAGTAGTGTACACAAAATAATAAAGTTTTTACTAAGAGAGATCAAACACATTGTTATCCCAGCACTGCTTTTGCTTCATTTCATTGCACAGATATGTTAGCATGCAGTAAAACAACAAAACCAATGGGAAATCAATAGGACAGAACTGGCTAGGTTCTCAGTGGGCATCAGCTGGTACATAAAAATTGCTAGCTCTGCATACCATACATTAGCAAGTGTCTAGCCACGTTTCCCTCCTGGAAGGTTCTGGACCAATACTAAGTCTCACATGGTTGACTCAATTCAGTGCCTATGTTTATTTCTGGGAAAAATTCCTAGGAGATTGAACAAAGTGGCAGCTGCTCTACAGTTGTATTTACTAAGCACATACAAACTATATACCCAAAAGAACTTGTACCATATCTCCAGACCTATCACAATTTGGGTCTCTCTTCAGTTGCCCTTTTATCACCTCAGCCTCACTTCACAAGTGAATTGATTCCCTTTCCTGTTTTTGTATGTTTTCTTGTTCTCCAGTCTTTGCTGATTGCAGAAAAATGAAATCCATACTTGCCTGTCACAGCCTTGGTCCTCCCATCCCCTCCTCAGCATTTAGCAGGGCCATAAGGCTTCCAAGGCCCCTGCCACCCTACAATGCTTAGGCGCTTAATTATAACTTTCTGTTAATTCTTAGTTGGACTTACAGTTTTGGTGTATACCTGCAGTCTAAGACAAAAATATTCCCTCTGTTTGATAGGTGTTAATCTCTTTAGGCCAAAGCCACCTTTCTCAGCATACAAATCAAGTTTCTTGACATGGAATTGACATGGCCTTCAGACAAGTTGGTGTTTTGCTACTGCTGACTGATGTCTCCTGCTATGACGCACTCAGATCATTGTCCAGGACATTCAGAGCAAAGGCTTCTTTGATCTCTTGATGAAACCCAGTACAGGGTTAGAAGACTGTTGTGGTCTTCTTCAGTATAAACAGTGCAGGGGACCCTGTGGGAATCTCAGTCAGTTTTGCAGCATACATCGTCCCAAAGCAGGCAAGCAAAAGCAAACATCTGGCACCAAGAAGCACCAAATGAAGGAGCAGTAGCATCATGGCAGGCAGATCTCAGATGAGAACATAGCACAGCTCTGTCTTGGTCTGTTTAAACTGTGCCATGGACCAAGAAGAACAGCAGCAGGGTCAGGGCCCAGGAAAAGGAAATTGAAATCAGGCAAAATTTCTGTATACAGTTCTCCACGTTCTTCCCCTGTTACTGACAGCCACCTCTCTCTACAAGCCTGTTTTTTCACACCTGTTTATGTCCACTAGGTGGTAGCAAAAAGACGTTGTTGCGAAAGGAAGGGTTTGCAGGGCCCTTCTCCACCCGGATGGCTTCATCCTTCTCCCCAGATATCTGCAGGGCAGACCTGGAGTCAGGCTGCTGATGGGGGTGGGCAGCTGCGAGAAAACTCTGAGGAGCTTCAGCTGAATGGATCTTAAACTATGAGCTTGCTAAAGAGTAAATGCTTCTCAAACTTCAGAAAGATGTAAGGTAGGCAAGTTGCCGCAAATGTTTTGCTTTTTCGGAACCACAAAATAGTAAGTAGGCAATTCTTGGGAATTTTCTCCTTGAAAGCACACCCCAGTCCTGCAAAGGAATGTTCTGGTGCATAGCTCTTCTCCCACACCCGTTGTCACATGCATGGAGGTTTCCATGTTCCGCTCATTTCATCATGATATGCTACATACAATAAAGCCATCCCTCGGTAAGGCACTAGAGGTCAAGGAGAAGAACAAAGTAAAGGCAGCTCATAGCTCATGTCATGCTAATGACATTATTGCTTCATTTAAAATTACCTACAATTAATAAATTAACTAAACTATTTTTCTGGATGAAGATTTAAGTGGAAGCCTGAAGACACAAACATGGATCTCCTTCTGCTCCACATCTGTAACTTGGCAAGCACTAGTAAAAATACTAGTAAAAATACATGAAGCATCTGATCTTGTCGAAGTTTTCCTTTTCCATATAGGGACAAACTGCATATTTTTTAAATGGAAGATGACATTATTTTTGTGACAAAAAAAGAGCAAAAGAAATAAAGTGAAATAATCAGAGCATTTACATGGGAAAGGAAAGAAAATAAACCAAGAAAAATCTCTCATTCAAATCCCAGCCCTGCTTGACTCGAGGCAAGCCTTGATTTCAATAGGAAGCTTTACCAAAGACTGAGACCTCTAGATCACCTCATGGGACACAGGGATGCAGTCTGCGTCTACCCAGCCTCTGCTTCCTTGCAGGTCTCTCCCAGCATGTTAATCTGAATTACCACACTACAGGAAACGTCTTCTGCTGAAACATTCTTGCAATACATTTGGCAAAAAAAAGCATCTTTTATTTGGAAAATTGCTCCGGGAACTCCTGACCATCTTTGTTCAATGAAGCAGGAGGGCCATGATTTCAGAGTAAAAAAGGCAAGCTCAGCAAACTGCTCGACCTCTTGTGCACATACAACTTCTTAGCTACTGCTGGAGTCTAGCAGAAATGGTGACAAAACGACTGTGTAGTCATTTGGTACCAACCAAGTAGCACTGGGAAAGATACAGTTTGTTTCTCTTCTCAAGTTCCTCAGTGTTTAAGCTGCAGTAGTTCAGATTCTTTGGAGAAATCTTCACCAGACTGCAATTTAGTTGATGTCTTATTGTTCTGCAAGAGAAAAGCAGAGCAAGAGAAAAAAAAAAGAAACAACAAAAACAGTCACTCTTTATTAAAAGTGAATTGGTTCAAGAGCAAAAAATTCAGAAAATGTCCCATGTCAAACAGGATCAGTTATATTAGCTTTTCATTCCCACATTCCTGCAGGTTTGATTCAGAGGTAAGGTAATCAATAATCCACATATTTTCATGATCTTAACAACATCCTAGAAGAAATACTTTCACAAGGATAAACTATTCAACAATTTCTTTGGTATAGTAATCACAAGCTAGCCTTTCTTCAATGTCAGACAGTCCTGTACTTCTGCTTTTCTTTTTGTCACTGTTTTTTTAAGCAATATTGAAAACAGAACAAAACAAAAAAAGTACCATGGTTTATTTGACCATTGCTTAACTTCATATCCTTTTCACAAGACAAGTTTGCATTGGAACCCAATCCCTGTGGCACTTCCATTTCCTCAAATAAATTGTTATTTGTCACAGTTCCTGCACTTAAGTTATAACCCAGTCTTGTTCCATTTTTAGATTTCACTGTAAAAAGAACGCTTTAAATCAAGGTGAATACATTTCTGGTACTATGGTAGACTTCACAAAGGCTTTTCCTGATGTCAGATCTTCTCTAGGTTCTTGACAAATACCATTGCTTTTATAGATGATTTTTCCCACTAACAGGATATGTAGCCTTTCACCTCTGTGATGCTGTTTTGAATCCTGCCCTTCTCAATTGCCAAACAAATGTCAAAGAGCAGCACTTTAGATTGTGAGACTTGAGGGATCTTGATCTAATATCCAGGGAAAAGATATTCATAAAGCATAGAAGGAGTCCACTTGGCCTTGCTCACCAAAGAGTTAATAATCAAAACCTAAAGTTAGACCAGCTGTTATGAAATAAAGTGGACATTTTCAGTTAGTCATGCAATTAAGTATCTTACAGATTTAGCAGACTTCAGGGTCAGGGAGAGGATATCCAGTGACCAGAATCTCATGCTGTGCATGTGCAGGCTAATGGAAGCTTTAATACCTTTACCTCCTGCCAGCAAGAAAGGTCTAGTGGCTGCAGCATCCCCTGCTCATTTAATGACTGTTTGCCTCTGTGCTGATGCCTAACAATGCTTTCTCCAAACTAGGGTTGGCATACAAGCAGAAAAAAAAAAACAAGTTCCCTTTTTGCATGCCTGAACCTTACCTATCCCATGGTTAAATAAAGTATTCTGTTGTCATGTTCTTCATGGATGATGGTCCAGGAGCAGCAGTAGCAATAAACTGTCTTGGGCTGTGCAATTTCATTAACCTTGTTCTTTTGTGACTATGAGCTTTGCAACCTCAAGTGTCACCTTTTTTTCTGCCATCAGATGAATGAGTTAGTAATGCGGAGTTTTATTTATAAATGCAACATCACCTGGTTTATTTGAGTCCCAGAGCTTTTGAGTAAGCACAGAAACTGGACAAATGGGGACACTGGGTCTGAGCATAAAATTCAGCATTTTTTGAGCACACTGTGCTGCATTAGTAAGAGCAAGTAAACATCCTAAACAAAGGAGAGGCCAAAACTAGAACAAGCAGAAGCAGGACTAAAATTAAATCTAAGGGCTTTACACACACACATACACACACACACACACACTCACATAAAATAAAATTAAATTAAACAAAACCAAAGCAAAACAAAACCAAAAAACCCCCAACAAAACTCACACATACCATGCATTATGCGTGGAGACATGGAAGAAAGGGTTGCCCTGACCAATATGGTGGGACAATACAGATATTGCAGTTGGCTCTTGCCAGTCCTCCTGTTGCTGCTTTCCATCTTTACCTTTTTGGGGGAGTAAGGGAGGATGCCAGCTGCCCTGGGGCCTCTCTGCTGAGCCACTATACTCCTCTGTCTGTTGCAGTGGGCAGACACAGTGTTCAGGAATCTTCAGGTTTTTGATCTACAAAACGGCCTTTTTGGTTCTGGCAGGTTTCTCCCTTTTCTTCCTGCTGCATGCTGAGGTGAAGAAACTTGTCTGTTTCCCAGCACTATCTAGCACCTCCATGAACAACTTCCCCTTGGCTAAAGCAGTCTCTAACAGACCTTTTGTTCCTGACATAATTATAAATGTCCTACTTTGACTTCATAATCTTCAACCCTTTTTTGCCACATCTTTTGTTGCCTTCCTGACATTTCTGGTTTTGTTGACCTCTTTTGCTATTTCTTTGGCTATGTGATATTGTGTTGATCCTGCTGATTTATATTTTTTACTGTCTTTATTCCACATCCCAGCCTTGAGATAACTGACCATTTTTTTCTCATCAGGTACTTCTGACTTGGTAATAAATTTCTTGAAGTCCCTAACAGTTACTTTTTTTTCCCACTCTGAGCTTATGCAATTCTCTTCAATATTCAGTGAAGTCCATAGCCCGCCCTCAAAAGGTCAATGAAAGTCATGTTTGTGCATATCGGGACAGAATTTGGCAACAGAAGCTTAAGTTTTTCCATGTGTAATTTTGCAAAAACTTAGAAATATAAAAAGAAGTGAAGGTGTTTCCTAATCCACATTTCTCACTAGAACAGAGTTGTTTATTACCTTAGTGATGCAGGTTTTGGCTTGTATCCACTATCCCAAAAGCTCCAGATCAGTGTTTCTCAGAGGATTAGAACATGTGAAGTCAGTAAGTGTTTTTCTGGGCTTTCAGGGCCTTGACTTTGAGCATTCATCTACGTGCAAACTTGAGCTTGGTTGTTTTTCAAATATTTGAAAGGTAAGTGGAACAATATGCATTTGGGTAGATAACTGCATGTAATCATTCAGTAATTTTGCTATATCAGAGAGCTGGATCAAGAGTTTCAGTCCCTTGTTCTGGTTTCTAGCAACAGCTTGCTGTGGGGTACTGGAAACACGAAAGTTTGCTACACTAACACAAAGATCTGGAATTAAAAGATTCTATGAAAGGGCATAGAAGATTTTTTAGTATTCTGTTATCCTAAGTGATACCGGGCTTAGTGCAGGGAATGAATTTAGTACAAAACATGAGCATGAATGTCCTCAGTAGACAAGAGGACGTTCCTTGAAGAGGGACAAATAAGTCTTGATATTCATCTGCAGGTGAAGTTATTTGGTTTTCCTAATTTTTATTTATAAGTGCATAAGATAAATTCTCCATTTGAAGCAACATAACATTCATGGGTTTGCTCTTTACTCTAAAACAAAACAAGTAGTGTCTTGCAGGAGTTGTTTAGGAAGTTGAATTTTATGTCGTAGTTATGAGCACAATATCAGCTTCCACATTTTTAAGTCCTGGATGCTATTTTATGTAACCAAGCACCAGTTAGAGCAAGTGCTCAAGGTCAAGAGGATAGATAAATAAACCCTAACAGTTTGTTGGGAAATGTTATAAAATCAACATCATGAACCTCAGGCTGCTGTTTCTTACTCCATATCTGGTGACTGCACCCGAAGGCAGACTTTTGCTTTTATGCTCTGAGCCCTGGGGAAGAAATTTTACAACATTTTTTATATTATTTTACCTGCAGATATACTTTACTGAGGTCACATAGTAACTTTTTCATCAAGGAGTTTGTATTCCTCTTTGTACAACACCAACAACTCCACAGCTGTTTGCTCACAGTCAAAGACTAAGCTTCTTAAATGAAAGATTTCATGTTTTGTTCATTTTATTTGTCTACTTTTACAATTTATCTATTTAAAATTTCCAGTATTGAAACAAGAAATATATTGAAACAAACAGAAAAATTAAAACTGGCCTAAGGATACAGTCACAGCAACATCTTTTGTAGGTACAGCCTACAAGAGAACTGTCTAGTCTCCAGACAAGAGAAACGCAAGAGTTTTTACTTGCCAGGGCATGCATATACACTGATGTTTCTTCCTATCCAATTTTTAGTAAATATTTTTAACAAATCATCCCACTAAAGAAGATTACAGATTCATTTGAAACAACAGACAGTGCTTGTTTCTGGTTGTAACACGTATATAATATTTTAAAAGAATTATCATAAATTAATAGGTTTTGCAAGGCCATGATGATACTTTTTTTTACATTACCTGATAAAAAATTAATCGGCTGTGTTTGCAATTATTGCATTTCATGTGGTGTTCAGTAATTTCTGTAGAATTCATTTAACAGATTCATTAAAACTCAGACTTTGTTAATAAAAAGCTTTAATCTGAAAATAGAAGTGTAACGGATTTTTGTGTAGTGTTTCACCTGCAGTAATGGCAGACGATATGGAAATGTACAGAAACTTGGATGGAGTTGTTCTTATCTCCCACTACCCATGGTTTATATTTAGAAACAAAAGATCATGATTGTGGTTGTAATTCTGAACTGTGCTCTGCATGTTTGAACATATATTCGAAGTTCAAGTTTACCTACAGGAAGAAGTCAGCCCAAGGTCAAACTTTCCCCTTGCAGGGAACTGGCAACACCAAGAAATTTGACACTGTGAGTTTGAGTTTCTGCTGCATTGCTTGCTGTGCCACCTCTATGGCAGGAGAAAAGGAGAGAAGGCAAGGATGACAGGAGGGTTTCACTGGTCTGGAGCAGAGAAGAGAGACAAAGAAGCAGGTTCGGAAGTCTTTTGTGCCGAGTCCTGCTTTAAGGTGTCCAAGTGAGAAGGGTGGATGAATAGAGACAAGAATTGTCCCTATTTTAATCACAGTTCCTCCTGAGCTAGAGGTCCCTGCAGCCTTGATCATGCTCCTGGCCTATCCTTCTTCTCACCCAGATGTCATATCCCTCACCTCCCTGTACTGCAGTGACCCACTAAGAGTTCATATTACCTGTGTTCACTCTACAGCACCTTCCTTTGCCCTCATCATCCCCTTTCCTTCCAGCTTTCCTCCCATCCCAAATCCCTTTGCACCACTCCTGCTTCAAATATACCGCTTCCCATTTTCTCAAATGTCCCAAAAGTCAACCACAGTGCCCTCTGCCTCTCCCATTCAAGAGTATCTCCTCATTAAACCCTCTCCTGTTTCAAATTGTCAAATTTCAAATTCCTGACTCCACAAGCCACCCTGGAACCTCTTATCACCATCTTCTCATTCCTCCCTTCACCCCCAATCCTCTCTGCTGCTCTCAAATTCTCTTCCAGCTCACCCTCACCCCATACACACACTCCCCCTTACCTGCAACTGTTTCCCACCTTGCCTCAGATCACCAACTCTGTTGTGGTTTTTTTGTTCTACCTGCTCAGCTTTGGTGATATTCCATCCTCTTTCCCTGGAGCTGGGTGATCAGCTAAAGTCTTCCCCTTGCAGGAAAGAATCAGAGTTCCTCCTCTGTTCAGGATTGCAAAAGTTCAGTCTGGACTTATCGGATGCCAACAAGAACAAAACAGTTTTCAAAAGAAAAAAAACAAGGTGAGGAAAAGGATGTAGGATAGCCATATTTATCAATAAAAGTCTCTGCAGTCCGGGTATATGCCCCTAAGTCATCACAGGAGTGGAGTGGAGAAGGGAATTTGCTTAGAGGAAGAAGTAGAGTGGAAAACAATTAACCAGGTCAGCATTCCCATAAGCAAACCCCTAGAAAGGTAGAAAGGGTCAGAGCAGTACATCTGCCATTTCCCTCAAGTTTGCAATATGCTTGTGTTCTCCAAGACATCTGGAGAAGTACAGCCCAAGCTGTCCTGTGTGCATCACATTTGAGCTCCATCTCTGAACAGAAAAAAATGGGGCCTTGGTCCCCCAAACCTTTGGAAACAGCGCAAGGCAAGCCATGGGGGACCTAACTGAACCAACAGGGAAAATTTCTGGTTTGGATATTGAGAAGTTTGCCACACAGGCCATAAAAATTTCCCCAGAGCTATGTACAACTCCACTGCAGCAGCCTAGTGCTAGTTGTAGGACATTATAATGGCAACTGGAGAATTCCTTCATGTATATTGTTGCAAAATGGTACTGAGCAATGTTTATGAGCATAGTCTTGAACATTGTTTCACACTGAAAGTGACTAATCCTGTGCAGATTTAGATGAACTTTCTCAGAATACCCGGCAGTGCTGAGGAGCAAAGCAGTTGGACCATTGCACTAACCACAGTGTAGCTGTTAGCAAGGACACGAGGCATAGGAAAAAAAAGAAAAAAAAAAAAATTTCCCTTCTGCTTGAGTACAATTTCTTGAAAATGTAGAATTCTTTCCTTAAGAAACGAAGGGCCTCTTCATTGAAGAAGGGTCATTTCTACTGACAACAGGCATCCAGATTCTGAAGAAGAAACAAAACAGCCAAATGATCGATATATTGTAAAGAGCATTACACTAACAAACTTACATGTTTACAGCAAATGGGACATATTTGAACACTCCAGATTCTTTCTCATAGATGTCACTTGCACAGACACTACCCTCCTCATTATTGTACATGAGATTTGTAAATTCTTCTGCTGGCATTACTGAAATATTCATTTTAAAACAACGAATAGTATTTCCTCACATGCCAAGGAAAATGGGAATTTTAACATCTTAAACCTTCCCTAGAGATGGCAAGATTCCCTTGGTTTGTGTGTTACTCCACAAAGTTGCATGTTATGCCAGTGTGAGGGAGGAATGCCTCCTCTGGTTTTTTCCACTGACTTCACAGTGAGGAGCTCTTTGTCCACAGACTCCTACAAGTCTCCTTGTTTCCTGACTTTGTTGATCATTCATTTCTGAATCCACCAGCTAAGACAGGGTTTAGTACAAGGTGGGAGGAAAAAAGTAATTGCATTTGCCAGACTCCCGTGGCAAACAGCAGGCTTGAAAGGAGGAAGCATGACAGGTTAAGGCTAGTTGGGTCTCCCTCAGCTTTGGTCTGTCTTCAGGAACCCATTTCTTCCTACCAGTCAAAAGTTTCTGATCCTTATCTGCTCACCTCTCCATTTAGCCTCTGGTTTCCCTCTGCCACCAAGATCTTTGTGTGGGCTGTTTCTTGTGCAGGACAAATGCTCAGCTCAGCAGCCAACCCTCTGCAATAAGGGCACTGCTCCCCCACCTGAGTGAGACTCAGAAACACCTGGGGGCTACTCTTGGTGTTTGTCTCCTCTTGCCCCAGGTTCATCTTCTATCACACAGTGCCATGCTCAGCTGCCAAGTATTCCACTGAGGTAACCCTTGGCATTTCCAGCCCCAGGGCCGCAGCACTGACGCAATTTCCAAAATTATTTTTTAAAAAGCCACAAATATTTTGAATTCCTAGCAACTTAAAAACCCCAAAAGCAAGAAAGCAGCATTCTTCTGCCAGGAAGGGAAGAGGAAGGGCTGCAATGGGGAGCAGAATGGTGGATTAAGCACAGCTTCATCTTTCTATTCCCTCTTTTTTTAAAACTTACTGGTAATGCAAGGTCAGGGGAGAGGGGAGAAAGAAAGAGAAAAAAACTGGGGTGGGAGAAATAAATTTTGGAATCCTTTCTCCAGGAGTGTAAGTGGAAAAGATCACATAAAGCAATGGTGGTAACTTTCTCTCTCTCTTCTTTAGCTTCCAACCTCTATAAAAGCCATGTATTAATACAGGTGAGAGAGGGATGCTATTATTTTTTCACTTCTTCCTTCATTAAAAATAAATAAACAGAGGCATAGTTAATGGTTAATGCTGCTGAGTTCATGGAACAAACAGTTCTCTTTTCCCATCTTGCCTGTAGTTTAATTATGAACTTAAACTGCCTTCAGGCTACAAAGGGCAAGAAAGCAGGAAATACATATATCCAGAAATGTAGCCAGCGTTTGATGTCTCTGAGCTAAAATTAAATAAAATAATAAAATTGAAGTGGAGAATAAAAGCAATATGCAAAACATGGAGCTTAGAGTCAAGTGGAGAAAAAGCAAAAAATGAGGTCTGAGATAGCTGAGCAACTAGCAACATGGAGGACTTCCAAATTCAGCAGTAATGGTAGAAAGCTGTTTCTGTGAAGGTTGTTAGTAAATGATCTTCAAAGTAGGCACAGATTAAAAAATAAATTAACAAATTGTGGCTGCTATAAGTGTTCTCTCTGGGTTTACCAGCACTGAACAAGCAGGGTAGGAGGAGAAAAATCAAGACCCCATGGTCTGCAGTCAGAACAGTGACTGAGAAACCCAGAAACCACATAGGGATGCAGAGGAGCCAGAGAATGGGATGCATGTCCACACTCCTCCAAAACACATGGGAAGCTTCAGGATTGCCTTGAAGTATATGATGCTCTGAAACACAGAACATCAAAGATCAGTATTTGTCTGTTAGGGAGGCGAAAGCAGAGCTGAAGGACCGCGTTGGATAAGGATGCTCATACAAATCTGACACTCAACAGTGCCACAAGTAGTCAGTGGACAACTTCACAGACACAGACGGCAGGATTCAACTCCTGATGCTGCACGAAGAAGAGGGCTTTCTGCCTGGGTTATTCCCTGGTGGAAGAAGACAGTGCATACAGATGCCTGCTGGAAGGGGAAGAAGGATTTTGAACTTTACCACAAATCAAAACTAGACCCCAAAAGTTTCCTTTAAGTGTGACCCACATTTTTGTGCAGCTCAAAGTGAATCAGAACTTCTAATCTCAGCATCATAGCAAAACACATGAGATCAAGGAATTGATCCAAAGTTCACTAAGCATTCTGAATCAATAAAATACCGGTGACTGTTGTATTTGTAAAGAATAGGAGGCATACACAAACTAGCTGACTTCACAGCATATATAAGGTCACCACTATTTGAAGAAGCCATAAAGCATGATGAATGGCATAGGTATGCTCAAAAATATTATAAATGCACAATTCATAATTACAAATACCTGATAACACATGCAAATCTAGCTTTTCAAAAGTCAGATAGGTAGGTAGTCAGGCCAATTTTTGGGAGAAACTCCAAGGAATGTTCAATACTAAAAGAATAGGGCACCCCAACATCAGACACATCAAGAGATGTGCAAGATGTAGGTTCTGAAGACACAGCACATATACTGCAGCATCTGAAAATGTCTAGCTGGTGCATATTAAAAAGATACTGTAATTGTAACCAGTCTGTAGAACTCAGAGAGTTTTTTCCTGATTGGTGCCTTTCCCTGTGTCATCTAGTGAAATCACCTTGTTAATCAGCCTGTGAATTTTCCAAACAATTGAGGGCTAGGTGAACACTATAGGAAGGACACAGTTTTAAAAGGGGAAAAAGATAGGCAACCAACCACCCCACAAACCTAAAAGAAAAAAAAAACCAAATAGCTGCTTTACAGTTTTACCTCTTTAATCCATAAAGATGATAATTAAATTTAGATATCAGCATCCAGATTACAGGCAGTAATATTTACATATGTATCCAAAAATATAGCTATCTTGATGCAAAAGGAATCCTTAAGAAGAAAAAAAAGAGCAACTTGTGGCACAGCACCTCATGAACTTTGATATGTTGATATACATTTAAAACTAAGACTGAAGAGGGAAAGTAAAAAAGCCTTTAGGGATGTTGGGAGATTATCCCTTGTTGCTAGAATAACCATGGACTTTCAAACTGAACCCAGAGTGGATTATTCAAGCCCAAATGCACATCTATATTTTAGGAAAGCAGAACTCAGATACTATTGTGAAACAAGATGGAGATAATATATACTCTTTTCTTTGGTTTTGGAACCTGGAGCACCGGCGATCAGGTTTCAAGTGGGATGAATTAATTTTGGAAAAAAAGAAAAGCATACCGGTGTATTAATGCATGGTCCAACATAATTAACCAAATGATTCACTTGTTATGTTACGAATTGAAATGCCCTATTAAACAAAATCAATAATTAGTCTTTTCCCTAGACGACTAGTGAGATTGTCATGAGAACTGTTGTGATTTGCCTACATTTTGATTAATTTTTTTCTTTGCTAGAATACCAAGCATCTTCTCAGTGAACGATCTGACCACTAGTTGGCATTGCTACTTCACTCAAATAAATAGTCTTTAAACGAGGTGTTCCGCTACAAATCCTGACCTCTACATTTTTGAGCCCTAAGTTTCATTTTGCCACATCTGGAAATAGGGATGAGGGAAAAAGGGAGGAAAAAGTAATGTGTGATTGGCAAATTATTTCCCTCTCTCCACCCTATGTATCTATTTCAGCAAATTTTTTGTTATACCTTGAATTCTGCAGAAGAGAATGAAGCAATATAAAGTTATTTGGGGGTGGGAGGAAAGAGCCATAGTCATGTGTATTTAAGTGGTTCAGTCCAGGCTGTGAGTATAGACCCAGTAACATGGAAGCTTAAATAACAGAAACACAACTGTTGAATGAAAATATGAAATATAAGAACCTTATACCCCCACAGGCTGCTCCTTCTGTTACACCACCGCTATTAGTGGTGCCTTATGCTCTGTCCTACCAGCTCTGAGCTGCTGGTAATAAAGCAAGTGATAGCTGTCATGGAAAGATTAATGGGAAGGGTGTTTTTTCTCATCTTCCCAAAAAAAGCAGGGTGATACCTTTGTGAGTTGAAGTTCAAAGAGACCTTGAGGGCAGAATCTGCCTGTGCTGCTCAGCCCCTAGTCCATTCACTCCAAGGCTGCTTTATCTCACACAGGTTGGGATGTGGGATTCCTCCTGGCTTGTGCTTCCTGTAGCTCTGTCTTTTAAGACAGGGCAGCACCCCTGAGGTTCAGCAAAACAAGTTGGTTTCAGAGGTCTCTGCAGCCAGGCAAGTGGAAAAGAGAACAGGTTCTCTCTCTCTGCCCCGTCAGTGGGAGAAGAAGAGGGGATTTTCACCTTTTGGAGTCTAACTGATATTGAAACAATTAGTGGTTTGCTTTAGCTGTAAATGAAACTTCCTTTCAAATAAACTGAACATTTCAGTTTCACAGAAGCAAGCTTTCGAAAATACCCACTTCTCAAAGGAAAATGAACACAACCTGAAAGAGATGCTTTAGAACAATAAGAAAGATGTAATCTTTGTAATACTGCAAATCCCAGCTCATATACAAACCCACAGACCGACACTGCTAGCACATTAACTACAGTGAGTCACAGTAAGGTTCTCAAATTAAATCCTCATCTACACTACTGACACACTTTAAAGCCTTAAGTATGTCTCATCAGCATGCCTAAGCTCTAAAATACAAGTAACACTTACCCAGAATTAGAGAGATTAATTCATTAGCAGCTAAAGTGCTAGGTAAATGTTTACAACAATTAACAAGTAGGAGGCTTTTGTCACCAAAACAAAAAGAAATATAAAATGCAAGCAGCACCAATGTGAACGGTGCAAAATAAAAGCAAACATTTCCTTCCAATCTAATGAATGTTTGATGCCAAGACAACAACAACAAGCAGGCAATCAACCAGCCTGTGGTTTTGACTAACTTTAGTAGCTTGACATCAGCTCTTTCAGAACACACAGCAGGGCCGATATATAAGAAAATTCAGACAGGTTTTGCAACTGCTTTACATAGAGGACTTTCTAAAGTCTCATGATAGAAAGCAGTTGATCCCACAATATCCAAGATATCCCTTGTTGATCTAGATTTAATTAAATTAAACCACTCAGAAGATTATGCTATGCTACAAGGCAATCCATGGATGATCTCAGAAGCTATAGCAAACCACTCCCAAATTTTCCACTCTAGAATATCTTAGCAACCGTTTTCTTTTGAAGAAGCTGTACGTTAGAAACTCTCAGTGAGTTGGAGGGAGCAGATGTAATGCTGCTTCAGACACCCATGTATGCAGTCTAATCTTCCTTCTCCTAGTGAGAAGCAACTGAACTATGCGTGATGGCTCCTAGCTGGCAACATAGACTGGAGTCTGATATTCAATTGTACTCACTATCAAAATCTTCATAAATGCTGTCCATTTTATTTAGCATTAAAAGCTTCCATTCTTTGAAGATAAACAGGTTAACAAGCTTTAAAATCATTAATGAAGTAAGGCTTGAGGAATATCTTTCTGAGCAGCATAAACATTGGCTCAGCTAACATCTCATGCCATCAACGAAGAAAGATCACTAGCAGACCCAGGCCAAGATGCTGTGGGAAATAAGTGGAAGGCAATAACAGCTGGAAATATTTGGCACATACAATAAAGTTTTGAAACGCTTTGGATACTGGGTTTCCAAGCCCTTTTTTTTTTTTCTTTTTTTTTAACCACCAAATATTTCATTAGCACTTGTGTGAGTAACAAAGTCAGCAGCACCCAGGTGTGGTACGGCACTGTTATCTGCCATGAAACGATACAAAATCCCTCTCCTGCCTTCCTTTGCCCCTGCAATTATCTAATTGCAGAATGCATATAACAGCACATCTTCAGAGCTAATGTTATATGATCTGGGTCGGAATACTTATCTGCCTGTATACATTATAATTGGAAATCCAGTCTTAGGGTACTTTGCTAACTAAATGGCTTTATACAGTAGTGCTGTACATCTGTCCAGCTTTGCATTTCCTAATGGTTTCCAAACACGACAGACAGTTTTAGCCACATTTGATGGATGGATTGATTGAGGAGGTCCCAAATTCCCGCAGTGCTTTAGGAGATTTGCATGATGATAGAAGATAGTAGCAAATTTCCCTGAGAAGGGGAAGGCTGCAGCAGGGAATCTGCAGCTCCCTGCTGAGTCGGGTCAGGGAGGACACTGCTCAGAACAAGGTATCTCACACACTGCCTTCTGCCCACATGGAGGCCTAGAAGAAGATGAGAGTGAGTATGCAGGGAGCAGAAAGGCAGGAAACAGCGAAAGACAAAAAACCTACTTGTGGAGGCCTCAGAAAAGATGTAACTGTTAAACCTGGAGAGGTTTTTTAAATTTATTTTATTTATTTATTTTCACTGGCAGAAAGTTGGGATGTAGGATGCAAGACATGGGGGAACTAGATTTCTGCAACTCAGAAGAAGAACAGTTTCTTTCTACTGCAATGGTTCCTAACTATTGAGACGTTTTAGTCAATCAGTTGAAACCTGCTTATCCACTGGTCAGTGTGATGGGGGATGAGAAAAGTAAGCTAAGAAATAGTTGTGTACTGTGGTACAGGAGTCCCACTCACTGCATGGACTTGGCTGTGCTCACTCCACAAATGTAAACAGAAAAGATTATTCCTGTCCTAAAAAAAAAATTAAAAAAACATAAATATTTTTCTCGTCTACCCTAAAACAGTAAAACCCAAACTAAACATAAACCAACCACCCTCTTTAATGGTGATTATAGCCTTGCTGGATTCTGTGCACAATAACAATGATTTGAGTTTGTTAAAGGTCACAAGGAAAAGTACAGCAACAAGACCTTGTAACTGGTAGTGTGTTTTTATTCCTCAGCTTAAAGCATACACAGTAGCTGGCTCCACAGCAAGTGTTTTTAAACAGCAATCTACAGAATAAAAAAAATTACCTATGCACTATTGAGAAAAATAAAGTGATAGATAAAGGTATGACTGCTGCTCTCTGAAATTTCATAGCTATTTAACCTGTGCAAAAGCCATGAGAGAAAAAATTACCTAGCACTCCTTGACTGTACAACCTATGGAGGAAAATCTTTCCCGCTGTCATTTCTGTTACAGAGCTCTGCCCCAACATGGAGGCACAAGGAATATTTAAGGAATACAGAGAGTGCTTCTCTCCCACGATATTTTTTTTTTAGGCAGCAGAAAGGAGGAATAACAGAGTTAAAATAAATTTAGATTCAATAAGTACAGCATGACAAGTAGTCAGTTGTACTTCAAGCCTTTGTTTGAGTAAACAGCAGCGTGTCTTGTGAAGTGTTCAAAACAAAAAAATAAGTAGCCTTTAAAGACACAAACTGTTTGTATAAACAGAGGTTGGGGGAACACTACTTGATTACCAACACTTCTTAATGGAAAAAGAAATCAGCAGCTCTCCCTTTAGCAGGAACGGAGAACTGGGATACAGATCCTGCAGCAAGGCTTCCTGCACTCCCAGGAAATCACACAACAGATGTCCAGGTGCCCACTTTCCACACAATACCTGCCTATTGATAACCAAATAAGGACCTAAGAAACATCTGAGACAAAATAGCTGTAGACAGAAGACAGCAAAAGAGAGAGACTGAAGGCACTGCTGCTGTGCTAGATCCCTGCAATAAGCAAGAAAACTGTTAAACTAAGTTTGTTAAATAGTTTAAGGGGACAAATCTCTGCTGATCCCTACAAGAAAGGGGCAGAAGTCTTAGCACAGGACTACTAGAAAATAAATACAGTGCAAGCAGTGATCTGGTTTCCTTTTGAACCTAGCAGATAGATATGGATTCTTATCTTCAGGAATTCTCCAAATTAGTTACACAGTCCCTTCTATTGGTCTTATTGTGTGCAATCTCCCAACAATTTAAAATCCTCAGTCCTTCCAGTCCTGTTTGGAGCTTCTCTCTATGAGTGTTCAGGAACCTTCGAGTTTCTGGCCTAAATTACCTAGATAATAAACACTCAATCTGGGAGTAATATTATACTTTTATATAAGACACTTGCCTCCCTGATACAAAATCCTCCAGTCCATTTACAAATAGTTGTCCTATCCTTTATAAGCATCTGCCAACTAGGATAAAGAAATCGAGGTATTTTTGTCTCTTTGTAAGGAATAACAGGGAAATGTTTAGTCCATTTCATTCTTCTAAGCAACTGACTCATCCTCATCAGTACCTGTCTAAATTCACACTAAGCTTTGTTAAAGCTAGGTTACCTCAGCCATACATAAAACTTTATCATTGTCAGATACAATGGCTTGGATAACTCTACAAAACCACCTTGCTTAGCGTGCCCTAAAAGTACATTATGCATTTCACTTCTGCTTCACACTGGTTGCTCGTAGACACTCACAAATTTAATTTACCATCATATTCTTTTCTTTTTTATTTCTACACTTGTATTTGTTTCAAAGACCCAGCAGCAAGTACAAGCAAGGCAGTTCAGAGATGGCTGCTGTGCTGCTTCTGCCCCACCACAGGGCTTGTGGCATACAAGTTGTATTCTGTGCCACTCTCTTAAGTCAAGTGGGGGGATTAGCACATTAGGCAAATGGATTATTGCGCAAGATTTCGGTATTGCAGAAATATAATACTCCCCTGCAATCAGGAATTAACTTTCTCAATATTCCTATAACAACAGATACTTGCAGTTACAGGTGAATTGAGAAGGAAAAATTCACAAGGTTTTGCATGCAAAATAACCGACGGGAACAGTTTTTGTTATACAGCTAAGTGAAACCCACCCCTGGAGTACTGCTTCCGGTTCTGGAGCTCCTGGCATAAAAAAGGACACAGGTCCTCAGTCCAGAGCAGGGCCGTGGAGATGATCAGAGGGATGGAGCACCTGAAGAGCAGGAGAACCAGTTACACTGAATGTCGTAGGAATTTACAGAAATGTGAGGGCAAAACTCTACAGATATTTTCAGAAAAGAAGATACAACTGCCAAATGCAACACAAGTGAATGACACTTCACATGTGAATGACCAAGAAACAGTAATGCACTAATTGTATTAAAAATTGGCCTTCCAGCTGCACTGCACTTTTGTGGCTACCAAATGCCACCAGAAAGCTCACAGCCATGACTAACACTACAGATGTAAAAGAAAGATTAAATTTAATTGTACAATTTTTTTTTTTTAAATTGTAGTACACCTGAGATTGAAGTGACATGTTTGCTGCAAAATAGTTTGATTAGTCAATCACCTTCAAACACATGCACACGCTCACAATGGTCTCAGGGAAAAGTACAAGTTTTTGGCCTTCAGGATGTCAAGCACCTATCAAAGAATCATTAAATAACATTAACTTAGAGTTGAGAAGAGCTAGAGCTAAGATTTTAGCTTCTTCTTTAATTTGAATGATGGTCTACTTCTCGATCACATGGTGTTACAGGAGAAAGAAGTAAAATATTACCTAAAACCATTGCTTTTGAGTGAACTCAGACACACAAGCTCTTTGTGACCTGCAGGCAAGTGACTGTGATTAGCAGTCTGCTATAGTTTTGTCACAGGTTGGTTTGGTTATGGCACAGACTGTAACACTACCAATCCAGGAACCTCAGAAAGCAGGATGTCTTCTTGGACACCTGGCTCGTGAGAGGAGTGTACTACAAATGCACTCTACCACCTGCCCTGTTAATTAGCCGAAGAGAGGGCTTTCATGCTACCCTGCCCTTACACAAACTTTGTACCAACTTCTAATCTCCTCTCTTTCTGACATTTGCATCTATTTACAAATTACATAAGCAAAGTACCTCTAAGCATTCAAGGAGGTACTTCTTTTGCTTATGGTGCCAAGCCTCCTTCCAGCTGAGCCCTGAGAGATCCTTCTTTCTCTTGGTTTATTGCTTCAAATAAATCTGTGTGATGGTTCTGGAAGCTTTCCTTGCCTGCTGCTCTCCCAGACCCACACTTCCATAGAAGATCATCACCATCTTTGGGTTTATTCGGCTCCTCGTAAACTCTGCCTACATGGCTCACAATGTCATTGAGATTTCAATGAGATCTACACTTTAAACAGCGATGATTGTTATTTCACCCATGCCAGAAGAGAGCCAAATATGTTTCTTACGCTTCTTGTGAAAGTTTCACCTAACTCTTCTACCACTGCTTTTCCCACAGACTCTGTACATGCCCTCCCCCAGGGCACAGACCATTTCTGATGACTGACCATAAGACAGGTCAGAGGACCATCTCTTCTGCACCTTTTCTCACTGCTATGGTTATTTTCTGCACAAGAGTCAAAGGGACAGTCATGGTCATGGGCCTGAATCTAGAGCCAAAGCAAGCTCTGTGTTCCCTTTCCTTTGAAAAGGGCATGTCTGGCCACGAACCAGGCACCAGAACTACTGAGAGCGCTGGAGTTAGGCAGAGCTGAATTAATCCTCTCCCAGGCCCCCCACCCCCTCACTAAAAACCTTGGGAAAGCTCAAACCCAAGCTTGATCTTTAGGTACAATATGTGTCAAGGCCACAAAGTGCAAGCTTGCAACCAAAGGTGCTTTGAATACACAACAGTTTTCCCAGATGGGAATTTCCTCCATTATTATTTTTAATTTTCCATTTCCTAACATTCAAATACCAAAGAATACATCCAAGCATACTCAGCTTTGAAGAAAGCAGTTAAGCAAGGACTAAACTAGGAAAGAACACTTGGCCTTCTACAACACGGCCATTACATTAACTCCTCTGAGAGCTGGTCTTTTGAATCCAAACATAGTTTGTTTTTTTAAAGTCACTAGTGATTACCAGAGGAAGAAAATAATTGTTGGGAAAAGCTTGGTTAATTCACTGACCAACATAACGTTTAACTCCATTCCAAGCTTTCTGCGGCATGATACATTGCAAGATGATGGCATGCGGTACTCTGAGGGTCAGCTTAAAGGGCCAGGAAAAAACAGTCACCCAAAACTTGAGTTCAAGTGAAAAGCACAGTTAGTTTTTGGAATGGAATGACTGGTGGGCACAGAGCATTAGGTTTGAACTCTGGCAATATAAAAAGACTTACGTATAAACTAATTGTATGTACAAGTTTAACATCTCTTCAGGACACTCTGTGGGCTTCAGGACCAAAAAACCCCAGGTTTTTAGAGCAAAATTTAAAAAAAAATAAATCTATTTGAGACCCTAAAAATATGCAGATAAACCCCTCAACTATCACAGCATCTTGGTTTCTTACTTTCATTACTACTAAACACCATGTAGGAAAAATTGGAAAATAGAAAACCTTTTTCAGACCCTTCCAGAACAAGCCAGAATCCCAGATCTTCTTTTAGGCCAAGGTTGCTGCAGCTGAAAGCTTTTCACAATCTGCAGTTAGATCAGAAAGGTGTAGGAAAGGGGCAACGGCCAGTATAATATGGGCCTAAATGTAATTGAGGTTTTGCCAGTGAAAGCTGGGATTTTCTGAAAGAAAAACACATCAGCATCACCCACTTCAGCTATAATCCTTCTTCACTAGAGAGTGAGGTATAAGTAACGAGACTAAGTTTAAGCACTGGCAGTACTGTCAATGCCCAGCAGAAGAGGCCATGCTCTTCTAAACCCACAAATACACAAAGAAGCCCCACAACCTTTGACAAATGCAAAAAATGTTACATGGGAGTAAAAACTCAGCTATTTGTCTGAACATATCACCACAGTAAAATGTGCTTATAAGCAGAAAACTTGAACTGTAGTCAGGAGATGTTATAATCTCTTCAGTAACTGGATGCTTCTGCTGGATACTTCCAGCACTACATTTAATCGGATTTACTGACTGTGTTTTACAAAATGGTCATAGAGAGCCAAAAGGGGTTCTCATCCATCATGTGTGCCTCTACCAGTATAACAGCAATTGCCGCTTCATTAGGTACGTTGATGGGAAGAAGCCCTCTTGCTCCACAGGAAAAAAAGGAAGGAAAGCACAGGTGAATTTGCCCTGAAATACTATTAGAGAGGAAAAAGCATTTCCTCCTCTTTTCAGAGTGTTTCTAGTTGTTGTATTTTTATTACAGTACAGTTTGTTTTAAATATCAGAAAATGCCATTCCCAGGGTGAAGTGAAACTAAAATCCTGAAAACTTCCTCTGATCTTGGCCCATCAGTGAAACCAGTTTGAAATGTCTGCTTCTACTAAATGTTTTGTTTGGGTAACTTCCACTAGAGGATTAAGTCTTAATGCTTTATTTCCATTAGAATGTCCTTTGAACAGGATTTTGTAAAAGCTTAAATGAAATGAGAAAACACTTAGGTCAAAACTTGTTCATAGCAGTGTTTCTTCAGGACTTTATTAGCCTGGGATTGAATGAACTGTATTGTATCAGCTGACGATCAGTAAATAGAAGTCTGGGTAATTAAGTTTTTTTCAGTTCGGTGACTGTATCACAGCAACTCCAGCAAGGGAGCTTTGTAAGCAAGAATGTGAAGCCATTCACTGAGAAACTGCCAGAAAAGGGCACATTTGCTTGCTGATATGTATACAGCCTTGCGTACACCACACCTCAGAATAGAGTCAGCTGAAAATAAATGTAGCAGATTTTGTAGTCTCTGGCCCAAGTTTTGTTCACATTTAGACAGGCCTGTACCCAGGTCATATCTATAATTTCACTGCATTTAAAAACAAAACTAAACTTTAAGCTGGATCAAAAAAAGCACTGTCTGGGTCTCTGAATCCAGCAGAGAATCAAAAGGCATTGAAAAAGCATTCTTTCAGAAGAAAATCCTCCTCCTTCAGCAATTCATTTTATGGATTAATAAATAAAAAAAATGAAACTGACAGTCGAAAAGTGTGAGAGAACATCACCCTCCTTATCCCACATACTTTAGTAGTAAGCCAATCACTAGGTATGAGGGATTGGTATAAATCTTGGAGTATGAAGTGTACTACCTCTCCAAACTTTTGTTCTTATTATTTATTACACCTCTTCTGGTATCATTATTCTTTCCACAGTGGGCTATAAAGAAATGAAGTTCACAAATATTCCTGTGGTCACAGCACGCCTTAAAAAAGCCCTTATACGGAACATTTCCCTACAGGATGTTCCTGCTGTTTTTCAGCATATGAGTGTGACAGAAAACCAAAGCAGTAATCTGTAAAAGAGGGAATAGTGTCAGGAGAAATACGTTGCCAGAGCACATGTGCTTTCTGACAGCAGTGAAGATGTTAATCATGACAGCACCAGAGCATATGACTCCATGGTTACAGCCCTGAAAATTTGTCCCAATAAAAACATCTCTATATTTCTTCTTACATTTTTAGCGGGAAAAAAAGTTACTTCCCTGATTTGCAGTAAATTACAGCTCCAGGCAAAAACTTCACCAGAAGAAAAACATTTCTGACCATCCTCTTTTATCTTACACAAGATACAATCAGTTTCTGTTGCAGAGAGTCTCCAGCACATTCAGTTATAATTTCATCCAAGGTTAACTAATATCCCTCACCCCTCCCCACTACAAAACCTGGACTTGCTCTGGAGCTGCAGCATTGCCCTGAAACATGCTGGTGATTTTCCACCATCTGTACAACGCACAGTCTCTGATGTTTCTCTAGTGTCTTAGCTACACGGATCAGGATTTTCTAAAGAATCCATTTCTCCATGATGAACCACACTTAAAGTTCTGCCCTCCTCAGAGAAAGTCATGTCTGAAAACAAAGTCTGTTTGCTCAATTTACTTCAAGAAAACTAGTTACTAATCAGTTACTAAAAAGCACCCCTTTCCTCACAAGTATTACTTTTCTTTCATATTCATCTGAAGTCTTCTCAAAAATCACTGCTCTTTGCTTTTGGTTACATGTAGGAGGCAAAAGGAAAATATTTTATAGAACATGGTAAAACAAACTAGAGGCAACTGTTGTTAAACAGAGACTCTCACCATATAGCTTGCTTTTCCTCATGCCTGCCTTTCTCTTCCCCCCTTTAGCAGCCTCTAGAAATTCAACTTACTTTTAAGAAAGCAAAGCAAACCCACCCCATTTCAGCTCTTTTTTCCCATCCTGTCCCAACACCATTATCTCTTTCCAGTGTCACTTCCCTCCCTCCTCCAGCACAGCTTCTCAGCTGGACTATGAAATATTACCAGCTGCACCCTTTCTTGCCATCTTCCTGGTCCTAGGCAAAGGTGGGAGAAGTTAACTCAAAACAAGTGTCAGCCTAAATGCTGTCCTAATAGCATGACTTACAGGTACACAAATGACCTTGGTTATCATTGCCTTCTACCTGTACTCTTTACATTAATTCCAAGCACCTGAAAAACAGCATCCAGCAGCTCCTGAGGGAGCTGCCTGTGCAGTGCACTGACACCATCAGCTCAGCCTGGGTTTCCTAGTAATCTCTCCACCTTCCAAAACCCAATATGTGGCATCTCCTCTGGACAAGGGCAAGAGATTTACATAAAGCACATTTCAATTTCAAATCCATTCCATTTCCTGGTTTACTTGATTTATCTTCATCAGGCCCTATCAGGTTCAGGGGGAGACTTCTTGCTGCAACTCCCATTCAGGGAAAGTGTTACTCTTTCCCTGAAGCAGAGCTCAGAAGTTCTGTTGGAATCTGTCTGGCAAGTGCTTTTCCTCATCCTTGCAGAGGTCTTGTATACTTCCACCTTTTTTTTCCCCCTGAAGTTCCCAAATCTGCCTTAAACTTTGTTGGTTTGTTTGAACACCCGGATCTGTCTTCTCTAACCATCTGGTAAGGCCCCCTGGAGCTAGTGAGGAGCATACCTGCCCGGCACCCTCCCATGGTTTTTTTTCAGATTTGACCGAGGGGCTCACAGAACCTGAGCTTATCAGGAGATGTACACAGTCAAAATCATTTTAACTGTTCTGAGTTCAGAGCCACAATCTTAAGACATAGCTTATTTGTTTATTAACAGCATTATGATATCCTGGGAAACTTTTTAAGTTGCTTATATCCTATGAAGTGACATCACTGAAATGAAACAGCGGGTCAAAGTGTCACAGCTGGAAACCTTGAATCCATCATAACAGGATCTTCAAGTTTCCAATTCAAAAGCTCTGGAGTGCTCAAATGGTTTTTTTCCCCCTAAGGGTATTAGCTGAGAATTCTGCTTTCCGTGGATCATTGAATAGGACTTGGTACTAAGCTATTGATAGGGTAGCTCTGGAAACTCTAGCTGTGAGAACATCGTGAATGGAAAAGCACAGTGTCAGAAGCTGTGGTTCCGTCCTGTCCAGCCCTGAAGACAGCGTTACATTGCTGTGCTGCCATGCCATGAGGTCCCTACAAGCTTCAGAACTGTATAAAATACAGGTAAAAGTTTGATGACATATAAACACAGGCTTAGTTGAGGGAGTGGATGTATGATACAGACATTGATTGTGCATGACAAAGCCAAACAAGAGAAGAGAAACTATGTGAAAAAAAAATATTCATCAAGGCAGGGGTTGCACCCATGCACACAAATGCATAGAAGAAGTCCCTTATAAAGAAACATCTGGTATTCAGCTTTTTCTGATTGAACAACAGAATTCAATGTTCTTGCATCTCTGTGAGGTTACAGACAGCAAAAGTGGTAGGAGAATAATGCTGACATAATTTGGATAGACCTAAGGACTCAGGCCTTCAGATTTATCTAACAGTGGGTAAACTTGAACAACGATGCAGACAATTTCTGCAAATGCTTCTGTGCGAAGTCATCTGCAGGGAAGGAAGTTTAGACTGTCTAGCATCAGTTGTCTAAAAAGTCTCTTATCTAGTAAGGTTGCTAATGGGGACCATATTTCTGTTAATAGATTTACTACAAAACTAGCATCTAGCTCCCATGGAAGCATGAATCCAGCAGGATTTTTACAGCCACTCTAGAAGGTGCAAAATTCTATGTTTTGTCACCAACCATAAAATGGTTCAGATTTTCCCCAAGCCCTTTTAGTGACTACAGTTCACTTCTGAGATTACTATTTTCTTGAAACTCACTGTGATACATCTGTATAGGGAAAAAAAAATTAGAAAAATCTTCCAAGGATAAACAGAATTTCCTGTCTGGTTTAATGGCCCAGCTAGGATTAATCAGCCCAATTAGAAAGATTATTAAACATTTTTAAACCGCAAAAACTGTCTGAGAAATTTCAACATGATTTGGAGGAAGGAAAGTTAAGTGGTAAGTATTCTTGCCCTCACATATAAAATACAAAGGATTATTTCTTAAAGATAAAATCCATAGAAATAATTATTTTAGTGCCAATTGTAGTTACAATATCAAGAAAGTCTGATAGAGTTGTCTCTCCATCTGCTGAAGCCACTTAATTTTTTAGCCCTACAGGTTACGTTCGAGTGAAAGAAAAAGGGGAAGATGGTGGAAATTGAAGTAGTTCCTTCAAAGAAGGAAAGAAGCATGAAGCAGCAGGGTGGCTCACCTGGTAAATTTTGAACAGAAGGAAAGGATGAAGTCAGATTATTACAACATTAGTGACTGAGACAGAAAAAAGTGATCTCTCATCTGTCTGTGTCTGAAACACTGGCACACAGACTTGTTATGGGCCAGCAGAAAATTTTGCCTATGAAAGACTCCAGAAGGAAAACCAGTTAAACACTCCATTTCTCACTACATAAGATTAAAATTAATGGACAAAGATTAGTATGCTTCCTGAAAAATAGGGAAGATTTCTCATTTTCTTCAAGAACTGCACAGCATTCTGCCCTTCTAAAAGCTATTAGGAGAATATGAAATGAAATCTCTTCCCAGCATTTCATGCTCTTTCATATAACACGTTTAAAGAGAAACAAACAAGTTGTATGGGACAGTGATGAGCCTCTGAACAATCCCTCTTTTCATCAGGATCCAAACTGGGTTTCAAAAGCTGCTTGAGACTTGCCTGGCTATTTCTGTTCCACAGCAATACAGTCATGGAAAGTTTTCCATGTACCACAGCAAGGCCACAGAGCAAACAGTTTATCACTGAAGTGTCTGAGCTTGAACGATAAAAAACAAACAGGGAGTAATATATGACAAAACCTTGAAAGCAGAATTTTGGACTCCAATTACCTGGTCAGAAGCTTTTTGGAGTAGGTTGTGTGAGCTAATAAATTTCTTGTTAGAGAACAAGAACAAATCTACTTTGTCTGGACTCTAATCTTGGGTTTATAGCAGATTGTTATCAGTGCTTTTCCCCTGGAATTTAGTTTCTCTGCACAGATTTAAAAGAATAAGTCTTTTTCTCTTCCTTCAAGGCAATAGAATGTAATATAGCTGCTGCTACTTTTTGCCCATATTTGGGGTAAATGGCAACTGCCTTAATTTTCGCTTATGCTTTGGTTTCCTTTGGCTTTCCAGCAAGAAGAGCCTGCAGAACTCATACGGAAGGCCTCTCACTAAGTTGGGATTGAGGCTCTACAGTATTTTTCCCTTTCTTATTCTTCTGTGCAGATTTTATTGGGGAGCCATTAGACACATGCCCTGTATCTTTGGAAGCTGGTGGAAGGAAGCACAGAGTAATTCACAGGCAAAGGTGATGGGGCTTCCTGTGGTTCAGAGAAGTTGCCTGGTGGGTCTGGCAGGCAGCTGTGTTCAAGAGCAGATGGACAAGTTCAAGTTCAGTGGTTCTTACTGCACCATATCTCCCAGCTGAAGACCTGCAAAGCCTACAACTGCCCGCTGGTACGCCTTTGGTGGACAGATGCCACAGAACTAATGTGAGAACAGCATTACTGAAGAGCTGGGGCTTGGCTGCTCCAAAGACATGATTTAAAATATTTAAAATCAAAATTTAAAATCAAAGGATTTAAAAATATGAAGAATGATGAGGATCAGGACATGGGGTTTCTCTAATGTTTACACAAATCTGGAGAAAATTACAGAAAGCAGGAATGAATTGTCTCATTTCCTTATCCACTGTAAGAGTCTAGAGGACCATAGGATTGGAAGGGACCTTTGAAGGTCATCTAGTCCAACATCTCTGCAGTGATCAGCGACATTTTCAACTAGATCACATTGCTCAGAGCCCCATCCAGCCTGACCTTGAAAGTTTCCAGTGATGGATCATCCCGTTCCAGTGTTTTACCGTCCTCTCTGGGCAACCTGTTCCAGTGCTTTACTATCCTTGTTGTAAAAAACTTCTTTAAAAATACTTTTTTTTAAACTTCTGTAAAAAAACCAATGGCCTCTTGTTTCATTAAAGTCTAACCATGTCTTTTGCTTGTTTTGTTATCTATACCAATCTCACTGAAATACTTAGGGAAGGTCCCCTTGACCGTTCTGTGATCATGTTATCATAAATGTAAGACTTCTCCAAAAGAACAGATGTGCCAAACCAGTCCAAGGATGCTGAGCTGAATGGAAAGTACACACTGATCAAATATTTACTATTCCTGATGTGGAGGAAGCTGAGAGGTGGCATTTCCATGACATTTTGTTCTTGTAAAGCCAAGAACTGTTCTATAACCTTTGAAAGTGCCTTGAAATTGTTAATCTCACACCAGAAGTAAATTGAGAGACTTGGAAAAGATGCGATTACTTATTCTCAGTCCACGGTATCACACATAAATAACACTTAGCAGTGAATATTATTAATAAATAAATCCTCATGATGGGTATGAGAAATAACTGATCATAACAAAAGCATTTACAGCTTAAGAGCAGGGTGACATAGCAACTCAATGCAAGGTTAACTTGCTCTGTTCTGTTGTAATAGGCAAAAGTGCTTAGCTGAAAGTTTGTTTTTAAAACCATGCTCATATTCCAGAGATTAGCTACGAATAGTAGCTCACAAATATAAGGTGTTTCCATGTCATCCATTAGCTAGAGCTCCCAGAACAATACTGTATAAGAATCAGGGAATTAAAACATTTTTGCCACTTCCACCCTGCATTGGGTCATAGAGATGTGACCTGGAGTACAGACTGGTTGGACTTCAATAGAAAGCAAGCAGGAGCAAGAAATGCTGTGTTCAAGGAGGAAACAATGAAAAGACTCAAAATACAGCTGAAATGTTCACAACAAGAGATGAAAATAATTTCAGCTGCTGATTTTTCTGGCAGAACAGAAGTCCAATTTGTCTCTTTCAAAAATGCATACATAGCCTTCTGAAGCAGCTGCCTGCACCCTCTTTTTTGCTCCTTTGCAATCCTGCTGGGATGCATAATCATGTACATACGCCTTGTTTATCAGGCATCACCAAATACTTCAATTCTATCTAGCTCTTCTCTCTTGGAAAAGAGCAAGAAGGTTACCTGTCCTACATTTATTAATATTTTGTCTAATATAGTTTAAGAATGTGTTAAGTGATTTAAAACAATAACAAAAGTTGACACGAGGAGAACTCCGTGCATTTGATAAATGGTCTCGTTGCTTCTACTAAGGGAGAAGATCTGTTATGGAGGATAATAAAGATCAAAAACCTCACCCAAATCAAAATAACAACAAAAACAACACAACAAAACCAAAAAACTCAGATACACCCTAAGCCTCTCCAAGAAGAAGAGAAACCCCACAAAACAATAAAAATAAAATTAAATTTAAAAATTCATTCACCACTTAGATATTTCACCTGTGGGAACTACAGGTTTTTTAAACTATGGCTAGGTTTTGATATATGCAGATTTCACTTATCCTTTTTTAACTTATTTTATTCTCAACCTGCATTTTATTATCTCAGGTATTGTATAATTGTTACTACACAGAAAAGAAAATCAGGATTGTTGGAATGACTTTATACAGCTGTTGCACTCTACAGTCCTGTGCCTCCATGACTCTGCAGAGATACATAATATATCACAGTGGGCAAAGTAATTTCAAAATTGCTGTTAATGAAATGCAAGTCCTACACTGTGATTTCCCTGAGTCTAAGTCACTCATAAAATGGGGAATTACATAAAATTGCTTTCACCTTGCAGAACGGGAAAAAGCAAGAAGACAGCTACAAGAGAAAGATACTTGATCACAGCTTAACTGCAGATGCACAATTCTCACAGCAGCCCAGCCCACCTCCATCTGGGGAACATCACAGTGTTTTAGAAGAACTTGCAGTAGTTCATGCACCTCTCACTAAAGCCTCAGTAAAAGTCAGAAACAAACAAACAAACGGCCTTCCCTCTGATAGACACATTGAAGTATTTCTCATGCATTGACCTAACATCACACACAGAGCATCCAGTTTTCTTCAACATTTTCCAAACAAGCCTAAACAGTCATCCAAGCTTATGCATACAATATTTAGTAATTTTCCCCAACATCTGATTAAAATGTGATATTAACTTCTGCTTCTTTAAACTGCAAACTAGAAAATCCCTTTTTTCTGTCATTTTGTGGTTGTTGTGCTTAAAGAATCGTCCCTCTGGGAATTTGCTGTGGTCTGAAGACTTCATCACAAACTCACTGTACTACATTAGCTGTAAAAACAAGAAGCCAGTGACTTCTCCATTTCCTTTTCAAGAACCATGGTTTATGATGTTTTAATTAATCTCCTCTTAGCTTGACAATTCAAGAAGTAATTCGAACATACTTTTACTGCTTTATTAACACAGCTTAAAGCTGTGATCATTGGTACAGGGGCCTGTTTGCTCATTGCGTACTCCTAGGTGGGTTCGAATCTGAATGTGTCAGGTACCAGCTTCTTTTTCTTCCTAAAGATGGTCCCATAAGACATAGATATTTAAAATTTTAAAATAGCATGAAAGGACCAGAGATTGCACTACCCTCATCATAAGAGGGATGTCCCTCATCCTGAGACATCCAAGTAAAACAAAGACAACTCGAGCTGTACCACGAAATAAAAGCCAGTTGTTTGAAACTAATGATGACACAGCTTTGATATTCTCAAAGGATGATTTATAGAAAAAAATACAGTGGTAACAAGGATGTAAGAAGGCCCAGAATAGGCAAAGCTCAAGAAAATATGAGATAATTCATTGTTTCAGGTAAGAGTGAGAAACAAAAGAAACCCAAAACATTTAGTGCAACTCTACAGTCTGGTAGCAGGATTTCTGAAGGGCGAGATGAAGTCTGTCACTTTTTTAGTTTCCCAAGAATCAGAAGTATTTAGCAGATGCTTGAAATAGGAAACAAGTAAGTTTTGAGGCCTCAAACATTATTTATAAAAATGTCAGCTCATAGAAATCTCCCTGAGGAGGAAAACCTCATACTATCACATCTGTAAAATGTATATTTTAAGACACAACTTTGGAGTTTCAGAGTTGCCTGAACCATCTACATCTCTGTCTCTCATATATGTATATGTATGTGTGTGTAGATTTAAATGTATCTATAAAGCAATTTTTTTGTCTTTAAAATATATTTCTCAGAAGTCAAAACACCATCCTTATTGCACTAAATTGTTTGGTTTAAACATTGATCTCTAGGGCACTGATAAACAGTATTTTTGCGGGTTTGGCAAAGCTGAAAATGTTTGCATTTTAAAAATCCCATAGTGCAGAAAAGCAATGTTTCAGCAATCAGAAACATGGCTTGTTCTCTGAGCATCATTCCGTGTAGCTAAGCCCCCAAAGAAGTGCTGCTAGTGGATGATTGCCAGTAGTAGTGTATTCTTGAAAGAGTAAAAACAAGCCCTGAAAACAAAAATAGGTGCTGTTTGAAACAAGTTGTGCACAGGTACTATTCACAGACAGGCAGCCAGCATTACAACATAGTCCAGACAGAGACCAAGTTTCCTCCTGGCAAACAGGAGCTTTCCCATTAGATATTCTTAGCCAAAGTAACAAAAACCAAATTGGGGTCTGATACAAAAAGTTGTCTGTCCTTGGCTAAGTTAAATCTCTTCTGGGCACCCCTTCTCAGAGTGCCCTGCCCTGTTTTCTCCCACCAGCCACAGAGGGGATGGCAGGGCCCTCCAGTGAGGGTATGTGCAGTCAACTGTGGGAGGAGGCTTCCCACGCAAGGTTTACCACCTTTGTCAGCCACTGACCAGGGAGGCATTTTTGGCAGCAGTTTTACTCACCATATCAGGGCTGGCTAATCAAAGGCTTAGCATTTGAACGAATCCCAGCTACCTACCTCCTTCTGGCCCAGACTCAATGCAGCTCAGTGCAACCTCAGCAATAGCATGTGATATACAGCAGTGCAGGAACACAGCACCTGAAGCTTCTTACCACAAACCATGTACCAAGAAACACGCTGCACACATTTGGTAGCCATATAAGGAACAACCCTGGCACTGATCTGCTGTTCTCATTTACGTCTCCCTCGCCTCACACTGCAGCAGCACAGCTTCTGCCTGTGCGGACTCCCACAGAGTTTTGGGTTGCTCAACCTTGTGTCTGAAAGCAGGAGTAGATGAACTCAGTAACTTAATGACCAATTCTACAATCCACAACAAAACAAAACAAAAATATAGAGCAAGCCCCCACATCTGTGCTTAGTTCTCAGCTCTGGTATATTTTTGCCAGACACCCCCAAAATCTGAGGGCTCATGGCAAGGGCTATCTTCTCTGCAGCCCTCCACTGGACTGACTCCATTGCTCCTCAGTCTTCACCAGGGTATGCCTCAGAAGCACCTGTGGTACAAGTACTCCTACACTCCCAGATCCACCCCCCCATCATAGCAGAATGGATCCAAATTGAGACCAGTTTAGGCTGAAGATGTCTTTATGCAACTCCTCCTGTTCCAACCTGTCCAAACAGGTCCTGAAGAGCTCGTTCCTCTGCTTGATTTTTTATAGAAGAGCAGAGCTAGTTTTGCAAAATAGACTCAAACAGGATGAATCCTATATAGGATCTGTATATTGCATCTGTAGGAAAACATGGGTTATAGATATTACTGGTGCTTCCAAGGAAATATTGATAATTTTCATTCCTCAAAGTCCAGACAGGGAGAGAGAGACTGCCCCAGCAAAGGGCAGCAGAAGTCCCTGCCGTGTTCATAGTGACTCTTACAAGCAAGTAAGCAAATGCACAATCAGCAGGAGTCAAAGAGTGCATCACAAATGAGCCCGTGAAGCTTTCTAGCTTCAGGTATCAGATATCCAGCCTTAGGTCAGGAAGTAAAAGACACTGTTACCTCTGGCATCTCATGCTCAATCACTTCTGGAAATGAACAATCCAGCAATGCCTGCACATCTCTAAGGGGCAGTCCAGGAAAGGTGAGTGTTGCTCAGTAGAGGTACTTGTGGTACTTGTATCTTCACCCAGTCAAAGTATTTGTGTTGGCACAGATATGGTTTAACCGCCAGGGAAAATTAAATTCTCATCCTCAGGAACACTTCACAGTGATGTGAGCCTCTGTGCTGCTCTCAGGCTGAGTATTACTGAGAAGGACACCAATGAATCAATACTGGCTACAAACTAAAGAATGTAAAAAAGTGTTTCTGTCTATTTCAGAGGAAAGGCATATTTACAACTCTATTTGCATTTTTAGACAGGCAGCCAAAGGGTTTTTATCTCCTATATGAGAGACAAAGAAGAACTTGTTTATTTAAACTGCAAAATTTTATAGATGGTGTGAAGTTTGGGGGAAGCATTTTAAGCAGCTGAAGCTTGAGCTGCTTTAGGTTTGGGAAAATACTTTATCTTCCATGTTTGATCTGGGTGGCACTATAAAAGAACAGGAATGTCCGATTTTGCAATGCATTCAGGCAATCTTGTTTGTGAGCGTCTGAGCACCACAAAACAATTTTGCTTCTCCAAGCTACATTCCCATTGACCAGTCTCCATACTCATCAATTTGTAGACCTAGTTGCCCAATTTCTCTCCAGAGTCAGATTTTGTCAAACTATGGTCAAGCTACTCTATGCTTTTGTGTGCCCTAAAAGATGCTCTTTCTGCTTCCAGTCTACCTTACCTGACCATATATATGGTCCTGTTCTGGCTCTAGCAAAGTCACAGAGTGCATGTGAGCTAACCTACATCTTACCTTAGGAGATATCTGCTTCTAAGACCTGAAATCCTTCATAGGTTTGCATTGTCTTAATGAACTATTGCCAGCAACATCTATAAGATTGGTTTTGTTATTTGCTCCCTGCATCATATTTGCATGCTTTTCTTTGAAGTCTCCCTATCTTCTCAAACTTGACAGCCTTACACACAGTTTCAGTGTGTAACATCATTAATAAAGTAAATCATCAAGTGAAAGAAAACCTCAGCTATAATATTCAATTGCAGCAGAAAGCAAAGCAGCACATCTTTCTTTAACTGCAGTCAATACCTTATAATGCTAGATATTTTTAGCAACTCTTCCTTTGAATTAGCAGTAAATACTAAAAAACAAAACCAACTCATCTGTACATATGTAAAGGAATTTTCTTTTCAGTCTCCATTCATGTTTTCTTCTTTGGCTCCTCTTATTTTCCAAGACCTACAATCCAAAAAAACCTCTGTGCCCCTGCCAAAATTTGAGGCATATGTGATTGGAGCATGTGTTTAGAATAATTCAGATACTACCAGTTTATTTAATTTTATCTACTCAAATTAAATGTGACTGCCAGCTATCAGTCTTCTCTTTTGTGTGTTAGCTGTGGTAGAGATTTCATAAGCCATATGAACTTGAGACAATAGAGCTTTACCGGGTAAAAAGAAACCTGAGAGAGAAAAGCTCCTCACACTCTTTTATTGCAGGTTTCTTTGTGCATTTGTGCTACTTCAGAAAAGGTCAAAATCATGGCAATGAGGAAGAGAGAAGGCGTCCCTTGACAAAGCCTTCACCTTCTTACCTTCAGGTCCCGTGCCTTTCAAAATAGCTAATTCTGAGATTACACAGAGGGCTCTCCCCTGTCTCAAGTCAAAGGGATATGTGAGGAAGAGTTAAAATGATAGAAAGCGCCTCCTTTGAAGAAAATGCAGGGAGAACTGTGCACGGGTTTGGCAAAAATTAAAGAAGACACTCAATTCCTGGAGCTACCAGAAAAGTTTGGCCCAGAGGATGTTGCTCTGAATTCCTATAAGGGAATACAAAGACAGCAAAAATATTCAGGGTGCTGGTAACCAGACAATACACTTTTTTTAGTCCGTTCTTCCTTTTCTTTTGGCAACACCTTTAGTCTCTGCCCCTTTGATACTAACTTGTGTATGGTGGGGGTGTTTAAGCTCTCTCCACCAGTGATGTTTATGGCTTTCAGACTAGTCACTTCCTCCACCCAGCCTACAAAACTTACAAAAGAGATGGTGACTTAACCTAAAACCTTACCTCAAAACCCACACTCACTCATCCAGGGAAAAACTGACACCCACTGGTTTTTAAAATAGTGCTCCTTCTCTGTTCACACCATGAAGGTAGAACTTAGGGGTCAATCTATATTTGAATGTAAACTTACTCATTAAGCCTCTTCACAACAACTTTTACGAAAATGCAGGATTGGTCAGAGACACCAGATGGATTTGCCTTGGACACAGAAGGCCTCTGCAGTATCAGAGGCACCACAGTTCTGTCTGCTATTGTAGAGTGTCTTCAGGAGGTAAATGTAGCACTGAAATATGCCGTCGGAAGTTTTGTAGGCTTGATAACACGGAATGGAACGCACACCCTTTTTCCCACCACGTCACAATGTCTTTAAGGTCATGTAAGAATGGACTGCTTCCTATCGTGCGATAAGTGTTATTGAATAACTGGTAATATTTTTCCCAGCTTACTTATGGAATCATAGAATATCCTGAGTCGGAAGGAACCCACAAGGATCACTGAAGTCCAGCTCCTGCATAGGACAGCCCCAAGAGTCACACCATATGCCCAAGAGTATAGTCTAAATGCTTCCTCAACTCTGTCAGGCTTGGTGCCCTGACCACTGCCCTGGGGAGCCTGTTCCAGTGTCCAACCACCCTTGTTTTGTCTGGTTTTGTTTTGAAAATTCAGCTTTACAATCCTTCAGTAACAATCACCTGTGCCATGGCATAAAAAGCTAATGGTCTACAGGAATTGAATAAATTACTTTCTCCCTACCTCTCCCTCCTTTTACTCCCATCATACCCACACATTTCATAAAACGTAGTTTTGGCTTTTTTTAAAATCCTCGTTTACTCTTCTGTGGTTGGATGATGCCATTTCCAAAGCTGTAAGCTGACTTGGCATATTACCAACATTCCTAATGCTGCTGCTGCATTGGGAAAAAAGATTCCCCACAAACAACCTACACACACAAAAATTCCTTCTGGAGAAGAGGCAAAGCACTGAGTTGGGAAAGGATAAAGGTCAAACCCATAGCACATAATTGCTCAGAAAAAACATATGAGGTTTTGTGGTGTAAAAGTGACATGACTTTTTTATCAAACAATGGTACACTGATGCTATCATAGCTTTAGAGATTATTCCACTTCTTGACTCAGCCCTCACAAATGGCCGGAAAAGCAACTTTTAAAGGAATAAGCAAGTTCAGTGATAACTTACTTAGTAGTGTATGAAAACTACTTGAGCAATCTGAGACACACAATGTCCCAACCACAAGACTGCCACCAAATGTTATTTCTTGTCACTCTGTGACTCACTTAAGTGACAGCTATGAAAATGATGAAGTTCTCATTTCTCTTTTTTCCCCACAATGAAGTTCTCATTTCTCTTCTTCCCCATGAAGTTTGGATCACTTTACTAAGAGCTTGGATAACATAGGAGATAATGCTGAGTGGTTTACAGGATCAGACTACATAGGAAGTATTAACTAATGCTAACTTCCTCTGTTCAAAGTCTTTATGGTAAAAGTTTTAATTTGAATCTTTTTACAACTACAGTTGCTCCCTGAGTAGAAGAGAGTGAGGAAACCAGATATTTCAAGCTTGCTGTAAGTGGGACATGCAATGTTAGTGTCCAGTTTCCAAAATGTGCTGAATTTCGCACCTTGTCCTTCTGCAATGCAGAGTTGGCTGCCTTTTTTTTTTTTTTTTTTTTTAATTAAATGAAGCTGGCAGTATTTCAACAGAGGAGAAAGCCCCTGCAGAAATGTGGGAATGTAGACAATATCAGGAAATAATACCCAGGCAATTGAATTCTCAGGGGTGGACATGCTGCTAGATGCTAAGCCAACTCATCCTGAGGGACACTGCTCTCACCAAAGGCTGGTATCTGAAGAAGTAATTTGCATCACTGTGAGAGAAATTGTTCTGGCAGGTAACAAAATCAGATAAAACTCTCTTCAAATAAGAACAGCTGCAAATGCTGTCTAGGACGAGAACAGGGCGGGAAACTCACTGGACTGGGGGCTTTACATGCTAGTTTTCAACTCTTGCAAATTGCAGTGAAATGTGCGTGAGAAGAGCAGGTAAACACCAAATGAAAGAAGTGTTCTTTATGTCTGGTCCAGACAAGAGCTGAGGCCAAAGTCAACACAAAGAGGTAGCTTTAGTCATAAAATCTCCCAGTCAGTCTTGATGGTTTGGGTTTCTTTCCTCCTTCCTTAGTAATGTTGTAATTATGTGCAACAAAGAAAGATTTAATACAGTTTGCTTAAATATTAACTACTTATGATTTGAGGAGAAAACTAACCACAGACTTAAATTTTCTACTGTTACATGCCAATGAATGACACATATCCCCTCTTCTGAAAGGACATCATGTTATGCAGAAAGTCATGATTACTTGGTTGATAGGAAGAATTGCTTTTCAGTGCTAGTTAGGAGGGAATCAGAACATTATGGTTACATGATAGACTAAAAGATACTATAATGGACAAAATTAATGAAAAAACACCACAATATCTGGAACAAGAACAGTAAAGTCTCTGTGGGGAAAAAATGGTTGCGGACTACGTACAGTATACTGGAAACAATGAAACCTCCATAAAAAGAAGATGTATCTCATCTAAACTTCCTTGGGAAAGAAAAAAAAATTACATTTCAAATCTTTGGGAGGAGACATTTGAAACAATTAGAAACATTTGTCCTATGCTATTATCTTTGTCATTTTCAGACTCCAGTAAGGATATTTCCTATGGGGAGTTTGTCCATTCCCGTGCTTGTCAAACATGAAAGGGCATAATTGAAATGGCTTGTTTTTTTATATCACCTAGTGTGGAATTGCTTGAGTGCTCATTTAAGATACGAGTTCAGAGTCCTTTTCTTTCCACCCAAATCCAGCTCTGGTGAGGCAGAAGCTGCAATCAACATGGAGAATTTGCTCAGCCCAGGACTGGATCAGCTGCCACCCACAGCCTCACCCCCATCATTTGCTCTCTAACCCTGCATACAGAGGCAGGACCAGAGCATGGGCAGCATTTGTGTTACCAACATTTAACACTGACAAGCCTTATGGAAACTAAAACAACCCTCCCAGAGTTACTGTCATTTACACAAGAATGAGTGGGTGAGTGGGTCCACAGGGTGCCAAGGCAATAGGTATCACAAAACAGTTTTGTTGCTCTTTCCTTGAGTTTCATCTTCTGTGGAGCATGAAGCTGCCTGAACCTGAAGTAAAACAGCCACCACATTATGGCGGCTAATCATGCAATTAATGTGTTATTTAACTGCTGCATTCATAATATAACCACATTATTGCATGCTTGAGTTTTCACTTACATCCTTGTTGTTTCAATACCGTGACTCAGTGTCGAATAATACTTAGCTTTTCCAACTTTGTGGCCTCTCTCAATGATGCATGCAGTGTAAGACAGGAAGAAGACATCAGGGAAACAGTTCAAATTCTGCCACTGTATGTAGACCTGAAAGCCAAATCTTCAGACCTTTTTGCATTCAGCATCACTCACTAATGGGAACAGTTGTGCTAAATGTTTGGTCCTAGTCTCATTCATTGGAGCTCTGCTATCAGATCAGTGAGCTATCAGGACTGAGGTGACCTAAATATTTCTCTCCCAGCCTTTGCACAGACGTGGGCTGCAGCGTTTCCAAAAGTAAGAGCAATATGAGTGCAGGATATGATGCACCCTTCCTGGCACAGGATTTGATTCAGACTCTCTTACCCAAACAATACCCTGAGCAAGTACTACTTCTCCTGAGTCAGGTCCCTAATAATTAGCCTCTCTCCTGGACAGCTAATCAGCTGGTGTTGCTACTCCCTCCATTCTCACCAACTTTATGGCACTCAGAGACTGTGCAGTTTTGGGGACTGAAAAAGAATTTATTGCAACAATGTTCTTTGTGGCTTTTAAAACCTACTTGGGTTTAGGTCATTTGCTTGGAACACATTTCATATATGTTGCTTCTTCCAGCTGTGATGGCTGGACTAAATATTAGTTGTATGCTAAGTGACAGGAGTTACAGGTGGAGTCCAGGGAGAAGAGCAGTTGGGGTAGCTGCTGGTGTTGAGGGGCCGTGCCCCAGCATGTGTTGGAGGTCTCTGCAGCCTTCAGCCTGGGAGACAGCAACCATAAGCAAACCTAAAATAACTTTCTGATTATGTAGAAACCTCACAGCAATATTTTCTATGCTTCTCTCAAGCCAAGACAGCATGAAATAGCCTTTTTTAATTATTTGAGGTTTTTTTGAAAAAAAGGTCAAAAAATGGCAAATGTTCAAAACTGAAACTTCAGGAGAATATCTTGGAATCACAGAAGTTTAAATCTATAAGGACCTCAAGATATAACCTGCAGCTTGTTTGATCCAGATTGGAATAGTTGGACCTAAATGTTCCCTGGTAAATATCTCAGCTGTTTTAAAAACTTCCAATATTGTGGTCTCCAAAATGGGCTGTGTAGCTTACTCCTGAACTTAGAAAGAAAACTTACTCTTTTCAATATTGCAGATGAGTGCTGATCTCTTCACTTTTCTGTCTTGCTTGTACTGGACATGCAGAGCAATTGATGACTCTCAGCTTTGAACAGTTTTTTTTATATTTGAAATCCATTATCAAACAATCTGATGTCTTTCCTCTGGACTGAATACATTCCTTCAAATGTCCTCCACCTTCCACTCAGCTTTCATCATTCTTCTTGAACATTGTAATTTGTGATAACAATTGTGAATTGTGGTGCCTTTGTCAAAAGATTTTGAAGGCCTATGCCACCAGAGATGCACTTTTACATTGTCTTAATTTCATACAAATTTGGGACACTGAAATTTCACTAACCAGGAAAACTCTTTCCCCTTTCACAGAAGATTTCAGATTCTTTATAACATTATAGTTACTTGCATTACTTCAAGTTTAAAATACTTTTCTTCCCAACAAGATAGAAAACTATTTGTGCTAATAGGCTCAGATAATATTTCTGTCCAGCAACATGTGAATTCATTTAACTTCCTTTGACTTCCATTTGCTCAAGACAGCAAAAGTCAATGAAGATTTATTGCAGTGTAATGTTTCTAACATTTAAGGTGTGTAAGTTGTACATCAGTGGACTGGGTGTTTATGTGATGTTTATTTGTGGTTGTGTCATTGAATTGTTGTCCACAGCAGGAACAATTCCTTGGTTTTGCATACCGCTACCTATCACTCAGTTAAACAGGATTAATAATACAGCATGTTGCAAATATTTGGTAATGATCATGAGTACTTTTTTTGTCCTTGTTCTTACACAGTGTTTGGGCATCTGTCACTCAAAAATGTTGTGCAACTGTCTGGCAACACTGGTAACCATCCTCATCTGCAGAAAGAGCTATTGGCATTCTCAGCTGTAGATTTTGTTTGTTTAACATAGTGATCAAAAGGCACATTGTATTGCCACCAAACCCTGAGTCACCCTCCCAAGGGAACAATCACCCTTTCTTTCCGTTTGGGTGGAGATAGTATATTTCTTACTAAGGCAGTGGTGATCTCAGTCAAAAATTTCTTGATAATACTTACTAAGCTGAAGCAGGTTATTTTATATCGAGATGACAGAGAAAAGTGGCCTTATTGCATACATGCCAGTAAGCTTTTGTCATTGCACTGCTGAGATCAGAGCAGCAGCTTAGTCTCTGTTTTCTTCTGAGTGCAATTGAAGAGGGAGAGGGAAGGAGCATCAGTATAGGTGGTGCTGTGAACTTCTTCGCAAGAACATCTGGCGGATCCTGGCTGTAGCAAAGAAATAGAAACATCTTTTGATTACTTTTTTCTTTTTTTGCAGATGCGCTGCCTCTGCATTTCCTCAGATTCTAACGGAGACATTCTTCTGTGGAACCATTGGTTTTGACTTTTTATGTTTAGGAACGTGCAGCAGCATCAGGATACAGCAACAGGCACCCTGATGGTGACAACATGTGGTAGCAGAGGGAAATGGTGGTAGGTGGAAAGTGATGAAACTGCCTGTCATGTGCTAGGGGACAGGATTGGAGTGTGAGGAAGACTGGCTAATCTTGCTCTAGAGGAGGCAAAAGAGAAGACTTTGTAGAAAAATGCCACTTCCTTATGCTCAAAGATGAAAAGCAGGAGAGAGGAAGGAAGGGAAGGAAAGGCAGGGTTCAGAGCCAGGGTCTTGGAAAAACCCACGCCTGGGGATGTCCCCATTTCTTTCCTGTTAGCTACCATAACACTCACAGCAGTCAGGTCAGGGGAGGAGGGAAGAGAAGAGCAGCTAAAGGGAAGCACAGGGGACATAGTGTGGCACGTCAGAAATTTGATGCAATTGGTCAGTTGGGCTGGAACATGACAGAGCTCTGGAGAGTTACTCATAATACAAAGTTTCGAAATATGCACAACTCACGCTCAAAAAATGGCTCGTGTCTGAGGGTGGGGAATGTTTTCCCCAGCCCCTGCTTGCGAGACAAATAGGAAAATAGGCACAAAGATTAGTGCCATAAACTGTTTGTTATAGATAGTTGCAATGAAGTTTGCTCAGGTAACACTTAATCTTGCTGCCTGCTTCCTAGAGACTGTTCAGGGCAGGTACCTAATAGCACAGCTGGGTCCTGGGGGGGGCACAGAAATGGCACAGGAGTGTGCCTGGAAGCCTGAGTCTGGGCTTAGTAAGGATTTTGGGAATTTTATGTAGGCTACTTTATGAATTAGGAAAACTGATACCCCGTGCTTAAATTGCTGGGGTTTTTTAAAGACTGTCTGCAATCATAAAAACTAATTTATTTTAGCCACATGGAGACAGTAGCTGCTCCATGATAGTTGCCTTTAGTTTATTATTTTTCCTTATGAGAATGTTTTGCTCTTGTTTCCCAAATGTGTAAAAGCATGAATCTCCTTATACGCAGATACACTTCTGTACTACCAGAGCAATGGCAGTAAATTCTTCTGATGTGCATAATCAAGTTGCTTTTAAAAAACTATTGGATCTTATGGCTGGTCTAAATTCTGCCTATGCTAAACTGGGTACCAATGCCACTGTTTCACCATCATATCTGAATGGACACCTTTTGCATGCTGCAAATAATTCAGCTGTAGCTGTGGCAATCCTTGCATGATTGCAGTGTGACTGACAGGGAGCAGTTACCTGGATTTCTCATAGTTGCAGGAGATGAAGCGACAGAACAGTGTTTGAGCCTGATGGGAGGAAAGCTTATTCCCTGCCTGTTTGACTTTAAAAAGATCTTTGCTTGCCTCAGCCATGTATCAAGTCACTCTGACCTGCTACAGACAGATTTCCATAAATACAACCTACAAAAGGAAATGCTTGCTCTACCTAATGCTGCAGGAAATTTCAGGTCAATTTATTTATCATATTCATCAGTGTTATATAGCACTGGGTGCACACACTATTCCTTTGATTATTCAGAGCGTTGTTCTAAATCATTTAGTGCTGAAGACATGTTCCTGCAGATGGCAAGAACCAGCAAGTTCAGGCTAAATTGGGGAGTTACACTGACAACTACATGGAAGCCTAAGCCATGGTACAGCAGCATGTAGTGTTCTCATCAGTTTAAAATTAACCTTCAGGTGATGTCCAGATTAGATGTACATCATGAGCCAGTGAGGGTTATTCTAATCCAAAGTGGAGATGCAAACCTGATGGGTGTTTTTGCCCTTTCTGTCTCTGGCTCTCCCCCTTCCATTTCATTCTGTCTTGGCCTGAAACCTGACATCGTCACTGTGCCAGGTACTTCTATGAGTCTGCTCTTCCAAAAGCAGAGGAAGCCTCTAAGAGTCACTTGAAAGTATTGGGAGCTCTCAGAAGAAGAGCACATTCCCTTTGAGTGGCTCATTCCATGATGCTAATGTTCCCTTCTCCCCAAATCACTTCTGAGTATTTTCATTCCTTTTGAGTTTAGGGACAAGGAAATTGTTGAATAATATCATAGCCAGACACATCTTTAAATTATTTTTTTGTGTGTTTGCAGAGGTTTACAGGGTGAACATTTTGGTGGGAAGAAGTTTCTGGCATTTTAATTTTTTTTTCTCTGTATAGCCTTATGGATTTCCTTACATTACAAACACTGGGTGAGGTTAAAAAAACACTGGTTTTCACCTGTTTGCCAGTGAAATTCATTTTTTGTTTCTCATACTGAGGCCTCAGGGAGTTGTTGTCCTAGTCACATGCAGCACTTTATGACAGGAAAGTGGTGTTTCAGTACCAAAAGTCACCAGCACAAAGATCCTGGCAGTGCAGTCACACTTGATATTTACTTAAATCAACTATTTTTTAATAGCAAATTAGACCCCTTTTTGCAGCAAGCTGTTTAGATTTGGGGGAATATCAAATTGAAAGACAAAGGTCAGCTGCTGGTCTATTTAAATGTGTATATATTTACTGATCTAAGCGTTCATTGGAGAAAGCTGGTGAAACAATACTTCTATGCAGAAGTGTAATCTGGTTTATGAATTCTCCACGCTTCAAAAACTTCAGTGGGCTGCAAAACTGGGTTGAAAACATGTGATAGTATTGCAGAATTATCAAAAGGAGATAGAGCTGGAATGACGACAGCTGCTTACTTAAGCAGTGGGGAAGGAAAAAGATACAGTGTGGGATGAGGATGATAAACAAATTAGTTGGTTCTTCTGCCTAAAATCCACCAATATTTCATTTTCAACACAAGGCACTTACACTCACATACCTGCTAAGGTAAGCAGAGTACCTTAAGGGAGCTGTTTTTCACGTAGCAAATACTAATGCATCAGCTTGTGTTCAGGTTTCCCTTGCAATCAGTGTCTGGAAACTAACTTTTTAATAAACGAAGGCAGATCTGAACAGATTTTATACCAAAGGTGAACGTCATATTTCAGGGTGGCAGAAGTCATTGCAGCATGCACAGGTCTGACATGAGAAGCCTGGCTGATTACTCTCCAGACCTTTTGGGAATTACAGCCCTCCCCATTGAGAAAGCTGAGCTAAAGATCTAGGAGGAGAGATGGATCACCAGAGCGACAGACCTCAGCAAGGTGTACATCAGTGGCACAAGGTACCACAGGTAAAGCAGTTCCTCTCACCCCTCTGGTGACAGTGTCCCGGTTTGTAGGGTGTCTGCAGAGTCTCTCAGGAAAGACATTTCAAATGTGCAGAGCCTTTCATCAGTGCTCAATCTGTGTCCCCAGCCCCAGCTGTGGTCCCAAGTATTGTTACTCTGGGTTAGGGCTTTTCAGCACCCCCTAGAGAAGGCAGAACTCTGCAGTTCTTTGGTGACATAGCTCCAGTCAATCCCTCAAGCAATGTAAAGTATATCAGAAGAAAATGCTGTTCTTTGCTATTACTTTCCCTGCATCAAGAGTTTTGCAGGTGTAATTACTGTGGTTTCCCCTCCTGCCTTCCTAATAAAGACACAAAACAAATTATTTTTTCAGATGAAATCAACTCTTGCTTTTAATTGCCATTCTGCATCTTGTGGGGCTGCTTCCTGAAATATGTAGGGTTTGGTTTTGTTCCCCTAGAGAAGCTCAGGAAATTTCAGCTACATTTTGAGTTAAATCTGACCGAAAATGTGATATCGGCTCTCACACATTGAAGTGTGTTAAAAATATGAAAACACAGTATGAATCATGAAGAACCAAGTGATTCTGGTTCCAGGATTATGATTCTAGTTGGAAAAAATTAGAACCAGCAAACTAAGTACTCAAAATGATGCTTCGGCTTTGATGCATTTTTAGGGTACCTTGAAAAGGAAGAAGAAATAATTAAATGCAGCAGTGGATTAGTGTATGGCAAGGAGATACAGTATAGTTTATTGCTATTGATAAGATAGCAATAGAACCAACAGTTTATTGCTACAATAAAATGTTCCTTGTTGAATTTCCTGCAGTGAAAAAGGAGCCTTTATTTGATGAACTTTAATCTGTAAAAATACCTAACTACTCCTGTGCACACTGGAGTGGAACAAATAAGGGGAAATATACTAGTTAGGGGGAAGATAAAGGACCTCAGCTTGTTTAGTCTAGCAAAATAAGGACAAGTTAGTGGAGTGGGGATACAATTACTGTAAGTAAATACACTGGGCCATAACACTAGCAAAGGAAGATAATACTTAAGCTAAAGGATGTTAGCTTACTAAAAATAGGTAAGAACTGGTCAGGAACACATCTGTGCTGAAAATCAGATTTCCAGACCCCAGAGGAAGGAGAATTTGGAACAGCCTTCTTCTAGGGTCAAAATCCCTCACCAGTTTTTAAAGGAAACTGCATGCATTTGTGAAAATGGTACCTGAGATTCCCATGGAATATGCCTGATTGCACAGAAGATACTCTCTGCTCTGACATTTTTATGTTCAGCCCTTTCTTTTAGATGCAGCATTAAAAAAACATTCAGAAAGTATGCAGGTGAGATATGCACCTTGGGATGCCTTTGCTGTACAATTACAGGGCAGTAAGTCCACCTCTTGTGCATCTGTCAGCGGGAGTTGAGACACGTCCTTTCTCAAGCTCAGAATTTTTGTCAGTCAAACTAAGCTAAAACAAATTTTGAACAAGTGAAAAAAGTTACTTGTTTCTCCCCACGCTGTACTTCAGTTATTTGTTTCTCTTCATGCTGTATTTTGTTCTCAAAGGAAAGAAGCGAGGAGTGTACTGCCTTGGTAGGAAGGATAAAAGGGAGAAATTTATCGCTTTGGAAATTACCTTACTGAATTACTCCAAGACAGTATAATTTTACATCTATCAGTTGCAAAGATTAAGTGATTAATACTTTTTTTATAGGAGCATAAGCAATGCCCCATAGTATGCTTAGACAGCAACAAGCAAGAGAAAAAAAAATACCTAATTTAATGGGTGTTGGTGAATCTGAAGGGCAGAAGAGTAAATGGGGAATCAGGCCTGCCAAGCTTTTGCTACCTCAGACTACTGAGGTAAACTGCCTCTCGTGTTTTTCTGCTGCCAGCATGATTCCTCAGGCATCAGCTCCAGTGAGATTATTAGCCTGAACAAGGTATCCCTTCAGCAGAATTAAGTCATAGTCTCCAAACATTCAGACATTATGACTCAGGCCTCATAGAGGCACAAGTTTTATCTTTAAAAGGCCTTTGATTTGTTAAGTATGTTCGTGTCTAATCTGATAAAACTTTAAATGCTGTTTTACCAGTCTTTTGCATAAAAGATCAGGACAGATTAGGATATGCCTAATCCTTAGTGTGAAATTCTAACAATGCTGCAGGCAGTGGGAGCTCTTTGAATGACTTCAATAGACCAGATGCTTCTTTCGCTTTCATCTTGGGGAACTCTTGCAACTGGTGAATAAAAGTCTCATTTGTGAATCACAGAGGAAAATTAGTTCTCGTCCTTTGTAATTGAAGAAATTAGTGACCAAAGGATCAGTCTGAAAGAAATTTTTACCTATTACAAAAACTCTGGGGAAATGCAGTTTATCAGCTGTTATTAAAATTAAATTAAATTACCTAAGACATCGTTTCTTAGATCCTGTGGAAGCAGAGTACATTTGGACTTTATTAAGACAAGAAAACAAGTAATGCAGAATATGTTTCTTTGATAAATAATATGATATTTTAACTAATTTTTTAATATGTCTATTGAACTACCTTGCTTCATTGACCAGTGGGCTGCTTCTCCCATGAAAGCTCCGTTAATTAATGCAAGCTCACCGAAAGCCTCAGATCTGTTCTGTAGCCAGGCTTGATGGTAATGTGAATATTCACATCCCAAAACAGTGCTTCCCTTCTGCTTCTTCAATGCTGCAGAGGAGACAGTAACAAATAAACATCTCCATGCTGTGGGGTCTTGAGAGAACTATCTTCAGGTTGGAAAGGGTGGGACACCAGAAGATGGAGATAAAGATCAATGTGAAGTAAGCAACCTGAGCACCTGCATTTGTTCACCAGTGGCAGTATGGGATATTTCTAAAGGTCTTCATAAGTAAGAGGAAGATATGGCCTTTGGGGTAACTGGGTCGAGTATCTCAGATATTTATACTTGTCTTTTTAGTTCAGACAAGCAATCACTTCTTAAGGACACAAGGGCTGTAACGGTTTGATTTTGATGGTAAATCAGTTCCACAAATCCCTGATGATCCAAATGAAAACTAGTGACAGAAAAGAAACAGCTTTTGAAAGTTATGCCAAGGTCCCAATAGCTCTTTGAGGTATGTGACCTTCCTGTGAGCCATCAGAGCATGAGAGAATCTAAGGGCAAAGCCACATGGGAATGATGTCTTGGATGCAAAGTTAAACATGATGACTGCCAAAACATGTTCCAAAGAAACTCTGTTACTACAAAGACTTATGCAGTTTTAAAGAAGGATGTGGAATGCAAAATATTTTCACTAGGTACTGGTAGCATCTGCTGAAGTCCTGGTCACATCTGCCTCAGACATAAATTTGGCTGGCAAGACTATGGGACGGGTTTGTTACTGCAAAGTGAGGTGTTGATAGATAGTTTCAATGTAAATGGATGGGAATAAGTCATCAGCAGGACAAAGACAACCTTCCAGGTGGAGCAGAGTTAAAAAAGCAGGTTGATTTAGTGCTGAGGTAGGATCCAATGGCAATTTTGAGCCTCTCTCTCTTGTTCAGGGTGATGGACCACCACAATGGCAGGTTCTGCTGCCAAAGACCAAAACAGAAAGCTCCTTTTGAAGATCTTGCTGCCTTTAAGGTGTTGAGAGATGTTTAGTTGTTTTTGAGCTTCTGAGGTTGCAAAAAGCAGAAGTAGAAGAAAAAGGTGGAGGGGAATTCCATCTTAAATGTGGAGGCTGGAGACTGATCAAAATGGATTGCAGAAAAGCATACTAGAAGCTGACTGAGAGAAACTGAGGAATTGCTAAGGAGAATAGAACACCAATGTCACTGCTATACAGGTTTTGGCAAGGTAAAATGTCTGATCTTGGCCTATGGTATGCACATATATCCACAGTAATGTGCACATTGATAATGTCTCAAAAAATAATCCAAGTTTTCCAATTGCTGTTTTAAGATATGATTAAAATAATTTATTTTGATAAATTTGATTTAAACATATGCAATTAAAGTACAAATGACATCACCATTTTTAAATTACAGTGGAACTAAAAATAATCTTTAAGGACCCAAACCATTCTATGCTTCTATGAATAGCTCAGCCTGAATACTGGAGCTGTGGTCTACATTTTCGGAAGTGTTGCTGTGCTGACTCAGTTTATCCAGTCTGTTGCCAAGCTGAAGTGTCCACATATCTGCAAGTGAATACAATACTTTTTCTACTTTGCCCCAGATTTCTACATCCTTCCGTGAAGCTGGCTTTCCAGCAGGTTTCAGTGCAATGTTTCAAGCCTATCCTGTGTTCAAACACTGTGTGACCCTTCGTAATTGGAAGTGCCACCCAGGATTACCAGCCAGCTTGCACATCCATGGTAGCCATTCAAGTAATTTTATTAGACCACTCTTATTCCTGTTCCCTGAGCTTATAAACAGGCTGGAGTGTGTTATACTTGGAAAAGAAGGAAAGAAACACTATGAACAGCAATTGGCAGAGCTCCTTCTTATTTTCCAGACTGGTTTGTTCATAAATAACCTGAAATCAGATACCACTTTAATAAGTGACAGATTTTTCACTTGCAAACATAAGGACAGAGTGAGCAGAAGGGGTTGCCATGACCTATCTCACCAGGATACTACTGCGAGAGGAGCTGTAGGAAGCTGCTCCCCACCCTATGAGCACAGGCTGCATGGAGTCTCTGTGTACCTGCTCCTCCTGCATGATTTTGACCACCTGAAGAAGTGGAACTGCTGCCTGATGTGTTTCTGTGTTTCTACAGGATGCCAGTAGAGGGCAAGGATGACTTTAAGCTTGATGTGAGAAATCACACAGGTTGCCCTGCAGAGCAGAAAAATTGCATGGGTTAAGGGAAAAGGCAAAAATGATTGGTGGTGTGGGGAAAAGAGTTGCCCCAGGAGTGCTTTCTTAGCTCTTTCTCCTGCCTTGTGAGCACCAGTTTCCGTGTGGTGCAGCAAAGCGCCACGAGTCATGGTGGTGAGCCCCATGACTGCGGCAGGAGCAGTGCAGGACTCCGGCACAGGGACCTGTCTGTCCTCAGTGGGACAGATGTGCCCCTGCCTGGCTGAGGTGCTGTCAGTCCCCATCATGGCTAGGAAAGGGACAGGTCTGGCTGCTGCACCTGTTGAGAACAGAGGCTGCTCTGTTACACCGGTCCAACCCGCAGTTCTTCATCAGCTGCTTCTCTGTCTTTCTGGAACAGCTGCTCAACACGGGCTACAAGGAACAGTCTTCCATTGGTATCATGTGAAAACTCACGGCAGCTGAATATTTCTGATTTCTTTACCAGGAAAGCTTAAAAACAAGAGTAAAAAAGGTTTTTTTGCTCTATTCTGGGGAAGTGGAATTAGCTATAATATAAACAAGGTCTTGCAATCCAAAAAACCCAAGAAATTAAGACCCAGAAATGTAGGTCTTATTTAGATCCTTTCCCTCAGCTGAATAGAACATGATTTATGGTAGTAAGTATTTCAGATAATCTCTAATATACCTTAGTAAAGCATCTTTTTCCTTTTTGCTGCAATTTCAAATCATATGTCTTCTCTACAAGCAAGTCCTCGGTGTCTGAGAAGATTATTTATTCTTCTACTCAAGAAACAGAAATAGTGTAACATTTTGTAGATTTGAAGGAGTCTGTCTCAGGAGCTGATGTAAAATCTTTCAAAAGAGAAAAAAAGGCAAAAAGAGAAAAGGAACAAAGAAAAAAGAAAAGAAGGGAAAAGAAGGGGAAGGGAAGGGAAGGGAAGGGAAGGGAAGGGAAGACTGAAAAACTCCAGTGATAAAAATGGAACTGAAGTATAAGTAAGCTGCTTGCTCTTTTTCCAGAAAACTCTTTTCATAAAACTCCCCTGTCAGAGGTCTTGCCAGTTCTCTCACCCATGAAGGGAAAGATGTTCCTCTGAGATACCAGTTGTTGCTTTTTACCTGTGACTGTGCAAAGCATCTGTGCTGCTCTGGAGTGCAAAGACTTTCACAGAATTTCTTACCTCTTTTTCCATCCCTTCTGTTAAGCAGTGAGGCAAATGCAAACAGACTTGTTACACAGAAATGAAAGGCCACTGAATTTAGAATCCAGGGGACTACAATCAAGGGATAACTTCTATAACTTCACATACATGACAACTGATGTACTGTACAACCACTTCATCCAAGTGACATAAATCCACACATGTGGCTGAAAAGCAATGGAAGATAAATAAGGAGTGAGAGGAAAAGCTAGGCAAGGAGGACACACTGTTTAAGGAGAAGCTGCTTGAAAACAGAAAAAAATCATTGCTTTTTTCAAGTAGAAAAACAGATGGAATACACTGGCCTAGACATAGCAAACTGCCTTAACACCATTATGTCCAAACACCCAACACTGGAAAGGACAGCGAGACAATGAACTAGTAGACCCCATACTGCATTGTTCTCCAATGACCTTGACAACTAAGGAAGCTCAGGAAATAGGAATTATATAGACTCTCCTTGTCTTTTTATTATTTACATGGGTTCATTCTTTTTTATGTTAGTACGTTCTAGCCATGTTAGGGCAGCCAGTTAATCTTGGTAAGTGGAAGAGAGCATGTTATTTCTACGATGTGCATCTGACTTATAGCAGACACTCATTATGCTGAGTAACCCTAAACTTTACAATACAGGCATAATTTAGGGAGTGATAAAAATAGATCAGACCTCTTAGAATGGACACAAACCACAAAAAGGTAAAGCTGAAAGGGACTTCAAGAGATAAATGAATATGCCCTTCTGTACTGAGGGGTCTGTAAATGTAGCAACATTATCCCTGACAGCTGTTTGCATAAACCATTCTCAAATCCTCCAACAGTTTGAAATCCATGTCCATCTAGAAGAGTTTGTTGCTCTTACAGTTGGAAAGCATTTATAGCACCAGGCCCTGCCTTGTTTATTGCAATGCTGACAGATTTTTTGTTTTCTCGAGGCCTACAAAGAACAGTTTAGCCTCCCCTTAGCACTCTTCAGCAGTCTTTTATCTATCTGACAACTTATGAGTACTGGCTGTTTTGTTTTCTTTTTTAATCTGAATAAACCCATTCCATTTTCAGCCTTTTCTAATGGCTTTCTCAAATGTCATGCTTTCTTAAAACATTTTCTTGTTGCTGTGATACAGACTACTCTCAGCTTACCTACAGCTTCCTTAAAATCCAATAATCTGAGCCCATGCTAGAGTCCATATTAGCCCCACCATCCTAGAGAGTGGATTAATACCTCCTACCTTTCACACATGCTAATTTTGCTTAGACAACCCAGGATAACACTCAGCGTTTTTGAAGCCATCATATGTGTCGGGTGAGGAATCTTTTACACCTCCCAAATCCTTTTATGCAGTAGTAATTCTGACACTATTGCAGATATTTTGATTTTAATTATATTTAAAGTGTTTGGAATTACTTTCTCGAGCTGAGAGAATGGGATTTTAAGAATTTCCTGATATGAGCTCTATTCTGGTACATGCTGGTGTCTTTTCTCATAAATTCTGTTCTGACTTTCTTCCTATTTTGCTGCCCAGAGGCCTCTGCACCCAGGACAGCCAAAAATTAAAATCAAGATGAGAACAGGAACTAATTATTTCTACTTGCAAATGGGAATATAAAATGAGCATGAAATTAAACTTCAGAGAGTTGCATGTTATGCATAAGAAAAATTATACTACCAGGGAAAAAAAAAAAACTGCTAAGGGAGGTGGTGGAAACAGAGCCAGTAGATCTCACCAAAGCTACTACTAGACCTCATTGTGAGCACAGACTCATATGGGTTTGCTTACTGCAAGGAGTTACAGGTTATGGAGGAAAGAGGTCTGCTCACACTTTGGCCTTCCAAGGCTGTGAATAGCATTGAACAGCTAAGAGAAAATGAACCTTGCATCAGGGATTCTGTGAGGGAGACCTACCTAGGCTCTGGTCTGATCCTGAGGGAAACAGTACCACTGACTCCCTGTGAGAAGACAGGGAACGCAGAATAGCAGCAAGACATGAGACACCTCATAGTTCGGGGAACAGGGTTATTGCTCCAGTAAGGGTCAGATGCCCTCCTGGAGAAGGTTGTATGCTTCTCATGAAGCAAATGCACATCACTTTTTGTTTAAAGGTCATATAATAGAGACATTTAGCATGAAGATATAGGCCTAGCTCCTTGAGGATCACTGTGATGATTCAGTGGCAGAGAGGAAACACCTCTCTCTTGTGAGATGATGAAAATTTTTGCTTCCCCAAAGTCCTTTCCCAGCAGGAGGAATGTGGCAGCCCATGCCCTGCCCTCTTTTCTTGTGGTCTCCTGTTAAGGGAACATGTCACATCCCCGAGTCCCAGTGCACAAGGGTACTTGAGGACCTTCAGCTCCAACAACAAATACAAGAGACAATGTTCTAAAGCTCTTGCATCCACCCAAACTCATTTTCTTATCCTTCCCACTTCAAATATTAGCCAGGCCTAAACAAAAGCCAAAGCAAAGATCTGTTTAACAGGACATATGTATGTAGAAGAATCTTCTTAATCCATAGCTAACAAGGTTTCCCCTCATGTAGAGTACCTACTGTGTGATGCTCTGGAGTGAGCTCCATTGCCCTCCTTCTTTACAAAGTTCTAGGTGATGCCTGTCCTCTTCTAGTCCTGTTTCTCATTCCGAGGGTTTCATTTTTGTGTACAATTACTTAGGTGCTGCCAGACATCCCTGATACTTGAAGACTCCTCTACCTTAGTTTGAGACTAATCAGCCAAGAGCTATGCAAATTATGTAAATACCTCTGATAATTCTACTCGGGACCAGTGGCAGATGCTGTTCATGGCCTGTTATGTCCCCCTTTACACTCGCTGGCACCATAACACACTAGAATTCAACTAATGGCATGTGGTACCAGCTGTATCCATGCTATGAGCTTGTGCTCTCATGCATTGCTAGCTTTCTGTAGACTCCTTCATGACACAGGTGACTCCCTCATAATCTCTTGGTGGTGGCTTCTGCACAGATGTGGTATGTGACCACATTCCCACTCCTGCCCTCTCACCGGCATTCTGAAGCCACTTACATTCAAGTGTTTTGAAATGCACGAACAGTTCCTGACATTGATCTATGATATTTTTAAAGTCACAGTTTTGGCATTTATTGGGAATAACTGTAACTGGGAAAGTAGCACATATGGATTTCTCTAGTGATTAAAAAGATTCCACTGTGGGAGTTTTCTGTACCCTAAAGACTTGACATGTAGGCTGTCTAGGTTGTATTGGTTGCCATCTGGCTCTCAGTTGCACTCTTTGTTTTCAGTCTCCAGGCCATTATGTCTTTAGTAAATAATCAAACATATTTTGTTCTATTCAATTTCTTTTCTTCTGTTGAATTGTTGATTAGGAGCCAAAGGTTTATTTAAACAGGTGATAACTTTGCTGCTTACTTGGTGCAAAAAGAACATGATTTTAGGTCACATCTACAAGAGAAATGTAGTCGTGTCAAGAGGTCTGAACACACAGCAACAAGCTAAACTGTTTCTAAGACTTTGGAAGCCTTCTGGAGGGTTCCAGACTAGATGGAACTAAGTTTTATTCTCCCAGTTCAAAAGCTGGAGCAGTAGGGACAACTGTGATTATAAAGTGGGACCGGGGAGTGTAGGAGCGGTGGTAAAAAGGAACTGGAGTGGGAAGAAGGGGAGAAGGAATATGGAGCTGGAAAAGGTGTAACTACAATTCACAATAGGCATAGCCTCTTTCAAAACCTATTTTGAATTCCAGCCTCACTAACAAGCCTCTGAGTATTTCAACAGACTTGCCTAGTCCACTTTGTGGCCCCGCAGTGAAGCTCTATCCTTGCCCTTACCAAACTACATCTGTGCAAAACTTAATCCACAGCAGATATCAGTGGCATGGCTGAAAGTGTGCAAAAGCTTCACATTTTTCACCGAAAGAAGCCATGACCGCTCAGCTGGATGCCTTGGTCCTGTTGCCTTTAGCTGAAGCAGTTAAGACTGACACTCTTTGAGTGGGAGAAGCCAAATCTATCTTCTGGCTGTCAGCCTGAAATGCCAAGAGGCTGCTGTGTCCTGCCTTCAGGCAGCCATGATGTTCCTAGGGAGCCACAGGAACTGGAATGGGATAGATGTTATGAAGCTGAGGAAAGGGAACATTAAGACATATAAACAAGGAGAAAAGCAGTGAGAGCCAGAAGATATAGACAAAAGGGGTGGAAGTGGTATCCTTCCTTGAAAAATTAGTTGGGTCATAACTGCATAGGTCTGAGTAGACTGTGTGTTTGAAACCAGCTGTGGTTCTTCCCATCCTGAGTCTTGTTGTTGCTTTGAAGAATGATGATTTTACAGTAAATAAACTGTGTTAACCCCAAAGTCTTTTCCTCCATCTCTGTGCCAGAGGAAGCTAAGTTTATCCCAAGCATTTCCAAAACCACATAGCACTTGAAGACACAGTAATATGTGGGGACAGAAGCTTTTAAATAAAAGCCAGTTAGAGCTTCAATCCATCTCCACCTTATTTTTTATTTTCATTGCATTCTCTGAAAGAAGCCTGTCTCAAGCCTACACATTTTAAAAGGCTGCCAGTTCTTTCCTGCAGATTTTGCAGCTTTCAGCTGTTATGCCTCCATAAGATTATACTTTGCATCTACTGATAAACATCATAGAATTAAACTCCCACAGAGACATCAATAGCACTTGGCCAGACAGCATCTTCAGAAAACTACTTGAAATTATTTGCCAGAAAATGAATTTCCTAGTGTTTTAGAGGAAATCTCCCCACAAATAACAGATTCCTCAGCTACTGAGGAACTGGGTATGGTTCTCTGATTTCTTCCTGTACTTGATACAAATTATATCTCTTGAATTTTTTCTCTGTTCAGCACCACATCCCTTTAACTTTGCCTGAATGACAAGCTGGGGTACCAGAGTTAGGGCTAAATTTCACTTTCTGAAAAAATGCAGCACAGAAAAAAAATCTTAAAGCCTGAGTCTTCTTCATTGTATGAAAAGAAGCCCCCCTTGCAAGTCTTTCTCACTTTAAGCCCCCCATTTTCTATCATTTATAAAAAACTACAAGCCACAAAACCAGCCAAAGAGTGCAATGTCCCCCTCCGAAGTCCAAGGCACGTTTCTTACTCCTGCTTATTTCCCATTCTCCTCCTCCATTTCCCATTCTAATCTGCAATTAAAAAGCAGGCCAATTAGCTTACTACTTTTCCTTCCTTTCCAGCCGTGTCAGAGATGGAGTTGGCAAAAGTCCCAGGCTGAGAGGAATAGAATATATCAAAAGAGGTTGTCTGCATCTGAAGTCTTGGTTTGTTCCTTTACTCTTTGCTAACTGCCAACGTACAACCGATAAGCCACAAATATGAAGGTTGCCAGAGAAGGACAACAGAGCTTTGTGAATAAACACTTATCCTCTAGGTTCAGAAGCTTGTGACTTCTATTTCAACATGAACATGGATTTGTTTCACATTGGCATTCACATATTTTGCAGTTCCGCCCAGCAACCAGGAGTACGTAGGAACAAGTGCTCCTCTTCACCCAGTGTATTTTGGTTGGTATGGAACGCACCCAACCCACAAATAAGCACAGGAGAAGATTTTTGTCTCTGATCTTAGCAGCATTAGTAATTATGATACTTCCTTATACACCCAAAAATGTAACTAGATAAACAAAAATGGGACCAACAATTGTCCAAAGCCAAAAGTCCACAGAAGAGTGCAATGTTGTCGACAGGCCTTGAACACGAATTTTTTGCTTTTGGTCATTCATACAGAGTGTGGTAATTTTCCTTACAATTAAAAAGCGTATTTCTTTGCCACACACTACCTTTATATTCAAATAAGATTAAAAGTATGTCAAAGTACTTGTTTTTTACTTCAATTAATAATGCATAGTCTAATTTGAAAACACAAGTGCTTTTGCTTAGCATATTTAGGAAAGTAGCCAAAAGAATGTTATTAAAGGTTAGCATGGGAAATTTCAAAAAATGTCTGTGGGAAAAATATTAACTTATACTTCTGATATTTTGTGTTTTAACCTCCTCACCCCAATTTCAGAATTCTTATTTTCAGGTTTTTTTGTTCTCCTTTCTTTCTCATTTACAGTCCCACTACAGTAAGGAGAAAAGGATGTGTTTTCCACAGCTTCCTCCATGTAGGAAACAAGATATCCCTCAAAATATGAAGAGTGAGTTATCATCATCTTTCTTCCGCTCTTTCCTATGAGTAGTAAGGAGTGACAATAGGGAGAGAACTTCTGGCATCCTATAAAAAAAACCCTCTAAAAACAGAAAACCAAAACTCTTTGAATTCACAGTTGTTTCAGTTCAACTTGTAAAATCCAAACTATTAAAAAATTTCCATATTTCTCATATGTCAATATATTTCTCATATATGCACTGATTTTTTTACAATCAGAAGGAGTTCTGGTTATGGGCTGTACTTGGAAGCTTGGCCATCAGAGGAAGCCCTCCCAGCTCCCACACTACTTGGCTTTCAAGGAGCCTCTCTGTGTGCAGGACAATGCCTCTAGCACCCCTCAACCACAACAACCATCTCTTTCCAGAGAAACCCTTCTGATGGGAAATAGCAGATTTCCTTGGTCAGTTGGATGAACCTTTGTGGGTGTTACATTTTGGACTTCTATGCTCTTATCAGTTGTGGTACCTCTCACTATGCTAGCCTGGCTGTGTAGTCCAAGATAGCCACTGTTTGAATTTTTTTTCATCTCAAGACACAAAACACCTGCTTGGACACCTATTGTTTTTCCATAAAATATCACCTCCCCTGAAAAAAACCCTCACCCCTGATGAGTCCATTTTTCTTGTGATATGGGAAGAAAGTCAAAGTAGGAAAAGGCAGTAATGCAGTCCTTTTTCCCCAAGACTTTGCCAGCGTGCTGTGGGTCAGAAGGATTTCTATTAGCTGCGTGGAAGAAGGTATTTGCCAATAGGAAAGTGAAAAGCAATCCCTTAGCCACCCCTTCAAGTATCTCACAAGACTTGTAGGTATCAACAAGTCTAAATGGAGAGCTAAGGGCCTGACAGGGAGAGGTAACGCCACAGGTTTGCTCTCAGAGAGATAAGTGACCCCTGGCAAGACTGTGCTCCCACTCATCCATCACTTCCCATTGTTCCTCAGACATGGAGTTGCAATGAAGCCACAGCACCCAGTGATACTGTAAAGCCAGGCAGGGTGTGTGGAGAAAGCCCAGTCTGTGTGCAGACCAAGAGAGCAATCTAAGAAACAAAAGGAAGTAAAAATCTAAAGAGTGTTGTACTCAGCACAACCTTTTATTTCTAGATATGACAGTGTTAGTTATCTTACCAAGGGGAGGTTGAAGCTAAAAAAAGGTTTTTAAAAAGAAAAATCAAAAACCAAAAAAGCACCCAACTATTCCTTAAAAAAAAAAAACCAAACCCAAAACACAAGGTGCAAGTCATGAATTTAAAAAGAAAAATCTTCCTGCTCAAACTATAGGCAACAGATCTCCACCACCTCCTTACATGAGTCAAGAGAGATATTTTATGGATTCTTCAGGACCTAGGTCCAGCTTCAAAAAATTGCCCTGAAGGGAGTGAAGTAGCATTTTTCTGTGTGAAACAGTCCTGAGCAGCAACTCTTCCTGCTCTATCACTGTGTTCATCTCCCAGAATTAAAGGTTTGAGTTCTCCATGTCCAGGAGGTTGCTAGTATCATGTTGCACCATGCATTGTAAAGGCCTATGATAAGCATTTAGTGAAAAGATTTCAGGTTTTTTAAGTGTTGGCTGGCCTGTGATTTTATCTATGAAGCTATTGTGTTCAGAGGAACCCGCAGCCAGGCATGGACCATAAGAACAGGCGTATAACAGATACAGGTTTGTCCTGTTTTCCCACTTCTTGCTACTCTACCCCCTATAAATTAATAACACTCTGCTAAAATACTGAGGGCAGAAGGTGAACAATAGTCTGTGGGCTCAAACTTGTTGGACGCCAACAGAAATGTTACTGAGTGCTTACCAGACTCTGTGCTGTGTCCTGCCCTCAGCTCCATGAGGAGACTCCATCTCCCTCTTTGGTTCTTCTTGGCATCAATCACCAGTCGGGCACCTCTTCCTCCTTCACTGTGCCTCTCTTGCGGGGCTGGAGGGAAGTGTAGAGATCGGCTACCCTTACCCGAATCAAGACAGCACCTCCCTTCCCTGCTGTGCCCATGGGTCTCCCCACGCTCCTAGCTCATGCTTCATCCATGTCACTCAGTTGCTGAAAAGCTAAGGTTCAGTCTCTTCCTCCTCAGGCTGAGGTGGTCCCAGTTTCTTCAGATGGCTCCATATCTCTCATAGGTATCACAAAGTCATATTTCGCTGCCCATTAAAGCAGCTATTTTCCAATGTGTTTTAAGGAAGCTGCTGGAGTTGAAGGTCAGCATATACTTCTAGCCTGCAAAATAGTGAGCACCACTACTAGAAATCTTGTGAAAATTCATAAACAGCTACTCAGATATTTTAATAGCTCTGGCATGAGATTCAGATAGCAGTCATAAATGTCCATTTAATTTTATCACAATATTAATTCTAACACTTCTCATCTCAATGCATCTTCTTTTAAAGCAGCCCCCTGATAAAACACAGCCCCTAAAATAAACTTCAGTTTCTCTTTTAACAGCTGTCCAAAATCCACATCAAATAATACTTTGCTATGCTGTATCTAACCGAAGACCAGATGCCATTGAACTGCAGTCATCAATACCCCATACAAGTTCAGACATCTGCTTGCATAAAACAACTTGCTTTTTTGGCTCCTTATCTTCCAGCTCATTGGATCAGGACCAGTCTCATTTGTGAGATGCACTACAAGGGTACACAGTTGTAAAAAGAAATCTTGATTATCATTCTTCTCATTACACAGAGGATAAATTGTAAAATTTTTATTGCAAAATATTAAAATAAATTACATTTTACAAAGACTTAGCAAATATTTACATACAGTGTGATTCCAGTGACAATCAGCAACAAAGAACAGACAGACAGGCATATTATGGAGTGATAAGAGTCAGAATTGTACAAACTTCAAAAGCCATATGAAAGACAAGCTGATTTTTGAAAGTTAAGTCTATCACAAATGGAATGAATCCCACGAGGCACAAAAATTACAAGTCTAAACCAGAGTTCCTTTGTTTAGGTCAACAGACTTGTATATTGCTTTTTGCTCTCCTCATCAGTGGTGCTTGTCTGTCTCTACACATTCTCCCAGATCAACTGGAGGAACTATAAAATCTCAACATATACAAATATGTCACCATGGATCTGTTATCAGTCTGGTTTTACTTCTGCATGCTTTGTGATAAAAAAAACCAGCAACAGATTCATTAGTTGAGAAAACGAATCATTAGTTCAGAAAAATTTAACACTCCAATTTTGTATTTCCTCAGTGATTTCGTACCAGTGTATCAGATGTGTTAGATTGCCTGATGCAAAACAGGTATCTGAAAATTATGTCCTTCTGGTAAAAAGAGGCTTCAATAACACCATACAAAACCAAGAAGAATCACAGTGATGTCGTGAAGGATGGGGTCACATAGTCTATAGCACTTAAAAGATCTTTTGTAAGAACAGACTTCTGTGATCACATTTCAGGATGTTTTAATTTTGGAAAAAAAAAATAAAGTACTGGCTCATCCTGGCAAAATTAGTAAGTGGACCCATCTTTCACAGGATGTGACTGGAAATACAACCTACTTGTAGGCAATAGGTAGAAGAGTTTCCACTGCCATTCCATCCCTTCCTTACATGTGCTTTTAAACTTTTTTCTTTCTTTTTTAAAAATCCCCCTTTCCTCTCTTTCCAGGAAGAGATCTGTTTCACCTGTAAAACCAACTCCACAGCATCAAGAAAAGTGTTAACATTATTAGTTAGCCAAATGAAATCGTAATTGACATCCAAAGAAAATGCTTCCAGATTGACCAGATAATTGAAATAATTACAAGACATAACCAAGTAGCACTAGGAATTCACTCAGAGGCACTTTTGAGGTTGAATAGTTAAAAACCCAGCCTGGACACCCCTTTAAGTCACTACACGTGAATCTGAAGGCAGAGAGACATTAATTTAGATCCCCCAGGCAGCTGCTTTTCTCAAGACATGGAAGACAGGCAGGCAAAAAGCTGTCTTGCTTAGCACTTCGGCAGTTCTGAGATGGCACCGTAATTTTAAAAACCCTGGGAATGGTTCAACTTGTGGAGAGAGCCAGTATGAAAGCTACACACCAACTAAACCCCTCCAAAACACTGAAACAAGTAGGGCTTAATGAGACCAATTGTGTTGGCCCCAGTGTAAAAAGGAATTTTTTCCCAGTGTTACAATTACATTAAGGCACATGGTGGGATATCTTGAGAACAGTTTTGTGAGGTGTGATCATGTTTCCCCAAAAAAGTGGGAGTATTGTAGTTTGTTTTAATAAATTTAAACTATTACTTTAAATCCCATGATACTTATTATGTTGACTTACAGTCTATGCTGACTACACTGGGAAAGGCCAGAGAGCCACATCTAGCTTGATAATATGAAACAGATCCCATCTATTCTCAGCTCTGGCGTACAAGTGCACTTCGCTATGGAGAACCGTCTGGGTTCCAGTGTGCAACATCCCCTCCCAGTCAAAGCAGCCCAGCCAAGTGTCTGGGTTGTATTATTTCTGTATTAAATAGAATTTTTTCCTTTTTTTTTTTTTTGTTTTAAATGAAGATTGGACCATGTTTTTCCATTTCACGCACTTTCAGCAAGTCTTTTCTCTCCTCATTGTCCCGTAGCTTTCTAATTGTTACTAAAACTTTAATCTTTGCATCAATAATGGAAGACAAGCAGGAGGACAGTAAAAGCTATATGGAGTGCTTGCTTATATTCTTTTAAGTTAATATGCACTTTTTTAAACAAAAAAATACATAAAAAAAGAGAAGGCTGGACTTGCTACACAAGCATTCTGTGCATCATGCATGCATCTTACCTAGCATTTCTTACAGTTACAACATATAGCTGTCAACCAAAACCCTTCAGCTATATACAAATACTTGAAGGGCTTGGAGTCATTTTAAAACAGTGGGGATGAAGGTATTTTATCAGAAGTAAATATTTAAGAATCTCCTTGATATGGCCTCTCCCTCTTTCTTGTCAGATACAAAGAAATACATCCAAACACCCCTGCTCCAAATTGCATTAATATAATAAAATTTGATTTCAAAAGAGAATTCTCTCTTCAGCAATACTATCATAAATTACAGATTAACTACGACATCCAATTATGTTGATCCCACATTTTTGTCGTATAACAGAGTTGGCCCTAGCCTTGTGTTCACTTTTCCATTTGAAAAGATGTCATATATTTGGAAAATTCCAGGAAAAAAAAAATACTAACAATGACAGTCCCTCACTGCTCAGTAGGTGACTTTAAAACCTCCCATCCAAACACTATCCAACCGAAGTGCCAGTTTCCCACATATCCTCCTTCTGTTGAAGAGGCCAGATGCAGCCAACATTTGCAGTTATTAGAAATAGCTAGTAATTCAAGATTGGCATTGCAAGATTCCATAGGCTCTTCTTACAGAGCTAGTGAGTCTGCCAGCATTACACCAAAAATGAGAATGAGACAACTTTTAACTGTTCACTGAACTTTGGAAAATTTCGGACATACTAGAACGACTTAAATACTCTAAAACTAAACAGAACAGCAGAACATGATGTGTTAAGGTTCAAAGGTCTTAGCTATGTTTTGTTCCAAGTATGTTGGATACAACTGAAGTCAGTACCTTTTGCCAACATGTAATCAAGAGCCTCATTTGAAAGAGTTGTCAGGGTTAATGCACAGATATGGAAAAAGAAAGAAAAATAAAACCATGGTAAAATTTTCTTTGGAGCCAAAACAATTTGGGCATAAATACTATGGACAGACATATTTCCTCCTAGTGAATAGCCCATCTCCAAGTCAAAAGATAATACTTTCAGAAGCTTAGAGCTAAAGTTCCTTTTACAAAAAAATGCCTTATGGCCTGAAGTCACTTGATCACATCTCAGTTTGCCCAAGGTTTGATATTGCCCAACCTTCTTTAAAGTGGGATAGAATAACCATTGTATATGCACATAGGTCAAACTCTAAAAAAAACCCCAAATATGCGAAATGTAATCAACTGTTTCAAAAATCATCTCCCATTCAAGTCTAGTCTGAAGTACCCAGGCAGGGAGGAACATCAAACAACAATACTGACTAACACACTGCACAGATCAGCAGCAGTGCTACAGTCCCTTCTGACAGGCATTAGGACATTTGGAAAATATCTGTGCCTCCCAAGGTGATGTTTTCCTAATAAGAACAGTGTCAATAAAACTTCACCTGCACACAGATACTGTATAAGGTTCATTCAAGTATTTCCTTTAGGAAATGGACAGTGGAAGGACACTTTCAACATTAAAAAAGTTCATTGCATCCTGCTTGTGTTCATACATGCTTTGATCAATAAGTCCTCCAGCCACTTCACTCTAACAGTTTTTGGGCTGATGTGCAGTTTAGCAACCCAACTGCTGAGCTTCCTCCTAGATGATTCTTCTTAGTTAGAGGGTAATTCTTCCTTGTTAGAGGGCTCCTTCTCAATCCATTCCTTTGGAATTTTTCATTTTAGTATTTTATTTATGAAATTAGAATTCACTATAATTTGAGAAGCACTGACATATTCTGACAGATGTTTCAGAAGCTTCCTTCTCAGTCTGCCAGTGCACCTCAGCTCAGATCTTCTCGCTAAGTACAGCAGACAACCCCCTTGATTTCACTTGTGATCAAAGCAGGATTCAAATCCAGGTTTTGAGAAGTGAAAGGCTAATGGAGTAACCGAACACATTTGATGCTCAAAACAGTCTCTGTGCCACAGTATAGTTACACTCCCAAACCAGTTCCTCAATGAAATGCATGAACCCAGAGCAGGTCCAGTGTATTAACTAGTCTTTTTTTTCTACGCGGTTCAAGAACCATAAAATCCCAAGAAGGAGTGGGACTCCAAATTCAACTGTTATTTTACAAGTTTTTCAGAAAAACAAAGCCGATGGGCTCACAAGCCAACTTATGATGAGAAAAGGAAGCTGGAGTTTCTTAGTTTGGGACTTGCTTTTGTTTTCAAAGAGACAGGAGAAGCTGTAAAAACATACTTTTCTCCTTGCTCTGCCATATGTTCATGTACTGACCACTTTCAAAAAACCATTGTCAAACAAGATTCACGTGGCAGCCTTCACATTGCTTACTGTATTATATTCATTCATCAGTTGTTCATAAGGCACAGAAAGTTCTAGCTCATTATTGGTAAAGGTGGATCCATCAGAGGATGGGAATTTTACCAGTTTTTTTGCAGTTTCAGATTCCTCTGCAAGATTATCATCCATGGAGGATTTTGACGTTTCCTCATCATCTGAGATATCTTCCTCTTCATCATCATCTTCATTTACAAATGTTATATTGGCATTCTCAAATATTAAGGGTCGATAGTCTCTGGAATCCCACACTTCGCCTTCTTCTTCACTAATCCTGTCCAGCTGGTTTACAAACATGGTTCCTTCTAAAGGGCTGTCTCCAATACGTTTATCATGCAGGGGTCTCAGTACATGACCATTTTGAATGTCCAGGGAAGCCTCATCATACTCAAATGACTCTGTCTTTGTGTAAGTCACCTGAACATCTATACTGGCATTCATTTGTTTGGCATTTTCGACTATAATCATTTTGTCATTGTTTGTTTTCAGGGCCTTCTTCCCAATTTGCTTTATAAGATCATTGTAGGTCTCTTCCTTCTTTGAAAGAAAGCTGAAAATGTTGACATCCTTTGAGGTACCCATTTGAAGGGGTTTTTTAGACCGAGGATGGTTGTCAAATGACTCTTTTCTTTTTTTCCTCCGTTTCTTGATTGCTTTGTGGACTTCCACAAACATACTGACCTTCCAGTTAACAAAGAGCGAAAGCCAAGCTAATCCCAGATAGATCCATAACTCCACAAAATATCTGTAAAGGGCATGATAGTTTGCATCTGGATTTACACCTACAAGGAAGTAAAAACAAAAACATTACTGAAAGAAGACTCAGAGCTGATAAACCTTTGAAGTTATGACCCTGAGAATTACTCCCTTCCACACTAATAGAGCCTAGTTGTTTGAACACTGCTCTGAGAGGTAGCAAGTGGGGATCTGAGAGTCTTCTGAAAGAAAAAAGTTGATCCCATGTCTCCCACTTTCCTGGCCGCAGGTATTCTGACCACTGGACGAACAAAAAACCCCGGCAGCATGTTTATCCTCTCCTTGTAAACTATAAAAGTGAACATTTTCCTTGTTGAAAATTACAAGTCTTATCCCCGGCACTGAGGTGTGTGTATATGTACCTACCTTGAGAAAAAGACTCAGAATTTCACTTACAAGGACCACTTCCAAAGTCCTGGACAAAGTAGTGGATTTTAGACAAAGAAAAGGTTTAGGAGGGAGGCTTGAGTATGCTCAGCATTTCCCATTGACTAGTTCTAGACAGCTGCATCGACCAGAACCTACACATCCTGCTTAGGATACTGGATCCTGTCCAAAGGTACATAACTATCACGGTGAATAGGACACCACTTTGCCTGACATACAGACCTGGAGCGACTGAAAGACTTACAAACTCTAGACCTTGGCTGCAGACTTAGCCCAGTAAAGGCCTTAGGTATCTGCACCAAGACTGAAAAGCCAGATCTAGCCCACTGGATCAGTATCCAACTTTAACTGAATATTCTATTCAGCAAAATGTTTTGGAACAGCTTAGAAAATATCTTTTCAAATTAGACTTTTCAAACACAGAATTGCCACACTATGCATGTAACGATATACTACATAAAATACAATTACTGACCAGCAACAAAATCTCCAAATCCTATGGTGGTGATAGTGATGAATGAGAAATAGAGGCCTTCAATGTAATTCCATCCTTCAGTCACCATAAAGACAAATGGAGGAATAACCAGATGGACCAAGACACCCCAAACAATGAAAATAGCCGTGCACGTAATTTGTGCTTTCCTCTGTAAAGAAAAAAGACAAAAAAAAACCATCAGGGAAAGATCTTTGCGTTTTCTTTTCCCATCCATGGCACCAAGAATTATCTGACAGTACCAGACATTTCACATTTTTGTGCTAGCCATTTAGCTACCATAAAAAAAAAGTCACTAAGAGTGACTGAAGTAAACACACTTTTTTTTTTTCCTTTAGGCAGAACTCCCTATTCTTACAACTACTTGCTCAAAAAGGATTATTTCCTCATAGCTTTCTTTCACACTCATGGAAAGTTTAAGGAGTCCCCGATATTTCATAAACAGGCATGGAATATGGACACAGTGCTCTAGTCTAAAAAGCAGTCAATATCACTAACTTTCCTTTTATTCATTTGAATATAGAAGATCAGAAGTGTTTTAAGATGCTTCTCTCCTATTTCTGCCTCCTTCCCTTTGCCACTCATGCAACCTCTGTACAAACCTGCATGTATCCATGCATTTCACTATTATTTTCTGTACTTGCCTCTCAGTTCTTGCTCTTTTTCTGAAACCAGGACCCCAACCAGTCCCACTGTCCTCCAGGCACTACGGCCCTGCATTGCCTCCCATTTCTGTGCAGAGTTAGAACTGGGAACTCATTCAGAGTGGAGGAGGGAGAGGAAAAAAAAAAACAAACGTCCACCAAAAAAACAACAACATGCCACAAACAAAAAACCCAGAAGTCAGTAACTCAGAACAAAACTCTTATGTTCCAGGTGGTTCACTGCACAGGAGGAAGTACTCATGCTAGCCTACGGGCAGCTGGGAACAAAGCAGGACAGCTTCTTTCTGTGCCTGAGGAGCTTGATTGAAATGTCTGTGAAACGGAGCCTCACCTACATTTGTCCTAAAGGTTTCTAATGTAAGGAGATACATTTGGTAGTAAAGGTTTCTATGAAACTTCATTTGCTATAACTTCCTGCAGAACTAACTCATCAGACCCCACCCCCCTTTCAGTTATTTCTATTCAACACCATTTGGGAAAATTTCTATTTGTGCAAGTGTTCATTTACAAGATGAGCAGGAAACTTAAGAAATGTAAGCTTAATTCACGCATCAAAAATATATAGTTCAAGGGTAAACAAGTAAGAGCCTTACCAGGCTCACTCCTCTTTTCGTCAGAAACTGGCCCAGCCTCTTGGCACGTCCTCCAAAGAACTTCCCCAGAGCACTGATCCACGTCAAGCAGAGAGGAACTCCAAAAAGCCCATAAAATATGCAGAAGAGACGCCCAGAGGGTGTCTTTGGAGAAACATTTCCATAACCTAAAAGAGATAAGTATGTGCTCCGTCTGTTCTTGTTGAAGAGAATTCAAGGCAATTCTACCTATGCACAAAACATTATTTGGGCTCCTGCGGTATCAGACACTCCTCATTTCACCTATAAGAGCTTTAGTTTACTCCAGCTGCTGATCTTCTGAATCTGGATGCCTTCCAATTCTACTCTAGCAAACATATATTCCATTAACGCAAGTTGAGAGGGTCACTGCGCTTCAAGTGTTTCCTAGATTTTACGCATCATTTTCTTGACAAGATGGGATATGAAATAAACCTCATCTTAAAATTCCTAATATGATCCCCTAGCCTTAAGCAGCACTGTTAAAAACTTGATTGATTCAATTTTATAGAATAAAAATTCAAAATTCAGTCTGAAGCTAGCTTCCACATGAAAGATCCACTATACATATTTAACTTGTGGCCACCTGGTACCTTGGCAGGGGAAGAGCTTGTGAGTTAAGTGCAAAGCAAGGAACTGCAAGGTATGTCAACTGAATTTAGTTCTTTGCTGGTCACAGAACCCAACAGGGCATTACAGACAGACTCAGGCTTTAAAATCAGCAGCCTATTTTCTGAACTTCTGCCAGAGCTTTCTTATTTAGGTGTGTTATTCTTCAACGTTTTGTCGTAAGTTATAAGGTGGGTATTGTGAGTTTCAAATAATAAAGAAAACCACAGTACTGCATATGATTTAACAGTAAGACTTCTATTTCTGTATACATCCAGCCTTGTCTGGTTATATTGCATTCCTCTTTTTTTTTTTTTTTGCACTGTAGGTGTAGGAATGAAGAATTATTTCAGTGTAGAGGGTTTTACAAGAACAAATCAGTAGTGATATTTAAAAGACAAGAGTTGTTCTGCTTCACCTTCTTTTAAGAGACAGATAAAAAGTCAGGATTGTTCTGCAAGCCAGGAACACTGATAATCCAGTAGCTTCAGAGGATGCATCTATGTAACAAGACTGCTATACAAAAACCTCGTATGCACTTGCTTTAGGCATCAGTTCAATGGAATGCTCTGTTGTGCTTTTGTTTTGGGATTTTATGATTTGGAAATTTAAGCGCATGAATCAAGGGAACTGGAATGATACCAGTCATCCCCAACAGCACCTTAAATTCATTACTTATTGGAAAGGCACACTTTTCTGTATGCCCATGGAGAGAGTGCCAAAAGACTCATTTTTTCCTTCTATGAATCTGCAGGTGAACCCATACTTTAAGCAAGAGTTAGGAAAGTTGACATAGTAAATACCTACCGATTGTAGTGATTACAGTAGCAGCAAAGATCACAGCGTTAGGCCAATTCCAGTTGTTAAAAGTATTGTTCCCTGTGATGGCAACCCCCTCTCCAGCAGCATCTGACACAATCTGTAAGGAAACAGTTTACAGTCAATCTTGGAAAATGCTGGCAGCCTAAAAAAGAAACGTTTGTCCCTCTCAGGTTTTCACCCTTTGTTTATACTTTGAAAAACAATCAAGTTTTTTGTGAAGGCAAGCCTCGTATATTCACTAAAAATAATTTTATGAAATACTAAAAACTTCCTTCACATAAGACAAAGTAACACAAGAGCTCTGACATTTAAATAGGGAGTTTTAATTAGATAAACTTTTACTTGATTTACCAGTTTAAACCAAATGGATCTCTTCCAGAGACCAAATATACTCTTCCAAACTGAACTAGCATTTAACCTCCAGTGCAGATCTTGAATTTGGTTTAATATTAGGGACATCTTCAGAACTACTATCCATTTCAAAACACTTGTACATGCCTCAGCTTGACTCGGGTATGAGCAGGATGTCACAGAATCCTTGGCGAAGCTAGTGATTCATGTTAATTCACCTGCTGTCTCTGGCAAAGTCAAACCATCTACAAGCCAACACTTAAACTGCACTTTTTAAAGACAAAGAAGTTAACACTTTGTCAAAGCATTTCATGCAACAGGATTCCAATCGTTGTCCTTGAATCAGACCCTTTTCTCATCTCACGTTTGAATCTAGTATGCCATGATGAATGCAAAGCATTCCTTAACAACGTTTCAGGGAAGTAAGGGAGGTTATTAGCATTTTCACAGGTTCTGCAAATCAATTTCTTAACAGCTGCTTGTGTCTTCAGGTGCTCAAGAATGCTTAACCGCCTTCACCTTTTGCAGGAAGGGACTTGGAAGAACTAGCTTCCCCCCCTTTCCTAAAATTACACTGTAGAAAACGCATTGATAAAAAAACTAATTACTATTTAGTGCAGAAAGTGAAAGTTTCAGATCCAAACCATGCATCTGGACGATTCTGGCATGCATTTCTACCTCTCTGAAGTAAAAGAAAAAAAAACACGATTTACCATATTCTCTCCTGGAAATATCTAGTTATTTAAATCTTTGCTCTGTCACATCACAATGCAGTTAAGGCCTTCCCGGGTTACTCCGCTTTTTTCCCTTTCAGTGTAAACACTGAACAGAACTCTGAGGCTCCATCCTTATACAGGAGGGGTGAAGATACCTCCAAATGTTGATTCAAAACATTATCGCACTTTCCCTGTTTCTCTCTCAGTGTTACACACAAAAACTATCTTGAGCAAACACCTAAAAAGTTGGAGGCAATATCCTTTAAGAAAAAAAAATAAGATGACAGGTGACATATATCTTAAACTGGCAAGAACTTACAGATGTAACTACAACCAGCTCTTCCTTCCCCCTCACCCCCTCCTTCCTTTCTACTTGATTAAGATCTGGTCTTGGACCCAACAGAGATTCAACACAAAGTTCAATCACTGCTGAAAACATACACAAGTTAACACAGGTTTTAATTATTCTTGAGACTTATTACATATCACCACCCTCCTCCTGTAAGAAAAATGCCCTCAAATGAATGTATTGTGCATATATAAGATGCAAACAATGTAATTAAAAATGCACTTTCAACACACAAGCTGTTGAAGAAGATAAAAGGAGAAGCACGGAAAGTGAAAGATGGTATAGAACTACATTTGTTTTTCTCCTGGCACACTGAAAGTTCAGCCAGTGTCTTTCCAAAGCCTACAGGCTCTGTATAGAAAAGGACAGAGTTCTCAGCAAGGGACTCATTTATCATAAGAAAGTGGTGTACAAATGAGAAGTAGCTCTAAAACAGGCAGGTTGAGAGCAGGCAACTAAACTCACAATGCCACCTCCCTTCCAAAAAAAACACATACACAAAAAAACCACACACACCAAAAAAAAAACCCACAAAAAACCCCCCAAACAAACAAACAGAAAAAACCAACCAACCAAAAAAAAAAACCAAAACAAAAACGCCCACAACTTGAGGCAGCTATAGTGCATCCACAAGAGTTCATCTGACAGAAACCAGTTAAAGTAATATCACTCATTTCTGCTATGGTCTGCAGATGAACTTCCTAGAAGTCCCAAATGACATCCAAAATACCTGACAAACACATTCTGTTACCTATTATCCCCGAAAAGATGGCTTGACTTCTTCCACTGCCTAAATGTTATACCAAACAACTGTTCTCCAGTCATTTTCCATTCCATAAACGCAGTTGGATTTTTATTTTTTTTTTCAGTTGTTGTTTCTCTGCAGAGCAACTGATCTCATAAGAGACACAGTGAACTATCTGTTTCCATTGTCACAGGGCCATTATCTCATTGCATTACTCCACCTTCGGTCTGATCTAATGAGCTCAGTTTCCCAGTACATACGGTTGTGTTAAAATCTGCCAGCATTTGAGGTCTGGAGGTGTGAAGGGGCCCAGATCTGAGGGGAAGAAGCTGCTGGACGGAGCAGCACACAGCTGCTCTTCACACTCAGGCAGCTAACATTTTGGGGGAGAGATGGACAGCTCTCCAAGTTATACAAACGCTTTGTACAGAGAATGACAGATAATTCCCCAGACAAAGCTGCCACCCTCGTCCTGTCCCTATTTGCACACGGCTATCAGCCATTTTCACACAATTATCTACGATCTACAGTCCAGTCTTTTAAGTTACTTTATGCCTGCAATAAGCCTGAATGCACTATATGCATCCCAGCTGCAGGAACAAAGATGGTCACAAAACATAGTTAGCTTTGGTGCAGTGGGAAATACGTAGCTGCTTTCCAAGCAGCATAACTTCTGCCCATACTGAAATAATTAAATATTTTGGCTCCAACAAACAATGTGAGTGGACACTATACAACTGAACAGCAAACACGGGTTTTTTTTGCTTGGCAAATCTTTTAGGCAATGCCTTTATTTTCATATACTAGGATACAGAATTCCTCAAGTTGGCTGTGTTTATTTCTTAAACTACAGAAAATTTCCTCCAAAAAGTCTTTGGATTGGAAAATAGGGGGCAAGGAGGGAGAGGAAGAAGAGGGAAGATGTGTTCTTAATATTTTGAAAGATGTCATTTAGAAAGTACCTTCTCAAGTATGCCCAAATGCAAAAGATGAAAATAGTTTACTAATTCAGAATTTATACATAACCTTAGATCTCACCTCATGACAGCTCATACTGATAATGGCAGGACTTTATTTTCTGTTCAATGACTTTTACCTCACATGAATTAAACCCAATCTTCTCCCTTACTCCCCAGGACTCCAATTCTGCATTTTGGCAAAGGAAAAAGGGAAAAAAGTTCTAGAGACTCTGATGTTATTGTTGAAAGTTAAACACACTTGTAATCTCAGATAGAAATTTAACACACATGAAATTACTACATCTTTTGATTACATTAACACAAGTAGAAAAGGGGACGTAATTTGAATATAATCAAGGAGACAATATACTCCATTTGCAAGGTACTTCCCCACTACAACCCCCAGCACTGCTCCAATACAGCCTTTTTGTTTCCTGTTTAGTGACTTTAAAAAAGTCATCAACCCCCGAATGACCAAGAAATAGATGTTAAATGCCCTCTATCTTGAGCAAAGCAGAAGAATTTATCTCAGATGCTTTGGGCACATGCCACTTGAATCCCCTCTGTATGCGTAACAGTAGAGCTGAAAAGTTCTCAAACTAAATTTGAAAATAGCAAGGAGAGAAGCCTTGACCCATAGAGGCCACACAACATTAGCGATTTTATCCTAAGAGTTAAGGAGCGCGAGAAAGCTGCGATACAGGTTTTGCATAACAAGTAGGAATAATTTAATATTTGGCATGAAATTTTTGATGCTTTAGTAAGGAATAGCTGGGTCTGATAACAATAAGCAATAGGAAAGAAAAAGCACATTGGGGTACATATGGCCAGGTAGATACACCAGACTAAAGACATAAGACAATAGACAGCTAATATATAAACAGATCCTGCCCCACAGGCACTTTATTACACACAGGAAGAACCAACAGATATTGCTCAGTGACAGGTCTCTTTTGAAGAGGCTAAAGCCTCCCCCATTATACAAAGCATTCCCCAGAGATCTGACCTACAAAAGTCTAATGGCAGTTTTAAGATTCTCCCAGTGATATGTACAATTCTCTTTTGAAATACTGTTTCTCTGTAAGGAAAGGAGATGTAATTGAACTATTATGCCTGAAATCAGAACCAGTGGCTTTCATTCTACCCTCAACAATATTACCATGTAATGGACAATCACAGCTGGCTACTACATCCAAAAGCAGAGTCCACAAAAAGCAATAACTGATGCATCCTGTCAGAACTCCAAAGCTTTGTCCTCACTTCTGACTCTGAAATAACATAGAGTAATTTTGCTTCTTTCTCAAGTTCTTTTATTGAGGATGTAAAGATTTAATGTGCAGAAAACCACTGAGAACTGCAAATCTCCCAAGTACTTTAGACACTTTTCTATAAGGAATAAAAACTTCAGCATCAATCTCTTTTCACATTGACACCTCAATCTTTTATACAATTTGAAGAAACCAGGAAGTAGTTATCTAATCATGGGTACATACAATACTGACAACTTAGCAAATCATAATAAATTTTCCAGGGTAATGAAGTTTAAATTTATACTATCAGATAAAAGGCATATACTGCTGTTCATCTTTAAGCACATTTCAGTTTTAACCAAATCTAGTAGCAGCAGGGTAAAACAGACAGGTGAAGTGGTACAAGCAGTTGTATGAACAAAAAGCCTAAAGTTACTCTTATGTTATTTAAAAAATACATAAAAAATTAAAATCCATGCCATGCAGATTGCACTGCCTTTTCCTTGTCCCACATGGGTTTTGCAGTTACCTAGGTTTTTTGGCTCCAGCTTAAAGTTACAGTAGCAGTCAGCTGTTTATAATAATCATATTTTTATATGCAATCAAAACATATTTAATTGCTAATACTTATCTTTCCAGTAATAAAAAACTTGAGTCGCATGTTAAGAGTTCCAGGTCAGACACACACTAAAAAGTTCTGCTTACCTAGATAATGTATTGTCTCAGGATTGATTACATGCACATAAAGAGAAAAGAAACCCTCTCTGCCAGTATCCCTTTTTTAGGAAAAATGTCAGTGGGTGGGTGGTCACAGCTCGACTGACAGAACAACTTCCTCAGACTCATTATGCAGACAGGCAGCACAGTGGCCACGAACAGAAATTTCCTGCCCTGTTGGCATATTGGACTTTGGCATCTGCTTGCATATTAAAAGGAGCAGAAGCTATTTCACAGGCAAAGTCTGAGTTTATTAGTACTTTATAGCTAGATCAAGTCATAGATTTGGTCAAACTAGGAATATATTAATCCTGCCTGACAGCTGTCATAGCTCATCTATGAAGTAAGTTTGTATGTCTAATTGTTAAGCAACAAATTATATATTTAATATAATACTAAATGCCATAATCTATTGTTTTGAGTTGTAGTCAGAGAAAGAGTAAACAAGCAAACAAACAAAATAGATACGGAAGGCAAATGGTTTTCACTCTGTACCACAGTATGTCCCAACTGAATGGAAGATACTGCCCGTCAGAGAATGTTATTTTCCTGCTTGAAATACCTTGGCAGCTTGGAGTTTGAGCAAGGAAAGGGAAAGCAAAGCCAACTGTGCAACTAATGGTTTTACCAATGAGTAAAAAACTTGTTCTCCCCAATTACTTTTCATGTCATATATGTGAGGTCTATATGTGTAATGTTTTATTAAAATTTCCTGTTTGAGTTCTTCAAACCCTTCATATATTCTTTCACCTCTTTTCTCAACCTAAATTCCAAAGACAGATGAAGTACTGCTAAGAAAACCTTGCTATGCCACGATGCTCACTTTGGTAGCCAGAGACAAAACGTGGCAGAGTTAAAGGAAGCCAAGAGAATACACATATGGTTAAATGATTTCATGAAGGCAGCAGAAATATCAGTTATTCCAATGTCATTTTCAGGATGGCTGCTATACACGTGTCTGTGCACAGAGAAATGGAAGCTTATCGCTCCTTTGAGAGGAAAAAAAAATATTTAGGGATTAGAATACAAAAACCCACAGAGGCTACAATACAAAACAGCAGCACCTTATTTGGACACGCATTCTTCTGCCAGCCACTTGGCACCTGGCACATTTAGTATGGAATCTGCTCAAGGCAAGAGTTCTCATGGAAGGATGGCAGTAACTATCCTCCTCTACCAATCAGCTCAGTCACCAGAAAAGCACACAGGTCTGGTTCCTGCCATCTTTTTTTTCACTCCCATCTCTAGTGTAATGACAGACTTATCCTGACTGCTCACTTGGACTCAGGAGTTCCCAGCTGACTGAATCACACTGGCATATGACCAGGGACAGCAAACAGGGCCAAGAGAACAAGCCTTTGAGGCTGCCTCAGCCACTTGACAGTCTCTGCAGGACTATGCAAACCAGCAGGACTTAGGATAGCTGACCTGTCATTTCCCTCTCAGCATTATCTGTGTTCGCAGCATGAAATTCATGTTTGTCAGGACAAGAACCATGCCAGATGTAAAAAGAAGTCTTTTAGCTGAGTCCTGGATTTCCTACTCCACTTCTCTGGGGAATGGTTTGCGACCTTTTTTGAGAAAGAAAAATAAGACAAGTGAACCACATTGTCTCGGTCTGACAGGCAACACCCTTGTGTCTTGCTAACCTGTGAGAGGTTTACTGTCCTTTACTGACCTATGCAGAGAGTTGAGTTGGAAGGTGCTAGGGGCAAGAGGTGCAGGATATGAGTCAGCAGCACCTGCATCAGAGGAGGATGGAGGGAATTAATAAAATCCACATTAAGTGAGGAGGACATCAGTTGACTACATAAGTCTGATTCTGGATCAACCAAGCATACTGGAGTGAATCCCCAGCTGGCCTATACTAAGAGTTGTTAGGTTCTGCAAGACTTGATAACCCTAGAATTTGTGTATAGTCTGTTTTAACAAACAAAATCCTAGGCAGAAATAGCTTATTTCTGGTGGGGTTATGGCTAGTAGCCACCCACCACAAGGCCAAAGTTGAAACTTTTTTGAAGTAAAAAATAGGAAGTGATAATTGAGGGAATAATGTTAACTTTCACTTCTAAAAGAATAAAACCTCCACAAGCTTCATGTTTGGTGTTGACAGATGTAAATAACAAACATAACCAAAAGCATACATGAAGATTACCCAAAAAGCTGGAGATCAGTATGAGTATACAGGATTCCTTCTCCCTTATCTTTGAATTGAAATAGAAAAATTAAAAACAAACCCTGGAAAGCAAGTGTTAGTCCCTGGGTTTACATTCCTACATAGATCAACCACAAATAGTAGGGTACAAGTTTTCCCCTTGCTGTCATAACCAATCACTTTAAAAATGCAGAGCAACTGCTATAGCAAGTAAATACATATTTTGCATTTTTCAGTCAATAGTTGAGTCTCAAAACATAGTTCCTATCAAAGAACAAACTTTTGAAAATTCCCACTTGGAGAAAAAAATCCTGGCAAAATATGGATTCACATATATCATGGGATGTTTTTTCCAGCAATAGCAAGACTTAATCCAGAATGAGATGGTTCCTACTGATACAGCAGATAGAATGTTATCTTGTCACTTTTCGACAGTCTTTGGGAAAATGAGAACTTAAAGAAGGTCTCCCTAACTCTTTTTCTTAACTGCTTGAACATACCATTTTTTTTGGTTTGGTTGGGTTTTTTTTTAATCAGGGAATTATAAAAGTTATTTAAATTTGCTAAAAATGACTTTAAATGATCCACTAGTATCTTATAGCATACAAAATAGAAAGGTATATGTATAGGTCAAATGCACTGTATATACCACACTTTATCCAAAAGGTTATAAAACAAGACTGAACTTGCTCTGCAGAGAAAGCTTAGCTAATCTTGTTGATTCTTCATTTACCCATCCAACTTCTTAGTGTTTCATTCTCTTCATGCAACAGTGCTTGTCAATGCACAAATGGATTACAGAACCAAGGCACTCTATTGCTTCCCCTTCATTATGCTTCACTTTGGTCTGTCAGCAACTTGGACCTCCACCTAACCTAATTTTTCTTACCTAATTGAGCCTCCAGCACATGCCACTTCATACAAATCTGTCCCTACATCTAAGCCTGATATTTAAGGAATGCATGTAAATACATGCCTGGTTTTCACTTTGCATAGTTTTGTGACATAAGAGGACAGAAAACCAGACATCATTTGTGGCTGTTAATTTAGAACACAGCAATCAGGGTTGTAAAAAATACCCAATAATCCAATAACGGGTTTTTTTATGTGCTTCTTGGTCTTGATTTCTTAATTAATTTTTTTTTAAGTTTTGGCGAAATTCCTGTTCCTGGACTTCAATGTGGCTAGCACTTTTATTATTTTTTTTTTAAAGCAGCCTTGTTAGTTTTATTAGATGGAGAAATCACAGGGAAACCTTGTCCTTTACTGGACTTTGAAACCAGATTCCAGTGAAAGTAATTAAGTACATGCTATGAAGAAAACTGTAGATTAGAGCTCCAGATCCCTTTTAATTTACTGATGAGCCAGCATAGAACAGGCAGTCTAGTAAGAATGCCTGAAGATCACAGCACTAAACACACTTAAGACAAGATACTACCAAGCACATAGATGAACAGAAGTGGTCTTCAGCAGAGGGAAAATACTCTTGACTAAATAACTACATCACTGTGCTGTAAAGAAAAAGCGTGTACAACCTTCAAAGGACGTGACTGAATTTGAAGAGGGCATAGAAAACATTCACATCTTAATCCTACACACATACTTTTACACTTTAAAATATTCACTATTTAGTATAATTCTGAGGCAGCTTCATCTGAGGTTTATTTAGGTGCTCAGAATTGAGAAAGAACACTGACAAATCCCAAAGCAAACTGGAACTGCTCAACATGAGCTCCAAGATACCTCTGCAAAAGACTCTGTTGGATAAGCCAACGAATTCCTATTGGCACATGAAGTTCTATTAGGTTAGCTGTTCTTTTTTAAATTCACACTACCCAATCCCAGAATAACCTGTATGCACAAAAAGGATTTTAACAACAGCATCCTTGCTATGGGTTAGTGTATGGGTTTGTGTGGCCATGTATTGGTCAAGAATGGGGCTACAGTGGTGGTTTCTTTGAGAAGCTGCCAGAAGTTTACCCCCTGTCTGACAGAGCCAATGCCAGCCAGCTCCAGGACGAAACCCCCACTGGACAAGGCTAGCTGGTAACGCCTCTGTAAGAACATATTTAAGAAGGGAAAAAAAGATATTGCACAGAAGTAATTGTGGCCAGAAAAGAAAGGAGTGAAAATATGTGAGAGGAACAAGTATGTAGATACCAAATTCAGTGGACAAGGAGAAGGAGGAGGTGCTCCAGAGGTTCCCCTGGAATTTGCGGTACAGATCATGGTGAAGCAGCTGTGTCCCTGCAGCTCACAGCAGTCAACTCCAGAGCAGAGATCCACCTGCAGCAGGTGCAGGACCCCACGCTGGAGCACGTGGATGCATGAAAAGAGATTGTGAACCTATGGGAAGCTTATGGTGGAGCAGGGTCCTGACAGGGACCAGAGGACCCATGGGGAGAGGAGCCCACGCCACAGCAGCTTTCCTAGTAGGATTTGTGGCCCTGTGGGGGCCCCACACCGGAGTGCCCGAAGCACTGCATTCTATGGAAAATAGGGCCAAACTGGAACAGTTTGTGAAGAACTGTTGCCTGTGGGATGGACTCCTGTTGGAGAAGTTCATGCAGGACTATCTCTCATGGGAGGGACCCCAGGCTGGAGCAGGGGAAGAACTCCTCTCCCCGAGCAGTAGCAGAAACAATCTGTGATGAACTGAACGTAACCTCGATTCCCTGTCTCCCTGCGCCGCTGGGGGGGGAAGGCGGGGCGGTAGAACGTGGGAAGGAGGGAGGGGTAGAGGGAAGGTGTTTTTAACATCTAGTAATAAATTTAACTAATATCCCCAAGTTGAGTGTGTTTTGCTCTTGATGATAATCGGTAAGTGATCTCTCCCTGTCCTTATCTCAACTCATGAACATTTTGCTATATTTTCTCTCCCCTCTCCAGTTGCAGAGGGGAGTAATAGAGCAGATTTGGTGGGTGCCTGGCACCCAGCCAGGGTCAACCCACCACAGTGTACTACTGCATACAGACTGCATGACCTCCCAAATATGTGTGTAGGTGAACTTTTTCAAAAGCACTTGTGTTTGAATGCAATGCTATTGTAAATAAATTCTGCCACATCTCCCTATCTTGATTAGGCTAATGGCTTAAAAATCTGTCCTGACTTTGAAGAAGAGACCTTCTTTGTTATGCCAAGTGGAAAAGAGTTGTCCCCCGCCTTCTCCCAGGCACTTTTTCACCCTCTCTCTGGCATCACTATTTTAACACACCACCATCACGCCTGTTAAACAATTTAGAAAGTTCTTCAGAGGACTGAGTCTCAAAAGGAACAAAAGAGTGACAACTTAAATTTAAGTCCGGGCATTTCAGGGTTTTTTCTTCTGAATTTTGTTCTACCCTTTTGCAAGTGCAATGTGTGTGTAGGAACAATGCTAAAATGATTAATTTGTAACAGGGACCAAGCATTGAGCTTAATTAATCCATAACTGCTGTCACTCACAACTCAAGGAAGAGAGGAAATAATCGATTTAACATGACAAGACAGTCTCACTAAAGACAGTGCTACAGCACAGGCATATCTTCTTGCCTCTGCGTTCTCTTACTCTATTTGCTTCCTAGTTGGCAAATGAATAAGGGTAGAGAACGCACACTTGTCACAGACAGAAATACTTACAATTTCATACTTTTAAGTGCTCATCTGTTTCCTTGGTTTTTTGATTACAATTTAACCAGACTAAGTGATCCTTTGGAAAGGCTATCTGTTAATTAACCCACATGGGACAGCACAAATCATACTCTTCAAACACAGTCTCAATTTATTATCCAGAAATCGGTCTTATCAGACAGAGACAAGAAGGGGGAAAGGTTTTTACATGCAAATTAGAAGATAACAAGCTAAAACCAGGGCAGAGCATGTATCTGAAGGCCATGCAATAAATCATTAATTTAGAAGAGATGTAAAGAACCATCTTTATACTTGCTTGAACCTGAAAGACTCATAAAAATTTAATTATGCCTAATATTTATGAGAGTGGAGGCTTCAGGACACAGTCCAGTGGAAACAACTGGTGAGTTTACAGACAAATTAATTCCACATTATTTTTTGGAAACAGAGAAGGTAAGTAATTCTGCCAGCTATTCCCTGCTTGGAAAGATGATCAAAATTAGACAAAGCATGAGGAGGATGGAAGAGGATACATACAACTTGAGTATAAAAATCTTGGGGATTCAATAGTGCTGGCATTCAATATATTGAATATTTTTCTCCCTTACTCTCTCCTGCACACACTCTACCCCCTCCCAATAAAAACCAGACATTCATGTGCTTAACATTTCAGTAGTTCATATAGATATAAAAGCTGATCACTTGCTACAGCAAGTCCTTAGCGTTGCTTCTACTTAGAGAGAGTGTCTTAGTATTGCATTAATGTACTGCAAGATTACCTGCTCAGTCAGCACTAATAACTAGCACCACGACATTTTCATTCCCTCCAAGGTGAACACAAGCTTCACAAAATGTATTGATACGTTTGAGTTTTACATGGAAAGATACAGCTGAGTAATGAATCTAATCAAGAGAGCTTTCCTGAGGATGTTTCTCAAAATGCAAGTGCACTTTTTTTTTTTTTTTTTTTTTTATTTTTTTTTTTTTTTTTTTTTTGGTGNTTTTTTTTTTTTTTTTGTGTACGTGGCATGGAGAACAAAGGCTGAGAGCTTTAAAGTTAATAGTAAATATCCTAGGAAATAATCCCCATTGACAAAACTAGCAGATTATCTCCTGTGGGACAAACAAATGGGTGGGGATCAAACTTAACCCTCCTAGCTTTACAGCTTCTGCAATATCTGAAAATTAATAGAAAAACTGTAGTTCCAGGAAAGGGTTACAGGAAATTCTTGTTGTTGATTTAACAACAAAGTGCCTGCCCATAGAAGAGAAACATCTGACTTAGTTCAACTACATCCTTTGACGAGAGCAGACTAGCAAAATACAGTTTACAAGTTATCTAGTTTCTCTAATTTCCTACTTCAGTCTATGCTGTGAACAGAATCTCTACTTCAATTAGCCTGAAATAAGAGGAGAGTTCCAGAACTTCTGCATCTTGAAACTGGACCTCATTGGCCTGGAGAGCAATATAGGTTTTGTCATCAATTTTATTTAGAGAAGAAAGATAAGCAATTTATACTGCCAAAAATAAATAAAGAGTGAGAGAAGATAGCATTGCTTTCTTTTGCACTATATCAGAAACTAATGCAAGATCACAAACAAAAGTCATTTAAACTAAAACCCAGCTTGGTATAAGAATAAACAAAACATTAGAAAAAAAATATGAGTGAAATTAAGATGCAAATTAAATCAGGTTCTCAACTATGCAGTAATTCTTAGTCAAAGCATTCAGCATGGTAGTGTATATGGAACCTCCCTGCCCAAACCAAAATCCAGACTAACACTGATTGGTTTAGCTAACGAAAATATTTCTGCAATGTGGTGTTAAAGGTAAGATTTTGGATCTGAAATCCTTATTACTATTATAAAGCACTGGGGAGCATATTTTTGTCCTACAGTAAAATCCTCTTAGTATTCAGAAGGAGTTCTTCAGATAGATGTAGTGAGAAAGAGCAAACACTTTCATTTTCTTTGGCTCCATTCAAAGACATGCAGGAGCTCTTCCTCAAGAATAAACGTGATGCAGAGTATGGGAGAGATAAATGGTAACGAGTAAAACAGATTACTTGGAAAGAAACAATTCTACTGATAAATAGAACACCAACACTTTTGCAGCACCAGCTTGACTTATATTTCTTCCTGACAGACTTCTAACAAGTTTAAAAAGGTCTTTAAGTAAGGTTTGAGCAATGCAGGATACATATAAATTTCCTTTACTGAGTATATGAGTGGTTCTATAAAGTGGACATATTTTCCTACTGACTTTGTGAAGCCTTAAGGCTTCATTTGAAAGAAGTACAAGTCAAGGTTAGTGATTTTGTAATGATAATTTGCACTCCTTACTTGTACAAAGTGCTATTCTACTGAAGGTTTACAGATGGGTGTTACGTCTACAGCTACAGACATAATGTAAGAGCTATGGAAACAGAACGCTAATCTGAGCAACCTGGTGTAGTGGAAGGTGTCCCTGTCCATGGCAGGGGGGTTGGAACTAGATGATCTTTAAGGTCCATTCCAGCCCAAACCACTTCTTCTTTTGTTTTGTAAAAAGCAAAGCAAGAGTTACATTTATCTTTACAACTTTCCATCATAAGCCTCTATTTTACAAAACAGCGTTTTAAAAATAGGCAGTTGAAGGCATTTTCAGTCAAAACACACATATGTGTTTTCTAAAAAGTCCTCACATTGTGTACACGTGTGCTTGTGGAAACCTGCTGTACTCTGCCCAGATGTGATTTGGATAATGCTTATTGATTTCATGGTCTGCAATGAGTTCTGTGTTTTGCATTTTTCTCCATCCTCATGGAAACTCCCCATTGCTTTCCCAAACTACCTTTCCTGAAAGGAGTACCCCAAGTTTGAAACTTTATTTTTCACACAGTAAATTCAAGAAAAAAGTCACAGAAGGATGGTCAGCCCAAACAGGGTTGCAAGCATGTGCCCCTTCTTCGCTAAGGCAAGTTGAGGCCAAGCCAGCATTGCTCACGTGACTTGACAGAAAAACTGAGTAGTCAGGTCTTTGGAAATACTTGTTGTTCTTTCTATACCATGAAATCAAGCATGCAATCAAGCCCTTAAGAGAACTTAAGGCCACTGTTTGATCAAAAACTGAGCAGTTAGTTGTAAGCTGCTACGTGATGAATTTTGAGGGGTTTTGGCAAATTGAACCATTACAACTGAATGATTAAAGCTGTCCCTCTTTACCAACTCTGGCTGTCCTGCTGCTGATCTTTTCTTTAACATAACAGCTAGCTAACAGCATGCTTGATTAGTGACCGCCAAGACCAGATTTGTAAAAAAGAAGAGGAGGGGTAAACTATCGTGATGAGAGAAGTAATTAATTCTGCAATAACACCCAAAGTTTTGGACTAGCTTCTATTTTAGAATGAAACACAAAGCCAAGTGAGACTTAGGTGGTAAGAGTCCATTAAAAAAATAATTTGAACAAGCTGAGCTCTATTTCTATTCTACAGAACAAATAGGTGTTACTGTTTCCTCTGGAAAAAAACTTCTAATCTGTAGGGAAATTAACCTCTTGGAGGCATGTCAATATTTTTACAGCATGCACTGTTTAAGACCTGCTTGTGTATGATGTATAGCATGGACAGTTAATTTTCCTATAAGTCATAATTCATAGGACAAACAATGTGAGGGATATTAATGGAAAGAGATCAACAAGGTTATTTCCTTTTTGTAGCTTTCTGCAGAGTTAAATAATCAGTGAAACTCATAATTCAGCAAATAAGTTAACTGGAACAACTTTGTCATTGCAGAATTGAATGCTGAAGCTTACCTAGTAATGGTACTTGCAGATCCTCTGCTTGAATGAACTAATGCTGCTTCACTTTATTTCTCCTTTTTATTTATGTGCAATGGATGTAAATACCAACTATTTTGAAGAGGCATCTTTTTTGACAGATCATGACTACAGAATTTAACAGTTGATACAGATTTTTCCCCTATTAATTTCAGGACTAGATTCCAGTTTTATGAACTAGTTAATAAACTATTTTGATGAAAAGCATATTCAGCATTCCCTTGCTCTTCTGATTAATACAATAGAACTGCTTCCTTTTCACTTTCCCAAGTTCCACATAGACATGTTTCGATGACAAATTAACTAAAGGTTACTGCTGCATGAGAACTGCAGCTGTTCTGCAGATGCTGAGTGTCCCAACTTTTCATTAGCCTCCAATTATTCTCATTCAGAAATAAAACCTATTAGACTATTTCATAGCTTTCACTAATACAGCTTAATTTTAAGGGCTTCTGTACCAATATGCTTATAACACATGTTGCCTTGGATGGGGAAAAAGTATTTCAACAACTTTTATGTTGCATCAGCTGAAATTAAGGCATTGGAATAATCTATAATAGCAGATTAGGCTTCCTTCCTATCTGAATACATACACAGTGACTAATGTAGCCAACTCCCCTTTAAAAGAGCTTTGGAAAATGCTGTTGCCCCCATTTCAGAGATAAGAAAGTGGAAGCAGAAGAGTCAAGAGTTTAATCAAGCCCTCACACCAGCTGGTGACCCATGTTAGGCAGTGTTAGAACCAGACAGTGTTTGCATGAGACTCTTGCAACAGAGGTGGTACCGATTGCATAAGCAGATGGTAACGCATGCAGCAGACTGAGTTTCCAAAATAATGTATTTCAGTTTAGTTGCAATTGTTTTAAGCAGATTTAAATGGAACCAAAACAATCCTATTTTCAATATAAACAGCTTATTGAGATGAATTTACTACATGGAGGGGGGTTGGACAGAAGACAGAAAAGCGTTGGTATTACTCAAGAGAAGTAGATGAGGAAGCTGAGTCTAAAATGAAGTTTCCCCTGCTCCCGCCGTGCTTTCAGTGTCTAAGAATAGTTAATTAGGACAAGTCAAAACACAGGTGATCCAAGCTTGACAGCTTTGCTTACAGAGGCCCAAATAAGCTTTTTGACTCAGTGAATGAATGGCAGCATAAAGTAACATTGCATGAAGAAGCATACAACACTCTCTCCCATTTATAGCCATGCATTAAAATATGCACCAGATTAAGAAATTTACAGAAGGTCATTGTTTTAGAACAATCTAAAAACTGTTTGTTTCTTAGGCACTAGGAAATGTTGTAGACTCTTGGTTTCACAAGCACTTTTGTATTTCATCCCTGGATTTCAATATGACTTTAAAGGTCTTGCTTCCCCGAAGACAAGCTAGAAGTTGCTGCCAAAGTGTGCTAGTAGAATCCCACACCTCATTTCCTATTTAACAACCTATCTTAAGGAAAAAAAAGTAAAGAAAAAAAAAAGGCAGGTCCTGGTAAAACAACTGTTACTTGTCTGACAATCCAGTGAGAATAAAAATCTTATTTGTCCCAACAGCATAAAACCAAAAAATGAAAGTGATCAGACTTGGGTGGAGCAGACAATTTTAATCAAGTAGACTTTTGAACTATAGAACAGGATCAAGAAAAAGACACACTGTTGGCTATTAACTCCTTGAGGTAGTACTTTTATTAACTCACATTGTTAAGTCAAACAAACAACAAGGTTTCCAGGATCAACCAAAAACTTTACATAACCTCAACCACGCTAGTCTCTCTCCGTGTATCATTCCATCAGGCAGCAGGAGGAGGAGGCAAGGCAAGGCAGGCTTCCAATGTCAACACGTACAGGATGCTTTGTATGAAAAGCAAGGTGATGGGTTTATGTTAAGAGGCGTAACAAGAGGGAAAAATCTGCCACAGAAATGCTATTTGCTTTGAGATTTCTGTTATTATGTATTCAGCTTTATCCAGGGCTTAACCTGAAACAAAATCTTTTTATGTTACTTACTATAAATCTCTTCAACACCAGATTAGCTCAACTGATCTTTGAGGAGGATTGGGGAAAGAGCGGAGGCTGCTCTGAATAAATGTTTTCAAACACAGAGAAACAGTTGCTGCAGGTTAGAAAGAAGTGCGATCAAGTAGCTAAGATAAGTGCGCTAGGAAACTGTCTGATCTACACCCTCTCAGACCTGTAATAGTACAGCTTGCCTAGTCTATCTTGTTTCTTCTTCTGGGTGAGTGAATTAGACTGGCAATAGCATTAAGTTTCCTGCTAAAAACTGGCTATGAATTTAAACATTTTAATTAATTAAGAAATTTTAAAAAAATTCTTTCTTAAACACAGTTGTGTCAGCATACACTACTTCTGCGGAAATGGGGTTTGTAACATTAAAAACCATGCAAACAATCATGTGCACTGGAACACAATCTTCTGCTATTTTAATACATTCAGCACTATACCACTAAGTACACAGAAGGGGTTTTCTTCCCAAGAGAGCTTCCAACAAATAACCAACAGAAAGCAGAGCAGATACTGCTTCAATACTTCTTCGGTAGTCTTTTCCATCCTGTACTACATTTAGTTCCTGGTCAAAACCCAATAGTAAACAAGTAATTGTGTATATCCTGTAGAAAGGGTTTTGAATAAGTGAAAGAGTAAGCTTAGTCAACTGAAAAATCTTTCAATGTTAAGACCGTGCACACTTCCAGATTTGTGAAGTTTCCCATAGTCTCCTCTGAGCACCAGTTTGAGACAAGCTGAAGACAAGGAGCAGTGTACAGTGTGGCAGGTAATTACCAAATTCTTGCCCTGTCACTTCTCAACTGTCCCATCCCTAAGGATGCATGAAAGTCAAGCCACTCTGTCATCTTCTTGCCGCTGCATTAAAGGGAAGAGGGATCGGCTGGCAGAAGAACTATAGTTGCTGCCTTCTGTTTGTTACACTTTTCCTTCCTAGCCTGGATTTCCTGCAACTGACTTCTCTGACTGTTCAGCAGGCATGTGTTACCTTCTCAGAAGCTGAGACAGAGGAAGCACTTGCACATTTCTAAGTAGAGAACCCTCAAGCTTAAAAAGCTGCTCAGCATACAAGATGCTAAGGGAGTCATCAAAACCACAGGCAAGCTGCAGTTACGTCAAGTAAGTGAGATGGTTTTCCTAAGAAGCAGAGAATTAAGCTGAAAGCACCTAGTCAATGCCTAGTGTGAAACTACTTTATTGCAGTGTTTCTCCAGTAGGAAACAAGAAGCAGCCAGCTGTGATGATGTCTGTCCAAATAACCAACTGTCTAATGGTAGCAGAGCCAAACAAGCATTATTAAAACACATGCAAATAAATCCAAAGTACTCTCAAAGTGGGAACTATATTTTGCTTCTGTTTAAGACAAAGACATCCATGCTTATTTCATTAATCAAGTTGAGAGCTTTAGGACCTTGCAGACTTTGCAGCAACTTCATGAAAAGCACAGTTATCTTACAGTCACACTCCAGTTAAGACACTACCTGCAAATCTAGCATTACTGTAACAAATAATTTAGAGACACAATAAAGCTGACTACTAGGTTTACTGCTACAACAGCATCAACTTTAAAGTTTTTCACTCTTCTCTCCCTTTCCTGCCTTTCACCCCAAAAGCTGTAAAAAAGAAAAAAAAAATCAGAAACATGAAAATACTATTTAAAATGGGCAAATGAGTAGTGACTACTTTGTGAAAAGTTTTCAGAGTGCACCAATACAAATAAGAAAGAGTGAAGCATAAACTCCAATGTCCTTAAAAAACCTTTGTGCCAACAAGGCAAATGTTGATTAAGGAACTGTCCTCTGTCATTCTGCAGTCACGTAAACACCACTTAGACAGGCCAGAAGGTTGAAATTCTAACTTAAGTGGCAAGTTATCATAGGTCAACTATCTAACCCGATTTTAACATATTTGCATTACAGTCTGAAGCTGGTTAACAGCAACTGTAACAGCTGAGTGCGTGGTAGGTTGAGGATTCCAGCCAGACTAATGCACGAGAAGCCAAGGGAGAAGTCGGTGTGACCAGTAAGCTTTGTTAGACCCTTCTCTTTACACAGTTGCTTGGCTCCAAACACCTCTCCTGTTTCTTTGGTGTCTGGAGGAGACTCATCAGCCTTACTCCCCTCACAGGTGAGAACTAAAACACTTTAAATGCTGTTTCTCTAGCAAGGGACCACACACCATTCTTCAAAGCTTTTTTACTCCTTTGGAGTGGGTTGGGAGTAGCAACAAGGAGCAGCAATGTGAGCATTTGGAGGTCACATAGAGAAGTCATCACTGATTAATGTGATATGTTAGCCAAGCCACCAAAAATACTGTATCATATCTGTGCTTTCCACCTCAGAACCTTCACAACGTTTTGCAGAATTATCTTCAAGTTCCTTTAGCTATCACTCACTCACTGCCAGTTTTGACAATCTTATGACTTACTCTGCAGTCCAAAAGAATGTTAACTGCCAACTTTGTTGTTAAGAAGGACCAGAGACCTGTGACAGGTGCAACTGGGACATTTTGGCACCTGTTGCAACCTCAAAGAGGGACACAGGTCTGGGTTTTGTTTCTCGGCAGCTGGAACCTGCTTACACAATATCTGCAAGATGCCGGCACAGAACAAAGTCAATTTAGTATTTACCAGTTTGCTCAATCGCAATCCGTGTCTATCATTTCATTAAGGCAGAAATATTGCTACAGATCGGCCACTCTGTAGGATTATTGATCCCACAACAGGGGTTGAAAAAATAGACCTGTCGCAAGAAACACTACAGATGCACATATAGTTAGAAAAGAAAATTGATTTCAGATTCAATAGAGGCTACAGAGGCTATGATACACAAACCATTATTAATTTCCTACTCCCTTTTTATCACTCACATTTATTTCTGCTAAGAAAACCGTGTATGAGGTTAGATTTTAAAACATTTCAGAAGCTATTTTGAACCTAAGAGTGCCTGTGATCCGCTTGAGTTAACACAACACAATGCAGGGGGAAAAAAAAAGAAAAAAAAGAGAAGTAACTCCCTTACTGATTTGACTGTAAGTAGAGCTACTAGGGCAAGGCATGCCTAGGAGGGATCTCTCCTGCCTACAATTCAAATGCTGGTAAGTACATAACTAACAGTGTAAAATCTAAGAACTCTTATATAAAGACATGATAAAATAACACAGGCATACACAGGAAACAAACAACCAGTCTGAAGTTCCCTGGTGCTTTAAAGAAAAGATCTAGTAATGCTAGAACCAGCAATGCTGATGAGGGACCTTAATCAGAATGAAGACAAGAAATAAAAGAAGACAAAGTTATGCCCTCAAGCCTAAACCATCCCTTCAATAGATAGAGCTAGTAAAAATGCAGAGTGTGTCTTGCATGCTAAATTTTAAAGGTTCAATCTGCCTTTAAGTGTGGCTCTAAGGATGTCTGTAGCACCACAGATACTTCAGGTGTGACCACAGTGGCCTTTTAATTTAACTGAAGAATGCAATTCTTCCAGCTGTCCTGTTACCACATGCTGTTACATACTACAGAGCAGACTCAGTTTATGGCGTGTACTTATTTTGGACCAAACAAACCTAAAGGCATACTCCATAAAGAAATTTAACTACATGTTCAGAGGTCACAAAGGAGCCAGGACAAAATAAAACCCCTGCAAATCACAGGCACTACGATCAACAGATCTGTAGCACCAAAGTGCAAAAGCATTCTCCTTTGCTCCTCAGCTGATCAGATTATTGACTGCCACTTGTCCTCAGCTTGCTTCTGGTTGTATGTTACTATGTTGACATCTACTTGCAGTACCAGTAAGGAATACAATTGTTGTGAAAGTCAGTAGCATTCAAAGAAAAGCAAAACCATTAATTATGTTTAATTAGTGTTAATAGCAAAACCAGCAATCTGTTTGAAAAAAGGAAATCTGTACAAACTCATCACTACACTGTGCCTTCATTGGCTACAGAAGGTATCTTGCAATAACCATACATACAGTATGAACCAAAGCAGGGGTTCCAAGATATTTTAGGACAACAAGCTCCTGATAACTTTCAAATCTGTTTGCACGCCATGGTCTCAAGAGCAGAGCCTGCCAAAAAACACACCTACTAGCAGAAGGAAACACAAACATTCAGTTCTAAGGTAACAGAAGGACAACATACTAGAAACACTCAAGGATTAAGTCTATAACAGGAAAAAGGAAAAGCCCCATAGCAGGAAAACTGTAACTTCTGATCGATTACTATTGCTCCATCAGCACAGAGAGTTGCAGTGCATGCACTATCAGCTTTGTTTAACTATGTTCCAAGAAAGTTCAAACAATTTAATCGTTAAACAGGGAAAAAGGAAAAAAAAAAAAAGAAAACACAACAGAAAAGCATGCCTGCTCTCATGTGATTTCATGCGTAGAAACTCACAGAGAACAGCTGTGGGGTAATGCAGTTGGACATCAGGAGGAATTGCTTCACAGAAAGGGTTGTTAAGCATTGAAAAACTGCCCAGGGAGGCGGTAGAGTCACCATCCCTGAAGGCGTTCTATATGTGAAGAAATGACTGCATGTGGCACTGTGTCATGGTCTAGTTGACATGGTGATATTTGGTCAAAGTCTGGACTCAATCTCAGAAGTCTTTTCCAGCCTAATTTATTCTGGGATTCTGTGCTGCCTGTCCTCAGTTCTTTTCTCCTAATGCTGCAGTGGCGATATCCATGACGCATACTCTGAGACAACTTAGTCAGCTGTGGACAGTGGTCCTACCTTTTAATATCAGTTCATCCCTGCTGACCTTAGAGGATGCATAAATCAAGATATAAATTTGAAAAATCTAGCAATAGCTATTTTTCAGGTAGAAGCTTTAACTTACACTGTCAAGTTTTTATATGAGAGCTATTAGATGTAGTCGTTAATAACTTTGCAGTTAAAGATATTTCATTGGCAGTCACTTTTCCTTGTCTGATAGATGCTCAACTTTACTTCATTAAGCCTATGAAAACCGCTTAGTCTTGAAAGGGGGAAGGCAACTGGCATTCCAGCTAACGAATTCAGTCCTCTATTTATCTACCCCACAATCAGTACCTTCCATGGAAGGGATCAGGAAGATAGAGATCAAACCTACAAATTCAAGTCTAGAATCTCATCTATGCATCTCCTGAAGAACAGAGGAAGAGAGAGATTACAAAAAATATGCCCCTAGAAACTTTACATTGAAAAAAATCACAATACAAAGCATAAGCAAAAGCCATTATCTCTATTAAGTTTTGAACTAACAAAGAGCATTTAAAACCTAGTTCAAGTTTTTAAGAAAACTACAGTTTGCAGACACTCTCGGGAATGCTGCATGTAGATTTAAAACTTGAGGTAGAAGCTTGAAAGTAAAGCAAGATGGGAAACAATGTTCAGAATCAGAGAATATTTTTAGATTTTCATATTAAAACAGAAAAGTTCCAAGAATATACAAATCTAGAAGCAATATTCAGCATACTCAAACACAAACCAAAATCCTGTAAATGCACCTCTAGGTACTTGTGAATGGAGAGGACATTTTGGTTTTAAAAAACAGAGCAGAGAAACTATTATTAATCCACTTAACTGTTATTTCCTTTAGCATGAACCATGTGCCATGTATATCCCAGCAGCAGCTATCCTTAAAAGTCTTCCAAATGTTTGTTCACAGTACTGGCCTTTAGGTCTAAACATTTAGGTTTCTAAAGTTCTCTCTCAGGCCTGTTTAGAGTCTTGTATGCTTTTCAAATAAAGACCTCAACTACTTGTTCTCATATTCAGAATGTTTGTCTGCTTCCCCTTAAGAAAGCCAGCAGTTTCTCTTTTCATTTTATTGCTGTTTTGAAAGTAACCATTTTCACTCATCTTCAAATTCTTCCCTTTCTTTTCAACAGCCTTCATGTTTACCAATAGGAAGCATTTAATTTTTTGATGACCATAGCAGGCCAGTAAAAGATTTCCTGGTAAATAAGACGTGTCCCAGGGTTGGTAAACCTTTGCTCATGTGAATACTGACATGAGGGTCGAGAGGGCACCTCCTTGCATGAATAGCTCCTTTATCATTAAGCTGATGTTTCACAATCAGGATGGAGCAATAAAGAGTAAAAGTAAGGAGCTGGAGAAGAGGGAAATGACTGGATCACCTTACATTTGCTTCGGTCTTCAAAACTTATTCCTACAGCAGGGTAAGCTAAGGTGTCATTACTGTGGATCTCTGCTCAGTTACCCACTTCCCAAAGAGTCCCAGGACTCAGGGCCACTGAAACAAGTGGCAATGACAAGCCATAGACTTTTATCAACAACGGTGTTACACTACTTTTAAGATTCTATAAAGACAATAAATATGGTGCCATAACATGCATACTAAAAATGTTAAATTTTGCAGATATTCCACAGAGTTATGAGACATTTGTTTTCCAAAGTAATTGTACATAATAAGGAGAGATTACACAGTTCCTTGTATCAACACACAGTTGTGCCTGAGGGTCTTTGGAGGCTTAAATAAATGGCCATGTGAAGCATCTCAACCACATTTTCATTTGATCAACCAGCTTTACCCAGAAGAACATGGGCAGGCAGCAACCAGCCTACACAGTGCCCAGAGTGAGTCACCTTTAAAATCAGGGTCTACGTAGAATTGCTCCAAGATTGTTTAAGTGCTTTCTTTACCTCTTATAGTTATGGTAAGTAATACGGTACTCACGACAATCAAAAGCAAATGGATTCTTCATACAAGAAACTTCTAAAAGCTGGTTTTAAACAAGTTTATTTTTAGGCATTTCTCAGGATTGGGGAAAAAGGCTTTCTTTTTACCATATCCTACAATACTCTGCCTGTAGACTTCTGAAAGTGTGTTAAACACATTTCAGTAAACATTTATTGTAGTGTATCTCTACCATAATACATTGTGAAATTTTTATTACAGAATACAAACTTTAGACAGTATTTCACTGCACACAGCTTACTTTGTAATCACTTGAACGGTTGGTATAGAAATACTAGTCTGTATGTGAGTTGAGAATCTGTTCTGATGTTCTGCTTGTCTTTTTAAGTACTTTGGATTAACACTAGAGATCTAGTTTTGTAGTCATTCCACACAGAATTTCCATTGCACTTACAGCTAAAATTAGGCTCAAAGGAACACAAGCTAACCTGGGTGGGGAACAAGGGAAGCAGAGAGACCCGTCTCTGAATAAGTCAGTCCTTGTCACCTTTCAGGCTGCTTCTGGAAACAAAATTGGTATTGTTAGTTCAGCTTGAACATTCCTTGGCATCCTTGCATTTTACTAACAACCATTTAAAATTCTAAAAAACTTGGTGATATTTATTGAAGAAATTTATCCAGTGTGTTTTAAATGGGGATATTAAAAGGAACATCAGCGAAATAACAGCAAAGCTCAATGTGTCTCTGTAGAGTGACATGAGCGTCAGTGGAAACCAAAAGCAGAGTGAAAGAAAAAGCTCCAAGATGAAGACACTTGTAAAAAAACAAACAAACAAACAAAAAACCCCAAAAAACACAACAGCATAGAAATGAGTTAAACCATGCAAAATCTCAAGAACATGCTCAGGGAGTTCATGGAAGAGGCTAGAGGAACAAGACAGAAGTGGGAACGGGGCGGGGGGCGGGGGACATTAAATGACTGTTTTCAAATCAACAACATTCTGGATTTATCATAAGAGAATAAATTTGAAGGTTTAACATGAGAATGATCAGGATTTGTGAAAGAGAACAGATGTTAGTAATATTTTAAAGATTCAGCAGAACCCAACAGAAATAGCATTGATAGGGGCTGAGAAAGGACAAAGACTATTTCTAATGTGCTTTACAGCTTACTCAGGACAGAATCCTGATGCCCTTACATGATTTCTCTCATCACAGTTAGCTTCAGCTAGATTAGATTTCACCATGCCATTCTTCTCTGTCAGAAATGCCACTCCACCCCTTCCCATCACTTCTCACATAGAAGTTCAACAAGAACAAGAGCAAAAGTACAACTCTGAAAGAAAGCAGGCAGTAATGTTTCCAGTAACCAGTAAGAGTGAAATAAAGGCAAAGTAAGACTTAAATTTTAGCTAAATTGAGGTTAGGACAACAACAGAATATCTACGAGGGATCATCAGACCAGCAAGACTGGACATGGAAAGTAGGATATGACTGGAAGTAGTACAGAGGCAAAACTCAAACCACACGAATATGAGACTATCACCAGGAACGAACATGTACTGAAGAGAGAAGGCCCTCAACATTTTTTCATTGTCATCCTGCATTTTAAGAAAAATCTTTCTGCCACTTCAGGATTAACTGTGATAGGGATCATGGGGGGGGAGGGGAAGAACTAATAATTTCATACTAAATTAAGGCAGAATGTAGATTTTGCATTACGTCTGCAGCAAATTAAGCAGGTCAGCCTTCACGCATATCCAATCCAAATGAGATTTTTCTCTTGAGGACTTTAAAACAAGTTCATGGTATAACCTAGAGGGAGATTTTATTAAGATTCCAGAACAGCAAAAGCATACTCAAAGCACATAGCACATCTTTCATTTTCCAACGTCCCTTAATAGTTTCAAGCCTCTATCCACCTGTTCCACTTTATACCACAAATACACACTTAACAGGAGCCTAGAATGGTACCAATAAGGACACTACCACCAGAAAGCTCTGCTATCTGAAGCAGACAGAAGGTAGCCACCAACTGAAAAAAGAGAACTTAAACCACAAACTTTTAGGATCAGGAGCCCATACTCTTCTAAGCTTACACTGTATCGATTACACCAAGAAAACTAATGAGCCACTTGCCAATTCTTTTGTATTTTAGCATCTTAAAAGATTTTTAGTGAATTTGAAAATAAAATAATTTTAATATATTTTATATATTTATATTTTTTATATATTACATGTATTTTATATATTTATATTTTATACTTATTTAAAATAAATATTTTAAAACAATCCAAAACACAATGAGCAGAAGATTTACTCAGTATAAACATTTCTGAAATAAAGTCCCAAATGATTCTTTCTCACCACTGGAGCCCCACATATCCGGGGCAGTCAGTTTTTCATGGATCACCATCGCTTGCCACCACGTTTTAATAGATACCACATCCATAAAAAGGCACAAACCAAGTTTATACTGCTCTCGGAATTTATACACGCTATCGATTCATAATTCGTTTTGAAGAGACATTCTGCCAGGTGAGCAAGACAGAACGATTATCAACGCCTTACGTTTAGAAAGTAGTCAGTCTCCTAGAGTATAACAGCGCAAGAGTTGTGAGCATCCCTCCGTGCGAGCCCTGCACCCTTTCCCCCAGTTACCCCGACTGACCTCCGAGACCCCCAGGCACCTCTTCAGCATTTAAGTGAGGGAAGGAAAAAGGAAAAAAAAAAAAAAAAAAGAAGGAGAAGGAAATCAGACGAAACATAAGAGGATCGAGACACTTGGCTTCACCTTCCCTTCCCCGCAACACACCATCCATTGAGGCAGCAGGAACCACCCCGGGTGCTACAACAAGAGCCGCATTCACGGGCGCGGGTTGAGCGGCGGGCGGGCTGGCGGGACCGCGCTCCGGGCGGGCACCCCAGGCCGGCCAGCGAGCACCGAAACCAACCCTCTGCTCCTTCAGCACTCGGGGGGACAGAGAAGGAAACGCAGACCCATTTATTTGCTCTATCATTAAGAAGTTAGGAACGATTAAGAGTTTTTCCTACGCTCCCGCTCGAGGGACAGTTTTTCGGCACCGGGCTTTGTGAAGGCACAGACGCGGTCAGGCTCAGCCGGGAGCCGGCTGGTTTCCCTGCCCGCCCGCGGGCGCGGGATTTTCCGCTCCGGGGCGCCCGGCAGCACCTGCTGCTGCTGCTGCC
>VXAY01007347.1:558320-711228 GCA_013399855.1 Oxyruncus cristatus | reverse complement strand
GCGGTCTCCGGGGAGCGGGAGAGCGGCGGTGGGGTCCGAACAGCGCCCGCCCTCCCTCCAGGAGCCGCCCAGGGGAAGGGGAGCGGGGCCGCGACCTCCCTTCTTCCCGCCCTGCCCGCACGGCCGCCGGGAGCCCGTGTGGGGGCCGAGAGGAGAGCCTGGCCTCGGCCATGTGCCCGCAGAGCATGGCTGGTCCCTGCGCCCCGAGCCCTGCGTTGCCGACCGTGTTTTCCCTTGAGTCAGGGGAAGAAGGGGTAGCGTCGCTCAGTTTTATTTTGCTTTTTCCCTCGCGCTGGCAAGTTCAGCGTAATTTCTCGTTTTCGACGCCGGCAGGCTGTGAAACGAGGGCTGTGGCTTTCGTGGATGCGTGGAAGCGTGGGGGAAAGGTTAGGAGGAACTCTGAGGAGAAGAGGTCTGTCGGCAGGTTTCACCCCTTCCCTGAGACGTCGTCCAGACGTGTTTATTACAGATCCTTCAGAGCAGACACTGCATCTTTCTTCCTTCGTGCATTTTGTACCTTTAATAAATGTTCCTGTGCATGGCCTCCGTGTGTTTGGGAGTGAGGGAGAGGTACCGGGTAGTGATTTTCCAAGAGATGCTCCAAACCCCTTCCAGGCTGAAGCTCTCTCGAAGCTCACCCTGTTTGTGAAGTAGCCCACGCTGCTCCACGTTCACACTTCCAGACAGGAGGAAGGCAACCCGACTGCTTTAAATTAATAGGGCTAGAATTGGCGTTAAATGGGGCAGGGAGATGATATAGCAATTTGTTATGCACCCTGGCAAAGTGCTTCTGGTGCGGACACAGTTCATCTTACACGGATCATCTTACAAACACTTTTTGTGCGGGTAACTTGTTTTCGTCCTTTTCCAGCTCCCCCAACAGGAAGTAAACACTCAAGAATTAGAGTCGTTCGTATCAATTGCATCAACACTAAGGATTTTGAGGTGTATAGGTACATGAGTTGAAGTACACAAACCAAAAGGCCAGCTGGAATTTCTTCTGCAGGCATAGTTGAAGCAGGAGGAGGGGGAATGGAGGAGAATGGGAAAAGGGAGAGGAAACAAGTAGAAAATGTTCAACAGAGTGTGAGAAAACGAAAAGGAGAGCACATACAAGGCAGAGGAACATGCCTCGGTTAGAAGGTGTATGAAAACAGCTGTCTAAACTTTCAATTATGCCCGATGGATGCTCCTATGAGAATGACCACAGGAAACTACATGGCCCTTAAGCAGTCCTTCCTGGCTGATGCGTATAGTGCTCAGTGAAAATACATCTGCAAGAGGTTTCTGACAGCCTAAAAGCAGGACTGAAGAAACCACAAAATCCACAAGCACGTTAAGTGATCAGTCTTTGCATGGGATTCCCCAGTTTTTTAAAAGCAGAGAAAAGGATTGCCATATTGCAGTAGTTTAAAAAAAAAGTCATTTATATATGCTAGAGGAAAAAGCAAGAAGAAAGCACCATAATAAACATTTTAAAAATAAAGAGTGTCATAAGGAAACAACACTAACCTTTTTTTATTAAGGCAAAAATGGGGGGATGCTTCATGAAGTTGTAAGGCAGAACTTTGAATTCAAAGGAAAAGAAGAATCATGATGCACAATTACCCCATGAAAATTATTCCCAGGTGTTATCACTTGGCCCAAGACCTTTGCAAAATTTGAAAAGCATTGGCCACATAATAATGAGAGCATCCATCATTGCTTCACTCACTAATTTAAAAGTAAAGTTCAGAATCCTAAGGTATATAAATACTTACTGCAAGTGACTGAAAGTGTTAAAAAACTCTTTCAATAGGCAAACTATGATAAAAGTTTATTTTTTGTGCTCTTGCACCTTCTGAGTCACCTGCAAATGGTTAGGTTATTCCAACAGCAGCATCAGTAGCCTGACACGTTACAGCAATACTACACTTGTGTGTTCCTGACCCTGAACATCTGTGCTTCGTAATGGGAAGGTATTTGATTAAATTTTGAAACTGTACTCTTCTCCATCTGTCTTTTAGTCTCTAAAGGCCCATTTATACATTGTAACAGTATCTTAAAGGCATAAGGGATGACATGAATGACCCTGAACCCACTGCAGTTATAGAGCAGACAAGCAAAAAAACGTTCAGGCATTTTATATAAAGTTTGTTTGCAATTTTGATTCAATGTTTCTACTTTCCACTCTAAACTCCCAATCACTGATTTCATAATTAGTGCTCTCAGTTAACTGAGTCAGTGTTTAAAAACAAACAAACCTGTAAATCACATACCATTTTTCCCTGTGTTGAAATGCTATTGCACTTATTAGACTATCTCCTTGTGTTTCTCTGAGTTTCAAAGCGGTGATCCTGGTAAGGAACAATATCCAGAAGAATAGTTTATTCCCCAAGGAACCATAATCAACTACTCCTACAAGTAGAGGTGATCCACTGAGTATCATTAAACTTCTAGCAACTAGATATTTCACTTTGATTCCGTTGTCTTTTCCAGAACAAATTACAAGGTATAATTTCATGCTGCTGGCCAAGAGAGTGTGGCAAGAAGGAATGTTTTCTGTAGCTGGCCTATCTTTACACCTCCTGATCCAAAATGCTTCTCCTGACCTCATAAAAGATCCCATATCCTTTTATTCATGGCCCTTTTCTCCTCTTTGTTTCCCTTGGATTAAACAGTACCCCTATTGTTAATCCACAGCACCTGCCACATAGGCCCCACAGCTTTTCATGCTAGGTTAAGTTAATGAAAAGGCTGGGGTTATTCACTCACAGGCTTTTAAATCGCATTAAAAATGAAGGGAGAACCAGCAGATAGCACTGTGGTGAGCAGTACCACAAGTATCAATCATTTGTATTATTTGCATAGGTCGTTATTTCAGGCTGTCCAGTCCAAAAGGAAATCTCTTTCATCCAAAATGTATGTCTAAGACACATTTGCTGTACAGATGTTTCCTAGAACAGCCTGAAATGAATGAACAAATGTCAGAATATGTTTTAGATGGAGCAACTAAAAGACATTATTTGGGCAAAGCAAACCTGTCATGTAGTGGCAAAGACTGTGTGTTGTACTGAGTATGAACTATGAGCCTCTCTTCAAGCCTCTGCCATTTTTCACTTAGAAGTCTGGTTTTGCCTGGTTGAGGACTGAGTGCCTGTCAGCTCTGCATCTTTTACTTTTCTGTATCTGTTGAAATTTGGACACCTCATCATTGCCTTCAGGTATTATACATCTAGCCATAGAAGGCTGAATTAAGTTGAGGGGTGTACTATCATGACTACCTTAAGCAGTTTGGCTTCTTTTGTGCAGTCCAGTGCACAGAGATAGGGCAAGGCTGGTCTGCAGATTATGCAGAATTTTATATGAGACATTTGTAGAAAGTTGAAAAATTCTCCATGGGATTGTTCATACCTTTTGGCTTAAGTATTTACACAAAGCAATTTTATGCCCTGAATGTAGAGTAACATGTAGTAAATCATAATAAAAAATAATAAAAACCTTTACCAAAACAATCTGCATACCACTGCAACAGACTTCTTCACTCATAGACAGATAATGAGTGAACAAACACCACATGACAGATGTTAGTCATATTGCTTAATGAATAACTGGTGATGAGTACAATACCTGTGTGGAATGGCTGTAATAAGTTCAAGGAAAAATATGCATTTGGATCATCAGTTTTTCTCTGAGATACCTGCAGTGCTCAAGAGAAATGTCTTCATCAGGAAGAAGCCTAGGTATTTCAACATTTTTTCTGCATGTATTTCCTTGACTGCGTTGTTCCTCAGCCATCCATAGAAGTCACTGGATGATGAAACATGCTTTCCTTCAAAATACTTTAAAAAGAAATACTTTGGCCTTCTCTTTCTGCTCCACCATGGCCTCAGGGTAGTGCCAAACGTTTTATGGCAGTCCTTCACACTGACATTCACGTCAGTGATCTAAGCAATTCAGCATACAGCTCTGCAAAAAAACCCAACTAGTACAATGTCAGTCCTGGACTGGGCTTTACCATCATGATACCCAGAGCATATTCCTGCTCTAGACGGTATGCTCAAGGATAGCTGAGCGCCATGGTAACAGAGTCAGTGAATATGCAACAATCTGTTATTTTGTTATGTAAAACATCACCGTCAAGTCTTATTTTTGTGTCATTAAGAAGGAGTTAAATTTTATTTGTGCGTAGTAATATGGATGAATGCCTGCACATTGCTCTGAGACTTGTTTCCTGAACCAGTTTAAATTAACTTTTATCAATCTGGTGTCATGCGGTGCCCACAGTGCATACCTTCTCCAGTGTTACTGCCTGAATGTGATAGGGGTAGATTACAGGGGAGAATTCAAGGAGCTATTAGTCTCCCCCGTCTCCCAGCTGGGTTGCACAGCTCCATATCTCTGTGCCAGGTTGAGCAATGAAGGACCTTGTGTGTGACTGGGCAGCTCCCAAATCCACATCGGGCTCCCTTCCATGCACCGTGTGTAGCACTCACGTTTTGTTAGTCAACATGCCTGAAGAGCTGGTCCCACCTACCTCTCTTCCCTTTATAGAAACAAAGTCAGCACATTCATTTTGGCAGAGGAAAAGCAGAGGGGAGGTTGATGGCTTTTTTTATTTTCCTCCTGGGTGAATAGAGCCTTGTGGATAACAAATGAAGACAGCTATACACCCAAAAAACATTGAAAAGGATCGAATTCTTATCATCTCTTCTCCTGTTCCAAACCCTGCAGCAACAGCTTGTGAGGTTAGATTGGGTCTTATCTGGATAAAAAAAAAAAGATTGAGTAAGTGAGAGAGTTGGCTACAAGCAGTTAAAGGAGTATGTATTTTTCAGATTTTTTTTTTCCTATGGACATTAGTTGCTTTTGTGCTTGGTGTCCTGGAATGAAAAGAACATCCATGGCCCATGCTGTTTCTATGCATGTGCCTCTTCCTTCTATGCTTAAAGGAGTTCTGGAAGAAAACAAGTTCCTGGCATAGTCTACCTCCACAGGCCCTTTGCCTGTCATGTGGTCCTTTGTGGTCCCTCCTCCATCATGTGTGATATTGGGAAAGAAGACAGCAAAGGCTAAGCCCTAACACCCACAGCTGTCCTGCAAGGGAAGGGTTTGCAAGCTGTTAGTAGCTTTTAACTTATACTTTCTACCCTCCTAAACCACTATCAGAAGAGGTATTAAGAGGGTTTGTAGGCACTTGAATTTCGGTGTTTGTTGCCTTCCAATGGTGCCTCCCACATGCCAAAACCCAGTGTAGAAGTAGCAAGCAAATCCAGGTCACTCACAGATATGACTCTAGGGAAGCAACTGGCACAAAAATGACTGAGTTAGAACACCAGAAAAAAAATCCGCCTGGTCTAGTGCTTCAGTTAACAGCAAGACTCATGGTGAGCATCATGCTCTTGGCAGTGACTTTATAGGGATGTATATGTGGATGGTCACAGTAAATTGCAAGATAACCCATGACTGAGGTGTTAAAGCAAGTCAGATGCTGGAGGTTTTCCTCCTATTGCGTAGCACCTCAGCAATGCTATGTTCATCATTCTGTTTCAGAATTGGAACAAAGTCCTGGGAAGCTGAGGCAGCAGCAAGTGAATGGGAGCAGATTTGAGTTGCCCACGTTGCTGCTCTCCTTCTTCCTTCCATGGGGAAGTCCTGGTACCTCAGGTCAGACTCACAATGGTGCCAACAATGAGGTGTAGGAGCAGCTTGACAGGAAGCAGAGTTAAGGGAAGGCAGAGAGCATAAGAATAGACAACCCCTAACTAACCCTGTGCATCTGCAAAAATCTCTGAACCAGCTGGGTAGGGACAGAGAGAGAATATGGGGAAGGGAACACTGACCCCGTCAAGATAAGGGATGTGATACTCTCTAAGGGCATCCAAACAGAGGTGAACATCCCTAACTTCTTTGTTCATTCCAGAGGACCATCTGAGGCTGAATGTCCCCACTGCACACATGGGTTACAGAAACTAATGGTTAGCAGCCTGTTAGAGGTTTCACAACTCATTTCCTTTGAATATTAGTTATTTCTTTTGCCAAAAGGAGGCAGAAAAGGGGGGAGGAGGAAATAAAAACTAAATGGTCTAGTAATTTATTTTGTAGGATCAAGTCAATAGGCAGATGGGTGAACTCTACAGATGGTATTGCTTCAGTCAAGACAGAAAATTCAGTGCTTTCCTTGTATGTGTTTTTTTGCAAGATTTCTTTGGAATGAGGAATTGTAGGCAAACAATGGGACAAATCTGCAAATGCTCGCTCATCTCAGCAGCCAAGAACTCTCACTGACTGGGGATACCTGTAAAAGTAAAGATTCTACAGGCTGGGGAGACTGGCTCTTAGGTCTTCATCTTTTATGCTTGCTTCACTCCCTACTCTCACCCCCAATCTTTGGCAATTCAGTGACAATCAGAGTTAAAAAAGGCGTGTCTGTGATCCTATAAAGCAATTTGCATCATCAACTTTTGTGATGAAATTTTCACAGGGGAAGGAGGAGCCAGTAGCATTTTGTCCAAGTAAAGGTTGCCCTGGCAATATACCAAGAAGCCTGAAGCCCTTAATTTTCCTAAGGGATTTGATTACCGCAGCCCATATCTGAGTGCAGAAATGTGTCCTGCAGAAACTACACTCCCCCACCCCTTCACTCCCCCTCATCCAAGATAAGTCTAAAATTAGTCTGAAGCTTACAGTCTTGCATTACTGCCACTGTGTCACAAGCACATGGACAGGCTTGGGCTGCCTTGCTGAAATTATTGTACTAGGTCTACAACAGATCATATGACACCTGCCTCTGCCCTAACAAAAACATCATTTTCCATAGCTGGGTTGAAGAAGCTGTGCTGCTTTCACTAAACAGAAGTGGCCAGAACCTGCCAATTGACGTTAACTGTGTTGGAAGTTATTTCAATGTGTGTCTATTATAAACAGATGACAATGCAACTTCCATTTTGACTAAAGGAACTGATAATCAACACAGAACTATTTAAACATGACAAATAAGTAATCTCCAAGCCAGATCAATAAATGAACTGTCAGAAACGTCTTTCTTCTGCTGTTCTGTCTAGTGCAAATACAGCAGCCTTGCTTAATAAAGGCGGCCTAATTTAGTTCTGGGCTTGTCTCAACACTAGTCTTTTACAAGTACTTGGGACAAGATCATTAAACCTGCATGTATCAACTGAAGGCATGCTTCCCAAATATCCTTCTAATACTGGGAAAGGCCCTAGTTACACAATTATACATTAACTAACAAATATTTATTCTCAGCCGTGGGAAGTGAGTTATTTTGCTGCTCTCTTTTGGGGTATTCAGATGCCTTGTATGACATTTAGAGAGATTAAATTCCTTTGCCCCTCTTTCTAGCTGGACTGCTTGTAGGGCATGCTGCAACACTGGCACCCAAATCTGTTTGGAGAACAATGAGGAAAGATTAAAATGGAATATCTATTACCATGATAATGTGTGGAAATCTGACACATGTTAACAGAGCAGTGTAGGAAGGACATTACTGAGGCTCATAGGTAAAGCAGAGATGGGATTTTGATATCTATTATTAATACAGGACAGTGGGAAAAGCTGGTGTGGTGCCTCACTGGCAAGACCCAGTGGGGAGGCTTCTACTGCTGGCAGCTGGGCACTGGAAGAAAGGGTGGGATGGAGCCTGCAGGAAAGGTTGTGCAGGCTGACTGCCAAGGGAGGCCTTCGCTGATTGCATTGTAGGCAACAGGGCCACATGATAAACAGATACCGCAGCTGTCATTTTCATTTTCCAGAAAAAAGTTGGCTTTCATATCTGGGGTGACTAAACTAAAGTATCTTTTCTCCATTTAATCTTGACGCAAACTCATATCTGCTTCTGAACAGAGGTTCCAAGTTTTAAGATCCAGTTCAAATCTGAACTTTTTCTTTCCTTATGGTCTCCCCTTTGTGGAGAATACCTCTGAGTCTGGCAGTTTTCCCTATCAGAAATCTAGCATTGTTTACTTATATTGTGGTTTAGACATGAAGCCTAAATTCAGTCCTGTGTGGATAGAAGGATTTAATATCTTCAAACAGTGGCACAGAGAGAGAAAGAAAGGGAGAGTAAAATTGCCTTGAATAATATAGATAGAATCTGGCAGTGCTAAGGGCACAGATCAAAAACCTCTTGGTCTTTTCCGTGTGAGACTTTTGCAGTTCAACACATACTTTTCACAACAGTTGAGTACCCCATCTCAGGGCCAGAGTGAGGGGTAAGGAAGAGCTCACACTAGCAGCTTGACAGCTTGCCAATGCATACAGAAGCAATATGCACCTTTCAGTCAGTCCCTGCAGTGAATTATGTTTTCAGCTGTACCTAGCAGAGTGAATAGAAAATAACTATAACACTGTCCAATCTGTTCCCCCAGATGCACTTCTTTTCCAAAGAATACACTGTACCATGCAGTAATGAGGGCGTTCAAATAACAATGGAAAGAATGACTCTGATATTCTCCTGAACTAATTTCAAAGCTGCATATCCAGTTCTCTGCCTTTTTTGGTCAGCCTCTTTACACCATTTTTGCCTGGTTTTGAACAGACTGGGTAGGAGAAAAGATTCCAGCACACCTGATCCAACTTTTAAACTTAGCTCCACAGAAAGGCAGACATTATGCATTCATAGAGTAAAACGTCAGTAGAACTTTCCCTGCTTCCAGTACATTTATATTTCTTAAAATTATTCAAATGCTATGTTGGTAAAGTAGGTAAGTGTGAAAGGTTACACATAAACTGGAATGCAGGGCACAAAAAGTCATATCCTTCTGTAACACTGAGTATTATCTCACATATAGGAGGCCACTTCCAGGCAATATATCAGAACTTACAAATCCTCCTTTAGGCACCTGTAAAAAAACACTGAAACTAACACAGGCCACATGTGACATGCAAAGCCCTCTGCTGAAACAGTCACAGTCAGAAAGCTGAGCTATGAAATCCTCTCTACGAAAAAGGCCTTCAAACTAGAAAGATTTATTATTTTTCTGGGAGTAGTTTTAGGCACATAACTTACTCCCATTGAGCTCTGACAGTTTCTCATATTCTGGTTCTTCTCACAGTATCTTCTCTACAGCTAGTCCTGCAGCCAGCTTGTTTCCTAGATGGACAAGCTGCCTCTTTGGTAATATCAGCACTTGTTGGGCCAACAGGGAATCAGATACATATATAGGATAACAGCAGTAATACTGGTATATTCTTTATTCCTTGTATTGACATTTTCTCTGAAGGATTGTGCAAGGCACAATACTGAGTGAATTTCAGCCCTGTGTGTAGGGCCAGGATATGATTTCTACAACATCTGAGTCCTACTTAATGCTCAGGTTGGCTCTAAGTGGGAGATGACTCTTGTTACAGTTCTGCACATGGGCAAATTTCGATTAAAGAAAACAAAAGATTATTTGGGAGGAGTGAGGATATTTTTTTTCCTTTTCATTCTGAAAAGGACCACCAAAGCCTTTCTGCCCACTGAACTATAAGGACAAAGAATGAAGGTTGCCACTGCTATGACAGGGAAAAGCTTTTACACCATCACTCTGTCCTGTGTGAGTGGTCCATCTTCATACATTGTTCATGCTTGGACAGTGAATTTCTCCTCAGAAATGTTTCTGCTTGAGTGTCTGCTCCACACAGTGATAGTTAGTAGAACATTGTGTCATAGAGGGTGCCTGGCACAGAGCACTGGTCTACCTTTCCAACCTGACGTGAAAGTGGCAACCAGTTGAGCACAATGGCTGTGATGACATGAGTGAAGGCTCCCAACTACACTTGCTGAACCAAATATGTTTCTCCAAAAATAATGTCTTGCAATAAGACAAGTGAAAACCAACAAGCCTCTGACTGAAAAACAGACAGCCCATTAATTCTTTCAGAAATTCCATTTTTGTAGGGGATGGATACAAGCCCTCCATACTTCTAAAATCCTCCAAGTCTTATAGACAGATAGGTCTCATTCTAACCATTGTTCCAGATGTATTTCATCCTCAGTACAAAACAAGTCTGGCTCAATCCTTTGCAGACCTCTGAACTGTCAAAAGCCTGGAACTGCGAGGCTCCCAAGTAATTGCATCACGTGAGAGGGGAGGAGGTCAGAGGGAATCATCTCTTGAGAATGCATGCCCACAATTCAGCTCCTAATCCTGATCTGGCACTGGGCATGTCAGATCACGCATGGAGGAGATGCACAGGGCATGCCACTGCTGGCAGGCGCGTGCTGCTTAACAAGGTTGCTTTGAATGCTGGCCCCTGCAGGTTCTCCTCCACCTGCTCCAGCCCGGGGCTGGAGCGCTTCCTCTCTGCAGCCGCAGTGCTGGCAACAGGTCTTACCTTGGGGGGTGCTACTGGCAGGGATGGGTGGAGGAGGATGGTGCTACCAGCAGTGGAGGAGCAGCAGCAGAGTGAATCTCACTCAAACTGCCTCAAAGCTCAGCAGGGCTCTTCTCGGCATCTACCAATGGATCATGGCACTGCTTTCACAACCACAGAAATATTGACCAAGGTTGACTTAATCTTTTAGAAATAGAGCAATTTCATACAGGGAACCATGTATTTCATAGATGTTATTTGGCTTGCCAAATGGCTTAACATGTCAGCCTTCAGTTTTGTCCCACCAGGTCAGCCCAAGGCCTTCTCTAGTCTCCTAAAAATGCTATGTCTTGTACCTTATTGCTGAAAGATTGGTTTGTGCATGCTTGGCTAGAGAGATTCTTTTAATGAGAATCTTTTACATACAGGTTACTAAGCTCCTTGTAGCTTCATCACAAAGCAAATATTGTCTTCTTTCCCCTAGAAAAATATTGAAATTGTCAAGGGATTAGCATATGTTAAAGGAATAAAAAAAAATTATAGGAAGGAGGCCAGAGAATACACAAATTCTTTGAGTTCCTGTGTTTCAGAGCCAAAGTTCTGAAAACCACTTCTGTTCAAACACAGAAACTGTGGTTCTCTGAACTCTCAGAAGGGTGTCAGCAATTGCAGAAGTGTGGAAGAGCAGAGGAAATCTCATGGCGCCAGCTGAAGGAAGCAGAGGCAGTGAGAAGAACACTGCCCCTTCAACCAGCAAGAAAAAGAGGAACCACCAACTCTTTTTCTAAACCACTAGCTCTCTTTTCTGTGCTAGCAGGATGCTCCTCCCAGCCCTACTTCAATTTAAATTTGTATTTCAGAGAAGTAAATGCAAATGCCGCAGGTGAGGACTAATTTGTATCACAGAAAATGAATGGAAAACCCATGAAGTCAGGAAAAAAATTACTTGTAAAAGGGCTGATTGCCCTCACTTCTCTTTTTGCTTGCTGAAGTTCAGATGCATTCGGAACTGGAGTTTTGGAGCAGGCCCATCTCTGTTGTCAACCTACTTAACCTCTGTTGTCGTGGGTTGTTTATTACAAATTAGTGTGCACAAGATATTAGTCTAGACAAAAATGTAGAAAAATGAGATGTGAGTGCAGTGGCCGTAATAATTTCATTGTTTAAAATGCTTTAAATAATATGCTTAAGAAAGTTGAGGACAAGTACATGTGAAGATATACTGCTTAAAACACTGAACTTTAGCATTGTAGGTCTGCACATTTGTACAGATAACGACGTCATAAACTCAAGCACTCTTAGACTCAAACAAGCTGAATCCGTCAGGAGCTGTATAGCTGTGGACAGAATATAGTTCAGCAAGTTGGAAGTAGTAGAAAATGATCATGGACTGAAAAGGCTTTTACCTGTTCTGAGTTGCAAAAGGAGCAGGATTTGCCCCAAAAATATACTATCAGAGGCTCTTTGAATTAATGCAATAATAGAATATGGTGGTTTTATTCCTTTTACCTAATGGTCTCAAATTCATTTATAAGCATTATTTAGCACTAACTATGGCTCTCAGTTGTGGGAGTGTGTTTTTACAGGCAGCTCTGATACGGTCATGTGATTTACCCTAATTCACAAAACTTAAAAAAAAAAACCCAAAACCAAAACCAAAAACCAGTAAAACAAAAGGAATCAGGGACGGGGAAGCAAGAAAAGGCCAGAGAGTCAACTGAGATTGCAACATGAGAGTTTTGCTTCCTATTCCTGCTAAACAATATTCTCTGTCACCATCATTCTCACTAATTTACCTGGCCAAGAGGATGTCAAGTTACACATTGTCATGGCTCTACATATTGTTATTTTTTATATTTTTGACCTTCCTTTGGAATGCTTACCAGGTTCCCTCTGGGAGGGATATTAATGTCTCCCCTCAGAGACGCCCAAATTGTATTATTGTACTCAAGGAATAGTTTCTGAACCCAGTTGCTCCTTAGATATTAGAATGGGCTGTATCTGTCAAGCCATCCCTTTTTTGACTTCCCCAAGCATTGGATGTTTGTGCAGTGTTTTACATACATATAATTACAGTGACACAACTGAAATATGCTTAAAAAGGTAGTTTTATAATAAGTCTCTATGTTGTTGTTACTCAAGTGAGGTTACTTCAGTTTCTGGCTTTTCACAAGAACCAAGAAATGTATGGGCCTTTTCATATGGGAAAAAAACAATTAATACTGTGAAATTTGTAACTAAGATGATGTTGAGAAATGTGCACCCATTAAAGGCTGTGACTTTGAAGCCAGGTAAATGATAGCAGACCAGTGGTTACTGACAGCAAGATGCTCTTAAAGTTTCCCCACCCAGTAAAGGCTGGGTCCAAATGTTTGTTGTCAGTTGCTAGACAGCCCATAACTTGACATAACCAGGCACTGATGTCAGGGCTTCGAGGCTAATACTGAGCTAAAATCTTGCCAGCATTTTTAGTTAACCTCTTTTTATTACAGATTGATGGCACAAAGCAAACTTAAGTCAGTGTTTACCTCTACTGTTAAAAGCAAGGAGAAGAGGAGAGGACAGTTGGTGGCTCCAAGGGGGCATGATAGCCAAAGACTAATGTCCTTGTAAATCTGATAAATAACAGACAGTCCAAATTTTTGTAAGAGCTCCAAGGTTTCCTGTGGGATTCCTTTAGATAAGAATTTGAAGGGCATTGGTTACTTCCGAAGGTACATTGCCCTCTCAAGGTCCAGCATATGGGGAGAAATAACGTTAAAACAGAGAGAAGAAACATATGGGGAGAAACAGCTTAAAAGAAAACCCAAACCAATTACTACTTGTCCATTCCATAGAGATGGACTGTCTACACTCTCATAGAAGAAGCATGCAGTCAGTGGATGCATAAAGGAAGAGGAACAATCAGTCAGGACAGTGGTGAGCAGAAACATAAAATACGAGGAACTGAAAACCAAACAAACCCTGCCATATGTAACCTCCTGAGTCAGGGTCATGCCCTCAATGCACAATACTATCTAAAAGTAGTGCATGTTAGTTTTAAGTATCTAAACACACGCTTACTACATACTTGTAAAATATACTCCAGATCCAGCATAATATCCTTTTCGTTGTACAGTTCTTTTAATAAGGAGGAGATGCCAATCCTGAACCTGCAGTCAGACGTTCTTGTCTTAGAGAAGGTTCCTGGAACCATCTCAGCTCAGGTTTAAAGGTTGCTCAAATGTTTAGGCTCAAACTAATCAAGTTAAGTATGTTCTTGACAGATTATTTTCTCCCTTTCATAGGTTTCCCCTGAGGGATATTAGTCATAAACTCAGGAGAACACCTACACGGCATCCACACAATTTGAGGTCAATGTTAAAATAATCCCCCACCTGAGCACACAATTCTGGTAACTGTTCAATCAGTTATGCAACTTGCATGTGTAAATGAATTTTGCGTTCACAGATGGATTCATATGTGTACTATGGATAGTTAAAAGTGGAATCTGAAAACTGTTCTATAGTATTCATTTCCCATAATGGGATTTTATCACACTAAATTATAAATTTATGTATTTATTTATATATATAAATATATATATATCTCCATCTCTCTCTCTCTCTATATATATATATGTGTATATATAAAGATGCACAGAGCATATCTGTCTGTGTTCAGTGTTCACTTATGGAGCTACAAGAGTGCTTAGCCAATTGAGTATGTGATGCTGGAGCTCTGTACAAGGTTGTCTTTGTTTGTCACATTTTGGGGAAGTGAGTGGGACAGCAAGACTGGGACTTTTTTCAAATAGTAGTGACCTATGAGAATAGCTGATTTCATGTTCTCTGGGTGTTTGGATTTCAGTTTGTAGATCACTGCAACTCTTGCTCTACTTTTTGGAATGCAAATCTTCAGGTTATGCAATGTACTATTTAAATTCTGTATTTTCAATACTCAGAAAGGAAGTGTGTCATCAGTCCCACTGGCCACTTATTGGCACCAAATTGTTAGCAAAGGGTTGTATGAGTGCTGGGTTTCTGCCGCTGACCTTTTTTAATAGTTTTTTTCTTTAGAGAACAGACAAACAAACAGTTCTGACCTTAGCAGATGAATGTAGAAAAATAAGGTGGCTTAAGGTTTGAGTCTGCCAGCACTCTGTCAGTATTATCCGTTTCTGTAGCATAATAAACAATGAAAGTATTTTTGCATGATCAGATCAGGATGACATTGGGTGGTTAAAATGATCAATACTTCACCTAACCTTAGAGAATTCAAATCTCATTGATTTCTCATGTAAACAGAAATATCTTCCAGATATTCATATGTTAAAAATACAACACCTCTCACTTACATGTTTACAAAACTGTTTCCCAATATGATTTTTAGTTTCTAAATGACTGAGAATTCCAAGAAAGGTCATTTTAGAAGTTATCCTACATTTCACATTTAGGGATCAGATTAAAGTTTGGGTAGTGGTAATGGTACATGTAGGCTTTTCAAATTCCTCAAGGGAACCACTAGACCTAATATTAGGAGCCATGAATGTGACTTCGCCTATAGGCCTATAGGCATAGCTTTGTATTATAGGTTTATATATTTGAATATTCTCTGTCAGAAAAAAGAACATTAATCAATAGAACACGTTAGGAATTAATCAAAACTCTTGACTAATCCTCCAGGGCATCTCCCTCATAGCAATCTTGTGGATTAAATGAAATATGTTTACCTCAAATTCTAGTACCACAATGACTTTTAAAGACTTAATCTCAAAGATTCCCAGTAAATTTTGGGAAGCAAAAAGACCCCAAACAAACAAACAAAAAGAACAAAAAACCCACCAAAACCCCACAACCAAAATAACAAAACCTGCAATATTCTTCTTTAAGTCATAGCACTAAAAAGATTTCAACACTTTTTCCTTTTAGAAAAAAAAGCAAAGGATGCCTCTGAATTCCTGGATTCTCACCTCGTTGGTTTATTTTTTAGGAATAAATTATTAATAGAAAGTTAAGAATTGTAACGTTTTAGAGAAAGCATCATAGGAATGAGCAGACACTGCTATAGGATGTTAACAAACTAGAAAAATGAAGCTGATTATCTGAAGTGACAGGAACTCTTTACTGCCTACTTAAAACTCAGTTTCTAGTTTGCAAATTTCCAATTCCAATGCCTCATAAAGAATTAGGAGGCAAAAAACTGTCTTTGTTAAAGAATTTATGTTTCTTTCTTTCCTATTCTGTCATATTATTTAATCAGAGACTGATGACACTAATCAAATAAACATAAAAAGCTCACTATAAAACATTCAAGATACCCAGAGAGTCTTGTCAGTAAACCAGTCTTAAAAAGTGATGTGATGCTGAAGCAAAGAGCGTCATTAACATATATAAGATAATTTTATCTACTCAGAGCTCAAAGGCAGAGGAAGATGAGAATCTTTGTGAAGGTTACTTTTAATTTTTTGTTGTCATTTTTCCTTGCAAATGAATTTTTAGATGATCGCCAAATACTAGTAGGATCAAATGAATCAAATAAGTTGGGGCAGACTGTGTGAACATGACAAAATGTGATTGTGAAGATTTGACTGTTGAGAATAGTGAGAAACTTGCAATGTGAAAGAGTTTTATTAGAAAATATATACTCATAAACCCCCAAAAATGTCACCAGAATATTTTCAGTGCACTTCTGATAAAATGCAGACTGGATCCACTGGTGATGTGCAGCTTGCTCAGGGTCCAACCATTAGGTCTTGAACGTAACCAGGATCTTGAACTTCCAGGCCCATAGCTCTGTCAGAGCCACACTGCTGACTTGATGGCTCAGATTTATCAGCCCTGTTTTGCCACTGGCTTGTTTCAAAACCAGTGGTCTAAATGTTTCCTTGCTTCCTGTTTCTGAGCACCATTGCTGGAGTGGGAGTCTGCATGAAATTGAGGTCTCTCTCTGCTGGGAAGAACTTCAGGACACCCAGAAGAGTTGGGTGATCATATTATACCACATCAGAACTCTCATCTAAATGCATAACACCCAATCACTATTTAATTTAGGGTGCAGTATGCCATTATAGCAATGACAAGGTAGAGGTTGGTGTCACTGAAAGAAGTGTTCATGCTTCTCAGAGCAGGGTAAAGTTACACTCACATAGCTATAAAGGTATTAGGCAAGTAAGTCTTATATTTGTAGAGGAACTGATGTTAACCTGATATAACCTAAGTGGACATAGCATTCTCTATATTGATTTAGCTTTAGTTAATTGCCTACTGACTTAAGCCAAATCCTTTAACCTATTCATAACTTCCTATATATCAGCGTGCATTCTAATCATTATGATCATTATAATTTTCTTTTATGTAAAGTGATTTAAAAGTCCAAGACTCCTTTTAGAAATTACTTGCATGTCCAGGAGCCTCGGACTTTTTGCAAGACACTAAAACTTAAGCTTATCTTGAAAATTGTATCAGTGGTCTTAAGATGGCAAGAGTCCGCACCTGTGTCGTGCAGCATAAAGCCCTAGATTAGAAAACAAGTCCAAAGTAAATATTTAATTGAGGATAAACAATTAGCAGTTCAGAGAGTTCAAAGAGAGAACTCATACTTCTGACCAGGACTGTTTAAACTTGCCCAGCTGCAGGTTAGGAGCAGCGATCACTTCGAGGTCACCTTCACACTCAGAAGTGACAGGAACTTCAAAATTTAAGTCATCTCAAATCTCCAGGTATAAGATCTGTGGAGAGCCCTGAACTCCAAGCTAGCTATACTTTTTCCATGCCTGAGGATTTCTCATGTCTCATTTAATAAGGATATCCAATCATGAAAGCCAGTGGTGATCACAAGCTCTTAAACTGTCAGTTATCTGGTATTTGAATCTTACTGAGAGGAAAGAGCAGGGCGTGGAAGAGGGAAAGATGGCATGCAAAGTGTAACTGAAGTCAAATAGAGAACTGCAAACATGCAGACTGAAAAGCCAGCTGCTAAACTATCCTATAATACGGAGACTTATAAAAAGTTAGGAATGAGGATATGTATTGACATCTGCTGGCAGTATCAATACACCAAGTAAGCAAAATGTTAGCATAGCTTAAGACATCTTCATGATCTTAATTTTCCTTCCCTGCCTCATACATCAATCTGATAATTTAATATAACCAAGGAGATTTAATACTTTAATGTACTTGAACCTCTCTTGGATATGGTGGCATCGGTTCCAAATCTGAGACACAAAGGTATATCATCATCATATATTCTTGGCTAAACTTAAAGACCTCACCTTGTAATGTGAGTAAAAAAAAGTTTTATCATTAATCCTAGCTTTCAACAGACAAGTATTTTCCATGAGGAGGGAAGATGATTTGAAGAGAAAAACATCTAAATATCTACATAAGACACTCATAGAATAGTGTCTTTCTGTATCTTGCTAGTGGCATAGAGCCAAATATGTCAGGGCTTGTTGATGGATCTCGTGGCCTGACCACACCATATTTGCACCATGAAGTTTTGACATTCTGTTGGAGGCTCTGGGACAGCTGGGCAATGCTGCTCCAGTCAGTGTTCCCCTCCAGTGCACTGCCTTGAAAGTATTAACAATAACAAGCCTCTTCCCTTGTAATAAAAAGGGCTATCAAGCAATAAAATGATGAAGATGAAGGTATAGAAGGGCCTTACTGTTGTTGAAAACAAAGACTAACCTGAGTGTAAAACAGTGTGAAAAGTACAGAAGTGACTTTTTTTAGAGATCAAGATGGAAGAGTCAGGCCTCCAAAACAGAGATTAAAAGAAATTTTGTGTTTCCTGTGCATGTTGTAATCCTCAATCTCGCTTGCCCAGCAAGTGTGCCAGCAAGAATGAGATGACAGGGTAGGCAGCTCCCCAGCGTCCGTAAGATTACAAAGTCCTACTATACTCAGGTTCTAACCCACAGTCAGCATCTCTCCCCTGTCCCACTGCAACTGTTCTTGTGGCTGCAGGTATTCTTTACCTTTCCTTTTATCTTTGGATTGTTGATATATATATATAAGGTACCACAAGGTTAAAAAAAATAAAATAGAAAAGCAGAGTTCAGCACTGAAGACAAGCCCTAAGGAGATACTGACAAGCAATCTCTCCTAGGGGGGTAATTTCCAGATGGATTTACTGCAGAAATCACATTCCTGAAACTAGTAAATGAAAGCATGGCAGCTGATACAGCTTAAATTTGTGACTCAGGCAAATCTGTGTTTACCCAGATAGGATTAATGCTGATACGAGCCAGAACTCCAGTCACTTAGTGCCACAGTAAGGGTTCTGGGATTGTCCATCTAAAATGACTACTTGCTCTACTGGCTGCCACGAATACACCCTTGATTTCTTCATTTATTTAAAAAGTGACAAAACAAACATTCCCAATACAATCTGGGCTTTCATTTGCAGGAGGGCTACGCTGGTTCAGGCAGGTTATGGTAATTTGTGTGTTGACATTCTTGTGATAAACAAAATGCCTATTACAAATAGGTTCCTTGCTTCTCCTGCTCTAGTGGCCTCTCTCCAAAAGTATGGTCTGATTCTGGCTTTAACAGTTCGCCCTGCAGATACAGTGCTCCCATATGCAGTGCAGCTCCAAACACTTAGAGAAAAATAATTAGACATACCACTAAGTACAATAGGAGATTTTTAGAAGGTTAAATCTTATCACAGCTGAGTGGAAGACATGGGAGACAAGTGTCCTTCCACAGCTGGTGAATTCAAAGCCTATGGTACTTTTATATCCCATTTACCAAGGAAGAAAAAAAGGATATAAATAATCCACAGGTCTTCAAGTGGCCTTCGCAATTTTTTGTTTTTTAAGAGATTGTCTTTAAACCAGATCATCTTGAAGGACACCTATAAAATGGATGGGGACAAACTTCTTAGGTAGGTCCTGTTGCAATAGGACAAGAAGTTCTGGTTTTAAACTGAAGGAGGGTCGATTCAGATTAGATATAAGGAAGAAGTTATTTACAATAATGGTGGTGAAACATTGAAACAGGTTGCCCGGAGAGAGATGGTAGATGCCCCATCCCTGGAAACATTAAAGGTCAAGTCGGGCAGGGCTCTGAGCAACCTGATCTCATTGAAGATGTCCCCCTCATTGCAGGAGGGCTGGACTACATGACCTTTAAAGATCCCTCCCAATTCAAACTATTCTATGATCTCACAAACCAGATCACATTGCAGACATACAAATATTAGCTCTAGCACAAGGAAGTAGGAAGGAATATGAGGCTGGGAAGGAGAAAAAGCAGAAGTTAAGATTAAGGCTGCCCAAACTTAAATTAGCTCAAGGTGCTTGGAACCCTACCTAGAATTTCAGCATATGTCTTTGAAGACATGCATTTGCTTTGAAACCAGTGCAAAATTACTGAAATCATACATGCTTGTTGAGCTGATTTATCTGCAATTTTAGTAACTGTATCAGAGAAGTCAAACCTCATTCATTTCCCAGGGTCCCAGCACCCTTCAAGTTACATCCATCATGAATGCACACTTTACTCAAAAACCTTTTACATGTTTAACTATAAACAGTTTCAAGACCAAAGCTTGCAGCAACAACATTACACATAGTGACAAAAAGGGGCTGAAAAATTCCATCCCTCTCCCTGACCCCTCAGTTTACCAGTGGGAATCAAAAATGGAGAGGCACCCTGCTGTGCCAGGCACCAAACAGGATGCCCGGGGACTGCTGTAGGACCATGGTGAGAAACTTCGCAAAGGCTGCTGCAAATCAAGGATTGAGAACAGAAAAGCATGATAAATGATCAAAAATCCCTCACAGGAAGAGAGAGTGGTATTTTCATATATCAGAGGCAAGTAAAAGCTACATGAGAAAATTATGTAATACGGCACGTGGCCTGGAAAAGGGAGACTAGGAATTAACATAAAAGAACAGGAAAGTATCTTTGATTTTACAGCTCAGTACTTAAATAGCCTGGAGCAGATGGATTTCCATTTGTCTGTCCACAGTGTCAGGTGGGCTTGAGCCAACTGGACATTCAATCTGATTTCTCATGGAAATTCCTGTATTCTTCTAATTGAACAAGGCTCTTCATTCAAGGTTCAAGTCAGATTCCTGTGGTGATATTTAAAGACATGTTTAAACGCTTTGTTAATTCAGAGTTTATGTCGTTACCTGTTTTGGGTACTGCAGAAGTTGCACCACTCATAGAAACCGACCTCTGGTCCTTCTGAAAGGGTAAAGATACAGGCACATGATTGTTAGCTCTGCTGGGTTGATTAGCACATATTAACCACTTGGACTGATGTTTATTTAAAACCATCTGCTCAGTTAATCTGTATAACCATCTGAAACAATTCCTGAGGTCAGTCTTTTAAACAAGGAAATTGGACAAATGGTCAGCTTTACAGTGAAGGTGAAGCACTACAGGTTTGAGGAAGCAGATGTAATTCCAATAGAAGCTTGAATTACCCACTTTTCTTGCAGTTGTTGGATTGATAAAGCTGTTGCATCAGTTTTCAGCCAGTGCTCCTGGTAATGTAACCATATTAATTCATGCTGCTAGTGCAGCATAGTATCTGAGACCAAACATGAGGTTATATGCATTTGTACAATAAGTTCACTGCTCAGCTTCAAACTACCACCCCACAACTAGCAGCTGCTGCCCATTCAGCTGAAAAAAGCACAACTATTTGACTGTTGGCAGCTTTAGAAGCCTTCTAGAGAACACCTAGACTCGCCTCCTTATTTTGCTCTGCTGTGACTACTACCGTGACTGTGATCAATTACTGTATCTTAGCTCTTAACTCCTTAAATTCCCTAAAGATAAGAGAACCTCTGATTTTAAACACTTATTACTTTTGCAGGCTTTGCCTGGGTAGAGTCAAGCCAAGAACCTCCCTACCTATGTCTCATTTTCTATATTTACAAAAGAAAGTGATAGCACAAATCTGGCTCCTCAGTGGTATGTGCAACAATGAGAAAATACACATATTTTTAGAAAACATCCATAAAAACACAGATTGTTCTCCTCACAGACCTTGTGATGGTATCACATATTAAGCATGGAAATCCTCACAGAAAAGAACAAGGTATGTTTGGATATTTTGATTGTCCTTTGAAAACTTAACAGAAATGCAGGAGCCAAAGGGAAGGTAAATGGTTAAAAATATTTGCTTGGCAATGAGGTTATTTGTTTACATACCACAGAAATTTTTCAGTAAAATTGCTTCTGAGTAATTTCATTAGACACATATACCACATGGCCGTAAAATAATTGATTTTGTGGGTTGGAAGCCAGATAAAAACTGGAGGGGAAATTCAGAATTTGAATCTTCTTGCCAATAGAAAAATTAGAAATTGATTTAATTTGGCATGTCATGTTCTGGATAATACAAAATATTTAATTTGACTAATTTTCACAGAAGCAGAAATATAAACCTGTAGAGTGGCAGTAGTTCTCAGGACTGCTCCCAGGGAGACAGTTGCCCCTTTATTCAGTATCTTAAGAGCTGTAGCATTTACACAGGACATGAACTATCCAGATTCAACACTGTCCTCTGCCTCCATAACTCAGCTCCCAGAAAATTGGTATAATCATCACGTGTGGTCAAAGAGCCCCTCTCTAGTTATCTGCTGATGCACTTGCACTTTGGATAAACAATTGCAGCACCAGCCTTCCACACAACAGGTGTAGGCTCATTCCTGGACGCTCTTATGTGGTCTTTCTTTTGTAATATTGTAATGTTTCATGCTAAGTGGAGTTGTGGTGCTAACCCAGAGTTTCTCACAGCCCAGGTAAGCTCCTGACTCCCAGGCTGTCAGAAAAATCCAGTATCCATCACATCCTCCTTTATCTTTGTGGTAAAAGAGAAGGAAGACCAGGATCTAGACAAACGTATCTAATGAGTTCACTCTGAATTTGTAAATAACATTGGGATAAAAAATCTGAACACACTTGGCTCATAGTTTGTCTAGCTCCAGTGATTTCTTTGTGAACTCTCCAGGAAGGAGTGTGTGTTTTATAAACGTTGTCTGACATGGGAAAACTCAGAGGATCCAAGGAGATGGATTGTGGTCAAAAGGTTTGAGTTGTAACTGCACTGAATATGTGCAATATGTAAAGGTCTGTATGCATATGTGAGAGTTACATTGATGAGATATAAAAGACATTCCTGGGATGGGCTGGACAAGACAAATAAAATGTAAAATTTGTATTAAACTGCCTGTCATTAAACATTTTTACACTTCAGATACACAAAGTTATACCTCCTGAAAAAAATATTCATACTAATTCATTGGGAACATAGTGAACCTAGCTCCTAAAAATATGACACCTGTACTCTTTGTCAAATTAGTTGTCTGCTAGCTACATTCAAATTCAAGAAACTGTGTAGAGAAGACCAAGAAAACTTTTAAGGGGTCACTTGAAAAAGATATAAGAAGGTATGCTGTCTCATGTGTTGATGTTGATGCACAGAAAGACTGCCTGGAAAAAGCCAAGACAGTGTCAAGAATGCTGGCATAAGTAGATGAATGACCAGTGCCTTTGGGGCACTGATGTTTCATTATATAAACAAAAATAGAAAAGACAATCACATGCTCTGACATATACCAGGAATGAGCAAAAAATTCTAGTACTTTCTTAATGTCAAGGATCTAAACCAGGGGACTTTTTGAAATGTCTTGATAGATCACAAGATGAATATGAAAAGGGAAGACACACAATGGCTTTCATCTTCTTTTTTGACTTTTGCAAAAATCAATTAATGAAAGTAAGTCATATTTTAGACCATGCCAGAAATCCCTGCAGTCTACTGCCACCAACCTTAGACACAGGCTGAAACACAAATTCTGGTCAAAATGATATCAAGACCTTTCTTCTTGGATGCAACAGCTTATAACTTTGTGCTGTATATTCTTGGTGACTAATGGTGGCAGGAAGAAAAAAACCCAACCAAACCAGCTTCTGCTTTGTGTAAAACTCCAGGCTGCTAACATTCTAGTTAGGACAAAATACTAGTGGCCAAGTTTCCAGTAAATGGGAACAACCCAGTCCACTGGCTAGCCAAAATACCTGCTCAGCTGTGAGCAGGGAAGCCAAGGAAGTTGGCTGATTCCCCAAGAAGCTTAGCCAGATTGTGAGTCCATCAGGCAGTCACACCTTTAGCCAGGCAGCCAGCTTGCCAGACTTCTGCCAAAAGCTTTCAAAGTACCAATGAGTCTCCAGAAGGAAAAAAAAAAAAAATAGTTATAAAGTTTGCCAGTGAAAAAGTGTTATTTTCTGGAAAATGTGTTTTGGTCGAAAAAATTGTAACCAAGTCAAGAGGCAATTCTGTTTGTGGTGCTTTAACAGTCTGCATCGCCTGAGGTCTGGAATCATTGCGAAATATTGCTAATGCCAAAAGGGAGGTGCACTCTGGAAATATGGTATGTGCTGTTGAAGGACTAAGTGGTGAGGTAGACGGTAGACGGATTCAAAAGTTTGGCCACAGACCATGCACAGAATCCTTACCCTGTCCCTGCTAACAGCACTCCACTGAATAAGGAACTACTGTTCTTCATATTCTTATTACTAGCTCTTTTACCCGTGGGACTAGACCATTTGAGAAATTTTGCTGCTAAATTTGCATTCTTGCAAGTAAGAACAGCATTTGCTAATATTTACAAATTCATACAGGGTATGTTTAAGAGGTAACAGGAGTACACCAAGAAAGAATCATGTATGTCTGAGGCATAGCTGATTCTAGCCACAGTCCAAAAGTTGGACGTTTTATTTTTGTAAAACAGACCCTTTATTATTACTTATATTTGGCGTGAGCACTTTGTGTCCTAGGCTGATCCTAGTATTGAATACAAGTCGTCTTTTCTCAATTGCTTCACTCGGTCTCTTCCTAAATGTTCCTTTTATGTTGCTTCAATAACATAAAGACTCAAGTCAATAACATAAAGATTCAAGTCTCATAAAGACTTAATGGCTGCCACCAGAACCTTATGGGACTCCATAGTAAGAAATAAAAGGGGCCATTGAACTGTGATGGGCCACTTACAGGTCCTTGAGTACCGTCATGTACTTTCCATTGACAGAGGCCAGCAGGAATATATAGCAGAGATGAGGCACATTCTTTGCAACACAAATCACACGATCATGACAAGCTGGAGAGTAAAGTGTTCTGTGTCACCAAGAAAGAGCAACTGTATCTTTAAAGAAAATCTTTTCTAGTGCTAAATATTATTCCTGCCTTGATCAGAATTCACATATCCTGCCCCATATCCAAAGACCGGAAAATTTCAGCTCTCAGAGGGACTGCAGTTGGTATCGGAACCTTTGATTTAGCCAAGGCAGTCCTTGACAGTATCCCCACTTTCATATTTATATTACAGACATACTTTGCATTCCTCTAGCACCTTTTATCAAAGGATTGATCTCCTTTACAGACAGCAATGAATTAATGCTTGGAACGCCAATGTAAATTGGGATTTGTTTTCCATGTTCTGTAGATGGGAAAGAATCAAGCTCAGAGATGATGAAACTTATTTAAAGAAGGCTTGGCAGAGCCAGGCACAGACTCCCGATGTCCTGATACCCGAGACAGTGCCTTCAACTCGCTATCATTGACTTTCTACCTGCTAGCTGTGCAACAGATACTCAAGCTGGGCACAAATACAAAAAAAATCTTCACCTGCTTTTTAAAATGGATGCCTAAACTCATGGGTTAACAGCTAGACACCAAGTGTGATAAATGTCCAGGACATCTTCAGGCATGAGATTTCACTAGTTAAAAAAAAAATAGAACTTGGTGACTAAATAAGGATTAAGGACCCTAGTGGTACCCATGTGTTTGGTTTTTTTTCCTTGTCTTTTTCTAATAAGCACTTCTAAGTAGCTACGTTCAGTGTGAAATTATCACAGAAGAGAAAAAGATACTGTGAAAAGAAAAAGAAACTGCTTTTGCTTCACTGGTATCTCTGTGTGTATCTGAGATGTCATTATAAGCAAGGCTGTTTTTATTTGCAAACATTTGTCAAAGTTTCCGGGAAATATGTAAATGGATTAGACCTGACAGTATGTGCTTTTGAACATAGGAGCCCAAGTTTTACTTAATCATAGGCGGACTATCAACAGAGCATCCTGTACCATTCACTTTTTTTACCCTGCCCAGTGACGCTATCTCATTTCCCACTTACATCATCTCATATTCATATATCATGTCTATGCCAGTCAGACAAATTACTTATTTGTAAGTAATAATGAAAAGAGGTAGGAAACCATAACTGACCTTGTGTGACACTCAAATTCTACATGCACCAAAGATCGAGTTACTTACTGTGATTTCCATATATTCCTTGATGCAAGGAACATGTGCAAACCAATATTCCAATGGAAATACACAAAAGCAGTTATAACCTCAAATGCTAAATGCATCCCCATGCCTGCCTCTTCAGTAATTCTGTGGTCCTGAGCACTCTCCTTTCTTTCATAATATGTTTGAGAGTGTTTCTGTTGATCTGCCTGGTCTTGTTCTTTCACACACAAAGGGAGACATTTACCTACGTGAATCCACTGATTTGAGGAATATAGCTCTAGATCCACCCTACAATGTGAAGCTCCTTTGGGCAGAAAGCTTTTCTGCTTCTTTACTTTTCACCTCCTGTTTCCTAAAATCACACTCAGTTCTTGAGGGTCCTACTGGTTTTATCCAGGGCCACAATTGTCTACAGTTAAAAAAACCAAACCAACAAAAAACAAACAAACAAAAAAACAAAAAAACCACAAAACAACAAAAAAACAAACCCAAAAAGGCAAGGATTTGAAACTTTCTAACTTAAAAACACAGTGAATAATAGATCATCTTACAACACAGGGAGCTTTCTTTTGCTCTTGTAGACATCATTTGAGAGGATGTCATGAGGAAACCCATGACAACACTAGCAAAAAAAGTCTAAATGTCACTATTTAGCTTTTTTTTAAAACTATGTTTTCTTCATCTTTGCCATAGCTACTGATCTGTTCTGCAATAAGTTCAAACCATGTGGAATCTACCTACAGAATGAGTCCACTTCTGTCATTTATACCTCTTTACTGAGATCTGAGGGAGCAAAAAAGTCCTATCAGTATTAAAATACGCTATTAAGGCAATTCACTCCAGCATGAAGGTCTTATGCTTATTCTATAGAATCTGCATTTTTATGTTAACAATTCCTTTACTTTTCGGCTTGAATGGGCTTTTTGACATTAATATTCCATTGTATTTCTTGTAAAAATCCATCAGTTTTCCTGATGTTGTCGGTAAATACATCAATTGATTACCAACCCTAATGTAACTCTATTGTGAGACTCAGGTGTTGTGGTTGCTCAGGGCACCGCCGTGCCATGCATGTGTACATGCACACAGTCCAGCCCGAGAGCTGCTCAGGCAACCAGGCCAAATTCACAAATTAGCACTTTTTTTTTCCTGATGCTTGACTTTATGGAGTACTTTATGGTTTTCATCTCTTTCCTTATCTCTGTTCTTTTCTTCAGGTATCACTATTTATCTTTGAGGAAAATGTTTCCTACATAATTACTATTTGGCTCATTTTTATTAATGAGTTCTATCAGGTGTTTTTGATTTTAAGTTATGAAATATCTCCCCTAACAGTATGTTTGAAGTTCAGGGTCTTAACATGGAAATATTTCCAAACACTGACAAAGACAATATATGTCTGATTTTAATCCTGTTACAAGTGCAGCTGTATTCCTTCTATGCAAACAGTCTGAAATGGGCTTAAAAGCCCCGAAAAGTATAAATGGATTTTGGAAGATGAACTCCAGGACAGTGCCCGTGTAGCTGGGCAATGAAGGTGCACAATTAGTTAATGCTACTTCAGCCTCTCTATTCTTAATGTCCAAAAGGGCAAGTAGAAATTTATCTTGTTAGTTAACTGTGCTAGTTAATCATAATCTTGGGTTATGTATATGGCAAAGGTATTTTCTTACCTCATACAAGGGCTTTGAGTTCTTTTTGCAGAAGGTCATTGATGTATTAATTCAATGTGCTGGCGAAAGGCCCCTAGATGTTGAATGGGTGATGGGAACAAAATACATTGTTTCTATCTTGCAGGACAAGGTTGAGGGGCTTCTCAGGGACTTTGGCAATATAGACACTACTGGTCAGGAATATGCCATTTCTAACATGCAATTAGAAGCTACAACTGTAAAAAATCTTTACATAAATCTGGAACTGTGCAGAATACCTCCAGATTTTCCACTCCCCATTTTTGCATTTCTTGATGCTTTGCACTTCATAAAGAGTGGATTTCTTCTAGCCAAAGTATACAATAATACTGAACAAAAACATTCTCAGATACATACCTATAAATGTGCTTGTCTCCTCAGAATGATTATGTTTGGGCTTTTGGTTCTGCAAGATGTATTTTCATTTCACTTATCCTAGGGCACATGTACAGTAAATGATGGAAAGCAGTGCAGAGATTCTTCATTTAGCATCTCCAGATGGCTCTCTATGGAGAATAAATGTTCAAGAAACTTGCTGAGGTCCAGAAGCAATGTAGGTGAATGACATATAGACTGGTAAGCCCTGTCACTCCACAAGATAATAGCAACATTTTGGGATTTTAATCTTCCGGTCTAGAGTTCATCAGAGATTTCTTGCTGAACAATGTTTGTAAATAACATTTCTGGGACCTGGACCCCAACCTGGGAAAAAGCAAAATGCCACAAATAGCTGCCCCACACCGCTGAGTGCTATGCAGTGAGTCAGCCACTCCCAGCATCCCTCCATTGCCTCCCCTCCAGCACAGATGCAGGAGCAAGGCAAGGCAGAGCTGGGCTAGAAGGACACAGGCCTGGGCTGAGGGGCTAAAGATAGGAATGTGGAGAGGCTGGAGCCTGACTGTGGACATGGAGGACCCATGGGCATATCAGATACTTGTGGTGACATGATAGAAGAGGTTGCTGAGGACTCAGACTGAGTTCTGAGGAAAACACAGTTTAAGGAGGGATAATTCCCTGAATGTCTCTGTGTGTCCACACATTCAGCAGCAGCAAGTGCCTGTTTTGGCTGAAAGCCCTCCAGCAACAGCTCCAAGCAACAACAGCTCCGGTTCCTTTCACAGGTCTCTGTCCTGTGACACAGACACCAAAACAGGGTAATGGCACTAGAAACAGTGACCTGAAATGCAGACACCTGAGGCAAAATTTAATCCCTTGTGTTCAGTTCCCAACATATGCTTTTTATTTGTCTGTAGCCCTTCTGCACTCGGATGGGTATGTCCTGGGTACATGCTGTTTACCTACAAGGAATCCAAAGCATTTAGAGGCATGCCAGCATCAGGGCAGGTTCTGCCATGCTGGAGCTGTCCCCAGCAGCTCTGGGCTGTGATATCCTGTCTAAACAGTTTCCAGTGCTCTGGTATTCCCATCCTCTTGATCCATGTGGATTTGTAATATTCATCTGAGGGTGAGCTGAGGCCACATTATTTTGTCTCGGTTTGAAAAGATCTGGATGAACCCTATGCACTGTAAGATTCCCCAAGTTTCATCCACCAAATAGTAATGGGACAGCATAAGGATGGCCTGAAAACCTCATTTTAATTTGAGAAATGAATTTATGTCAGTATGGTGAAACTGATGTGGACACTGCCATCAGAGCTTTGACGGATGAGCAGCAGCAAAACTCACTGCCGTAGTTCAAGACTAGTACTCCAGTTACTCCCTTTGCTCTCGACTGCCTTGTTCAGTAAGAAGAAAGCCATGATGGGGATTTACTTTATTCCTCTCTTCCCCATGGAGAGGAACACAATCCCCATTCAGATACTTTCTTTGTGTATAATTTTTTTCTCTCCACGTTAGCTTTGTGTGCCTTCAATAATTCAACACTGTAAACTGAACTGAACACTTTTCTCCTATTAAATAAGTTGCATGGGCAGTATATTTTCTAGTTTTCTAGTTTAGGGAGGGCTCCCTTTCTTTAAGTAAGTTCCCTAACAGAAATATATTTGTGTCATGAAATGCATGAATATCCAGTACAGAGATGCTTGCAGGACAAACTGCACAAACTCTGTAGCTTTGATCTGTACAAAAGTCCTAGAAATTTCTCTGGGTTTTCTTGTCAGACAGTCCAGCCAGAGCTGTACTACTGTAGTAACTGGGCTAGTGGGCACCTGGACACAATCTCTGGGCAGAGAGAGAGGATGCACCTGGAAAGACATGGAAGTATGGAACTCCTAAATTGTAGATATCTGAGTTAGGTGCATACACTGTGCTGTTAGGAGGCCTGAAGAGCATAACTGAGTGTGCTGATATTAATTCCCTGCACCAACTACATAATTTCCTAGCTCTGTTTTCCCTCTGGACACCTACATGAGGAAAGGGTACCAAGTTTTTCATTAGTTAATTATAGTATGATAATAAGATATGTACCGTGTAGATAAGCATTTAGGCAAATCTCTATCTACACTTAAATTAGCCACTAATATTCTGAATTAGGAGTATCTACACAACCTTTTACACTGTTTAAAAGCTCTTCAAGTTACGTGAGGGTAGTTCTCCCTTGAAGAGAAACCATGAGTTCCCTGTTGCAGTGTAAATGAGTTGCTTTGCACAATATTTATTGTCATTGGTTTGACATTTTTTTCTCATCCAGACCCTTAAAATGAGCTTCTGTTTCATGATTTAGATTTTAAGTTCTTTGGGGCAGAAATCATGTTTGTTTCTGTTTGTATTGCAGACGCAGGTCTTGATGTATGACTGTGGTTTGTAAACATTACCACAATATAAATAGTACATTAATCACTAATTATATTGTTGATATATTACTATGTCTTAAGTGGTGGCACTGTCTATGACTCTTTGTCTCCTCACAGAGATGAGGTCAAGGCATTTCCATAATCAAAACATTTGTCTGAAGTGATGGCTGCCCCAGATCTTCCTGGAAGAGCTTCAGAAACAGAGATTGATGTTCCATTGTGAATTTCTTGCCTAAGATAGCATCCATAGTCATCCACAGATTGACATATTTTGTGAAACTTCAGATTAAAAATTATCAACCAAGGTATGTGTATTACGTCATATGCATCTATGCACAATATAATGCCTATGAGAGTCTCAAACATTATTTCACTATGTCATAGGTTTAGCCCCTGTGCTTTCTGCACAGTATTATCAACCTATAAATTTTGCTACTAATTAGGAAGAGTTTGCACAGACAAAACAGATCACCTTGAAATGGGGGTAATACTAAGATTTATTGCTACACTACAGAAACTAAGGGGAATACTTACATATATACATATATACATACAAGTCTAACTAGTTTTCTTATAATAGCACACTTATATATGTACAAATGCCCCTCCTCCTCTCCTCTTCTTCAAAAAACAGTCCAGAGGAAGAATGAGAAGGGAGGAAAAAAAAAAAAAAGTCTTTAAGGTAACAGTTCCATATGTCTGTAGCTCGAACCTCTCTCTCTTCACTGGAATGCAGAGAAGTTTACTCCCACCTTGCTGCTTGCTTACAGCTGCTGAGGGTTTTTTATCATGTCGTCACTACAAGATTCAGGGCTCTATGGAGGTTTCTTCCACGAGGAGTTTCAGGGGGGTTTTCACGGACTCACCACCCCTCGCCGGGATCACAGGGGTTCTGGGTCTCTTTGGCTCAGTCCAGACCCAAGAACACTTTCTGATGCTGTGCTTTGCTGCTTGTAGCTTCTTCTCTTTTGCCCTCTGGAATTCTCCTGACTTTCTGCTTCTGGCCAGACGCCCAATCTTGGCTCTCGGCCGCGGCTGGTTACTCCAACTTCACCACCGCTCCCCACTCGCCATTACACCTGGTCCACGCTCGCACCAGGCCCCTCCTACGGGGGGGCTTCGTGTAAGGCTTATCTTTTGGACAAAGTCCCAAAGTCATCAGAGGCACACAGCCTCTCAAAGGAGAATTTACTCAACTTCTTTCTCATTCTGTGGCTACAATTCCTCTGCAGCTTGCTGCAAACAGTTCAAGTGATCCAGTCTTGGCCTCCAGCCATCGCTGCCCTCCCCGGACTATCCAGGCCTCCGGGGGAAGAACTCACACGAAAGTCCCTTCTCTCCACATCATTTCCACAGGTGGCAGGGGTTTAGTTTTAAAGTCTTTTCCCCTGCTGGAGGGAGAGAGGCGAGGGAAGGACTCCCCCATACCTCTGCACTTTCTCCACCGACCTTGGCAGCTGCATTGTTATCTCTTGCTTTCTGCCGCTCCTCTCGGGGCTGGAACTCCTTCTGTCTCAGCTGAGCAGTTTTTCTTTGGAGTTTCTTCTCCACTCTGCTACTTGCTTCAGCCGGAGGCTTCGGTGCCATGCCTGCCCCTGGCCCAAGGCCAGGGGCGGAGGGCTCTGGCCCCCCACTCGGGGAGGCCTCGCCGCCTCACTTACATCATGGCTCCGAGTTCCTTCTGCCCCACACACAACTACAACAACGACAACAACCCTTCTTTTCCGGTTTGTGTTAAATTATGTAATTCGTAGAGACGTCACAGAAGTCTCTAATTGGCTACCTAGCCGGAATTTCACCTGGAACTAACCATCTTCTACCCTAAAACTGAGGGGGATGGGCTAAACCATGACACACTACCTATAATGTACAAGAATGTTACAAACTCAGTTTATCTCCAGGATGAACTATTGTGTTTGGTCAGCATATTCACAAAATGTATGAAAGTAAGTAAATTTGTGTAATTGATATGTATAAGAAATGGGTAAATGCTGGACTCCACAAATCAGGTGCAGATACATTCCAATTTCTTGTAATAACCAATGCTTAAAACATTGAGTTCCCTGTTACTTGACCTGAATTGATTTGATTGTCAAGGTCATGCTGGAAATCTGTGACAAAGCAAAAAGTAGAAACCAGATCTCCCAACTCTCACTAAATTACAGTTTCTTAATTATAGCAACTGCCTGTGCGATCCATAAGAGCATTTAACCACATAAAGAGCAATTTAAGACAATTTCCCAACCACTCGAGGCAAATAACTCAAATCTCATCTAAACTGCCTAGGGACACAAAGCTTGGACTGAGAAGATGAATTTCATTCTTGTATCCACAGAATAGATCAGCAACACAAAGTATCTAACCAACCATGGCATAGGAGACACAGGTCCTCCCCTCCTTCCTAGTCCCCAGACAGTATGGTGACATACTGTCTCTCTTGTCCTGTAGATCCTTGTCCTGTGGGTTTTGTAGTCCTGACCCCTTATCCTCAAAAGAAGAGTAGGAGGTGTCCACCAGGAATGGCCAATGTCTGGCAACTGGCTGTCCTGCAGAGAGGGAGCCCTGGGTTCAATGCTCCTGAGGCTGAGGAGGGCCACTGGAATGGGCAGTTCTTCCACCTCATTTGCTTGCATTCAAGTGCGTGATTGAGATGTCGATGCTCATGAGCTGGTTTCGGTTTCAGCCTTGCAAAAGCAACTAAGTCTATAACTAAGTTCAACTACTAAGTGGAGGCAAGATGGAGAACTTCACACACATGGCTTTCTTCAGCATGTCCTGCTGCCTGGCTCAGTGCTCTGAGTAATGGGATACCTGTTGTCAACTTCAAATTTAAACATCTGCCCTTTCCTGCTTGTTGTGGGACACCTCACTCAGCACCAAGGGTTCCCTCTCTGGAGGTGGGCACATGCAATTTAGGCACTGAATATCTGAAGTTCTCTGAACCTTTGTAGAGAGGGTCTTCTGAGATACCTCAGAAACTAAGCACCATATTTCAGATGCCCACAATCCTGTTTTGATATAGGCCATGTAGGAAGGGCTTTAATACATAGGGAAGATGCAGTACTTAAACAATAGGGCAAGCAGAAGTCACTGTGGAAGACATAGCAATTATGGATTTAGAAAACCCTAATTCATGTTTTTACTACTTGCACACTAAAGCTATGTGCAAATGATGTCTCAATGCTTTATTTTCACCTCTGCAAAAGGAAGAAAAATATTGGTGTGTCCCACACAATACTGTGAGGATAAACTGAAGTGTGGAGATAGGATGGAAACAAATGCCAAATACAGAAGTGATAGTCAAGTTACAAGTTGTTAAGTCAAGTTACAAGAACTACTCATATGCATAGGGAGAAATTACTGTGAGCAACCTCTGCCTTGGATGAGGCTTTTTCATTTGTACAGGCAAAGCCATATTGCAGCAGTTTATCTGCTTCTGGGGACACACTTAGAAAATCACAAGTAAATTTTATGAGCTTTACAGGGAGTAAAAATCCTTACTCTTAAGTTGTGCCTGCCTGAGCCTTTCCTTTCTGACCGTCTCGATTATCTGCCAGTATTTGAGTCCCAGTAATCCTAAATGTTTTCATACATAAGCTACAGTTCTGACTCTCAATACCCTCAGTTTGCTTCCATGTTGGGTGTCTCTAGCAGAGAGGTCCAGGCTTTGTCAGGAATAGCCATTTCATAGGCAATGTCAAAAGGCTGATCAGCAGAACATTAGGATCTGTATGAGTGCTTGTTTTCTTTCCCATCCTTATCAGGAACACACTTTCAAGTCTCTTGAATCAACGATTTCACTGATCATTTTCAGAAATAATACACATCATTCAGTACAGGTGTTGATGTTTCTCAGAAAAGATCAGATGTGTCCATGTGTCTGGAAGGGATATGTGTAAAAGGTATGAAAGCAACAACAAAGAAAATGAAAGGAGGGAAAGGGTAGGAAAATGGTGACATTTTTCTGCTGGACAGCTGGAGAAAGTGAATATCCAAGTACTTCTCTACCACTTTAAAAGCTTGTATTTGGTAGGTAATGCTTCAGAAAGAGGGTTCTGGGAGAGATCTGGTAAGAGAGACAACAGCCTAATAAGCAGAAAGAAGGGGAGGTGTTTCATGGTGGAAAAGAAAACAGAAAGGTAAGATAGAGAGAAACTTTGTTCGTGGCAGAGAGGTATTGGCTTGCCCTTGCTGTTCATTTAGAGGAAGCCACTGAACTCTTCTTTAGTAGCAGTCATCCGTTTTATAGGGATGTCCTAAACTCACATGCTTATCGTATTCTACAAATGTCCTAGAAGATAATTAACCAACTGTAATAAACCTCAGCACAGGCAAGTATTCTCTTTCAAGATTCAGCTCGATAAAGGTCACCACTTCTGAAAAATTAACAGATTGATCTAATAAGGCCCTGCATCACCCCTCATTTTGAAGTTGAACTTAAGTGACCCACAGATATTATTTATCATTTACATAAGATCAATTCTCTCTTCCTGTTTCCAGTGCCCTATTTCAGTTAAGCTCTTTTGCAGCATGATTTTCTCGTATTCACCTTATTTCTCCAGATAAGTCTTAAAAATATTCTCTCTTTCTGACACCATAAAATTGGAATATTTATCTTTGAAGTCCTGGAAGAATAAGGTGATCATTCTTGTTATTGTTGGAAATCACAGTGACATTACAGTACTAGTAGAGCAGCAGCAGCAGCATGCCGGGTGTCCAAGAAAAAATTCCTACTGCTGTGGGGGCTGGAGTACACTAAAAAGAAGTGTGCTACGCTGTGCAATCTGATTTCACAAAGTGGAACTCTCCAGCCACTACAGACAGATAGGACCAAATGGGAAAAGTCTATGATTTTAGGGTGCTTGGAAGAAAGAGAGAATTTAAGCATAGCTGGAATGAAGGGGATGAAGCATGGAATTAGTACATCAGTGGGAAAAAATTGGAAGACCAGAATAGCACAGGCACAAAAAAAAGTGTGTGGAGAGAAGACTAGGATTAGGTATGTGGGAATAACATTTTAAAGAAGTTCCCTCTTGAATTCTTCATCTGAGCTACTGGTGGACAGTACAGAGGTGGAACCCCTAATTAGTTCTGCCTGTCCCTGACAGGAACCCTGAAACCCAAATACACACAGTGGATCTGGGGGCCCACAATCACTGGTGTAATCCTATTTGAACTAGGGATGCACTTGCAAGGGCTATTGTTGCAGGGTGCAGCTTCAAGTTTTTGAGTCATAGAATAGTTATCCCACAGTTATCCCAGAATGTCACTGTTTCTTTAAGAGAATCCATATCAGCAAGCCCAAATATTTCAGCTCCCATTTCTATAAATAACAGAAGAATCGCTTGGAGATCACATAGCTTCCTTTATATTTAACTAGTTGCCATAGTGTCTCTGCTGAAAAACTGTGATGGCTCTGGCTGCCTAAAGGATGTCTAACTCTTGTCAGTCATGTTTCTCTCTCTCGCCTTAGAGAAACAGAATAAGGATACAAAATTAAGCTTTAAATAATTTTCTTGAAACATAGCTAAGACTATCTGATGAACTCCCATGCCTTTTTAGAAGGAACCAAGTCGGAAAAATGTAAGTTTCTAAACACTAGGAATGAAGAATTAAAGTACATGTTCAGGCAACCTTTATCCTGCCTGGCTTCTGCACCCCAGCTCCAGGAATCACTCCCATACCGGAGACTGGCTTTGAACTCTGCAGGGGGGTGGCTACACCTGCCCTGCAGCCAAATTCCTGACGCACCTCACCCCCGGAACACCAGATTTCTCACATTTGATAAGCTCTTTGCTTCTCTTGTAGTCTCTCTGCCTTTATGGGTTTGACACAATCCAACCCTCCATTCACCTGCCATTAAAAGCCCATGCACACACAGCTGCTGGCATCCTTGCTTATGGGACTGATTCAATGCAGTGCTTATATAAAGTGTGTAGGAGCTCTCGAAGCTACAGAAAACCCTTCTTTAATCAAATGAGGGTCCTGTCTAGGAATTTTCTCCTCTATTCACAGGTGGGAATGGTCCATCCAGAGCACCTTTTAATATGAATCGAAGATCCGTTGAACTGCTGTGACTAATCCTTCTGGCTAATCGCACTTTGCCAAGCAAGGCAGTTGGATGATTTGCACATAATTCCAGTGCTATTGACAGGGAAGGGCGAGTGTCAAGGCTTCAAAGAGATCCTTTATTCCTCAGATATGGGATATTTTTTCAGATATGGGTGTTAGACCTGAAGCTGACTTAAAGGGCATGAAATACCAGTGGACAGCTTTAACTCCGCATTTATGATACTTTCTCCCAGTGACTAGAAGATCTGTAAAGGAATTTAGGAACCTCCCTGAAATGGGCATTGTCTCCCACTCTAGAAGTACTAAAATGAGGCAGAAAGCTGAGCTGGGAGATGTTAAATCATCAGAGCTTTATCCTTGTGATTGCAAGGATTAGAATGGGGAATTCAGAAGGCCCTCTGAACTAGATGTACACAGGACTTCGAATTGACATAGTCTGAGGCTAGAAATATTCTTTTCCTGCTATTATCCTTTTAATGAAACTACCTAATCTCCAATATGTCAATGGTAAACCATTTCTCAGCACTATTGTCTGGAAAAGAGTGTTCAATCATTTTTCTGGGGTAAGTATGCATGAGTTTTTATATAAAAATGAATCTTTGGATGGCTTTTGTGATTCAATAGAGGATGAAATAAAAAAAATATAGCTCTATTTATGACCGCCTACCATTTTTAGAGTTGAAACTGTTTTAGAAGAAATTGCTTTTAAATCATAGGAACAGTATGGGTTTCCTCTGTAGTATGCCAGTGAGTACTTTGGAAATTCTGTGAGCTAAAGAAGTAAGTGAAACCAACAGTTCAGAACAATAAAAATAGGCTTGTGTTCTGCTGTGCTTCCATCACCTGCTGTAGGCCTCTTTCTTATGAGTCACTATGAGCAGGACAGTTTGCTCAGCTGAATTATCTACCAGAGGTCAGTCTCTGTTGTGAGTGATGTGTGTTATAAATGAAGCTATAGGCAACGTGATGCAACTGAATATTTGCATACCACTGAGGTATGTGCTCTATAAATACATAAAAGCAAACAGACACAATCTTTTCCCTGTGGTCACATTGGTTATTTACTATAGCAGGTGTCAGCCTCTTGAATGACTACGATACCAAGTAAGTTTAGAAATGGCTTGTATTTATTTATGTCTGTCTATATATTATGCAGGTAATATTGAGAAATACCTACCGTTAAAGGGCATTAACCAGCATTGTCGTTTCCAAGCTAAGTATGCTATATGACAGTAAAACCTCCTAAGCTGTGCTCCTGGTATTTCAGTTTTTCATTAGCACGTTAGAGAACATTCAATTCCATATTTGTTTTCTAGCTTTTGTGGATATATAACAAAAAGAGGGAGCAAAACTAAGAATATCATGTGGAAATTGCTAAGGAAGTAATATAAATACCTTTTCAGTAAATATGTAAGTCTGAGGTTAGAACAAAAGACCAAGAGTTAGGCTCCTAGGGCTTTGCTCTCTGGTCTGCTATTAATGCCAGGCATCCTTGGATGAACCACTGGCCAAGCTCCTAGGGTGAGCTCCTGGAAGCACTCTCCTACATTTACTCTTCCTCTCTTCTGCCACCAAGGGTGCATCTCAGTCAGAGACACGGAATAGATTAGTCCTGATACAGTACAGATGAGATCCACTGAAGAAAAGGACTAAGCAATAAAGCGTACTGATAGAAAAGAAATATGTGCATATCTGCACAACTTCGCTTCTTTGCCTACTCGCTCTCCAATACACAAAAGCTGCAACAACCACAACAGATCACTACAGACACTAAAATCATGTGAGGCACTCTGAACACACTACAGGGTTATCAGCAATCACGATTTCTTTCCTATTTATCGTGTTTCAAAGGAGAATCACATTTTAAAGCACTGCATGGAGTTGGTCAGCAACTGAAGTGCTTCCAATGATTAAGTTCTAATTCCAGGTTAACTACCTAAAATATATCTTAATATCATAAAGGCTCATTATGGACTTCATTCTATGGACCCTTGTATCAAAACAGAAAGTACAGCCATTTTCCCAATTCTCTTCATGGTAAGTGGAGGACAGTAAGAGCCTGTTTGACTGCTGTACACTCTTCATTTGAAATTTTGGGGTGTATCTGGATGCCATGCAATAAAAAACTTTTTTCAAAGCTAGATTGGTCCAACTTTTGTTCAGGCAAACTGAAAAAAAAAAAAAAAGAAAGGGAGAAAGTGAAAAAAAAAATTGGTCTGTTTGGCTGTTTTGAATTATAGCATTTGTTTTCCTCTATGCTCCCCAACTAAGCTATGGAGGTTATGTCCTGCAGAAATAATTCACTACCGGGTTGAATCTGCACTGGAAAAGATTTAAACTTCTCTTTTCTGAATATACTTCTATAACGTATTATTACATTATAGTAAGAGCTCCATAGGCTTATGTAGGAGTTAAATCAGTTGTGCTAACATTAAATTCTTTAACTGGATTTTACAGAAATTGAACATGGGAATTGTTACAATTTCTTTTGCGATAAATATCTATAAATTTATAAGCATGGATTCCACAAAATATTTTATCTAATACTTTCCAGCAGCAAACATTTAAATCCAAAGAAAGATTAAGCCTTTTGTGAGCAAAGTGGACAAAGAGAGATTCAAGCAGCAAAATGTCCATAGTAATAACTTTCCAACCCATTACCTGGAGCACAAAGGTTTCATGACAGTCAAAAGGCAATAAATGTGGGCTTCCTAACATCTCATGGCAGCATCCGTTCACAAGCTGTGGCTGCCATCTGTCCCTCAAACTTCAGGTTTCCTCCTCTATTATTTTATTAGACCATACTCTGATTTCCAAATTATGACCTACCTCTCACTGGCACTTCTAATCAACACTTGGATTATCAGTTGTAATTTCAACGATATATAGATTACTTATATCTGTTTTGTTTGTGAAATGCAGGCACAGCTAAACCAAGAAAGACCATCAGTGCCCTTTCCATTAATAGTACATGTTTGATCAAAGATCACAAAGCCTACGAGACAGCATAAGTTTGGTCTCAATTCATTACCAGCGAGTGGAAGTTCAAAGCAGTCAGCTGAGAGCAATAAAGTTTGCAGGCTTGCTTTGGGTTCTGCAGTCAGTGGCTTCACCTCTGTGGCCTCACTTGCAACCAAATTTTAATTTACCTCACAAAGCACAGTGGTTTTCCAGCTATGGTATACAAGTCCATGTGGCAGTTTTAGAAGGCTTTACAGAGTAGCTTTCACTTTCAAATATCTTTCAGATCCTCCTTCTCTCCCAAAACAGAAAAGAGGTCAAATGTCTTCTTTCACTAGAAGCAAGAGAGAGCCTACGATTATACTGGGCATGCTCTGGTAGATGGTAAGAGTTAACAAAGCAAGTCTTCATTTTCTACAAAGGCTAACTCGATTCCTGAAGAGATGGTGGTGTGCAAGGAAGGGGACTGCTAAGAACTCCACAGAGGTGGAGGCAGTGTTGGGAATGCAGGAATCTGGGAACACAGGCGAAACTTTGGATTTTTACCACAGATGTGCAGTTTCCAGATGTGAATGGCATCCACATCTGAATAAGGTATATATTGCCTGCATTTCTGTTACAAAATACTTAAAAGGGTTTTTTCCTTTTGTTTCAAAATGCCTATAAACCCTCCCTCTGCCCCCCTCTCTGTCTGCTCTGGGCTGGGTCAATACACTCCTGTCCCCACAGCTCTGGGCTGTGGCATTGACCGACACAGGGCTGGAACTGCCTGACCTACTTCAGAGCTCCAGGACCAGGAGCCAGCAGAGAAGTGTCTGGCAGTGACAGCACAGCATTCAGCTGTGCAACACTCCTATCCTCCTAATGCATTTCACACTCAGCAGATTGAATTGCTTTGGTCTTCTCATCTCTTTTTCTTCCAGCAAACAAAAGTTTTTCCCCCGTTTTCCTTGACAAAGAATTTTTCCATATGCTCCAAATCAATTGCAACCTTTTTGATGCTTTGTTACCACCCACATCTTGGGCAGCATTCAAAAAAAAAAAAAAAGGAAGCAAAAAAGCAGCTTAAGCATTTTTGTTTCTGCTCCAACCAAACTAAAATTGAAACATTCTGTTCATTAATTCAAGGGTTAATGTGTCTTATCACTCCTCTCTTACTCTGAACTAACAAGAACTGAACCAATTCCTTGCTGTAACTGACATATCTGTCCGACACATTTTTGTCTTTCTGCGTGGATAGTTGTCATGAATAGAAAGGAATTTGCTCATATTCATTCACTGATCAACATTATTTGTTGACTTTACTTACCCAATTATCATATTTTGATTTAATGCTGCACTTCATGCACTTCTGTCCCTTCCTATGTGCCTCGACTAGTCCTTGTGTACACACACAGTCAGCCATGCAAGGCAGCTGAAGAAGAAGAAGTTTTTATTGATAAAACTCATTTTGAGCATCCCCTGATGACCATCACTGTGGCCCCAAGAATGGGCAGAGGTAGGATAAGGGATATAATACAGCTACATTAAAATCTACATTCACTACACAACTACTTCTAAAATCTACAAAAGTTGAAAAAAAAAACCCCAAAAGCTCTGAGGCATCAGTACCCTCTGCTTCCAGCAGCAGTGGGGTCTTAGATGAATTTCAGCATCTGTGTAATTCTGGCACGTAACTTTCAGACTACATTGTTGTAGGTGTTAGGGCATAAGGCATCCATATACCATACTAATGCCTAATGAGGACATATTTATAGCAGTAGAACAGTCAGATATTGTGAATTAACTATTAACTGCACTGACAAAGGCACTTTGGGAAAAAACTGGGTCAACCCCAGGGTATCTGCTGGCACAGCACATACTGGTGAGGACTTGTGATTTACTTAGAGGGATAGGAATAAGAAGGCATATATTCAGAGCATGAAAATTTTATTGCTTAGGTTTGACCCAAGATTTCTATCTCCACTACCCAACTTTGTTCCCTCCCCTTTGTCCTCCAAGGATACAGGCCACTAGGGAGGTCACTCTGTACCAGGGGCTGACAGTAAATGATGTCAGTGCAATTGACATCACGTTCTGTGTCCAGCCCCAGTGTATTTGAGCATCGCTATGTACTCCCGAGCTGAAATGTGTTTTACAGGTACCTGGCTACTACTTTTCAAATGAGTTTCACTGAAACCTTCCAGTTATTTGATATGTTTAGTTTTATTAAGTCCCTTTTTTCAGTGCAGTTGTTCTGGGAATGGAGGGTTACATTTTCAAGGTCTATATTAATTTTTTTTATTTATCTGATATTCGCTACAAATTTACTTTGTTTCCATTAAACTACTTGAATCTGCTAGTGAGAATTTTCATGGAAAGCAAAGAGAAATTATGCAAGCCCAGAAGAAAGAATGAAAGATAATATCACACAGATGCAATTAAAATAGGTTGAGAAAAAGCAAGGGAAGGAAAAAAAAATTAATCCTTTGGGTCATGTAGTTTATTTAATTCAGCTAATTAGTTTACACCTATTAGGTATGTCTCCATTAGGAAGATTGTCAGTATAGCTATCCCAGTCTAATTATATTCATGGATAAAATCAATTTAAATTTTGATATGAAAAGCTAAAGCACATTTTTCCTCTATGACTCCAGGTCTCCTTTTGCATTATAAGTGCATACACAGCCAAAGTAACCTAACTTAGTTCAATTTACATCATGTGATAGAAAACTGTTACTGTCACCTTTTAAATCATAGTAGTTGTTTAACAGCCTTAGTACTTGCCTTAGGTAAAATACATAAAAACCTTTCCTTATGTTAGTACTAGAAGACAGCATAGAAATATTATATGGCTACAAAGAGAAGAAAGCAGTTCTGAGAGGAAAGAAAGTGGGAACCATTCACTGGAAAATCTGAGAACAGATGAATAGGGCAGAGAAAACTTTGGGAGCAGATGAGCATTTTCCCCACCTCTTCTTTTCAACACCCATCTTAACCCAGCTGATTTCATGGAGTTAAAGCTTACAAAACAGACTCTGATTATCTTTCCCTTGCTATCTGGAGTGTTAGGAGTTAAGTTATTGATGTTTGTATAGTACCTTTGCTTCTGGAGACACAGGCCTCATAAAAGTATTACCACTTCAAAGAGGTCAGCAGCTCAAAAAAAGGATGAGCTGAAATGACATGAGGCTGTGGGGTGAATCTGCACTCATCTGAATGAGCAAAGGCAGATGTTATTCAGACTCGCTTCAGATTATTACATTTATATGGCACAAAGCCCTGATAGCCAGACTCTTCATTTCAGTTCAGTGTTTGTTTCCAACGGTTGCTTCCATAAATTTGCAATTTACAGAAGGTAAAGCAGATATTCAACCCAATTGCGTAGCTTGAGGTTTGACTCAGTCCAACAGCTCAGTCTCCTAGGGGCTTTGTTCTACAAATGTCACTATGTTCTTAATGTCACTACGGCCTTAAGGCAATTTACACATTGTCATTACAGATGCACTGCACAAGTGTAAAGAGGGAGCTACACCAGTGACAATTCACAGTTTTCTAGATTCAAATTTAGAAATTTTGGCCTACCCTAGACAGGTTATGAATGTGTTGATCAGATGTGAAATACATTGGTTTTTACCAGACAAATGCATATGCCATTAGAAGCCCTAGATAAAGTTGCCTGACATTAATATAAACTTTACTGCTTCTCAAGCCAAAATTAACTGTGCAGCACTTTCAGTTGATATCTTTATTTTTGTGATAAAGTGTGGGGAAAGGTTGCTTGCTTGGACTACACAAATACAGTAAAGGCTGCAAAACTGCCTATAACTAAGAAGCCCTTGCTCATTGAACTCCCTTTCCCTCGATGCAGTGCTTGTTATCCTGCTGAAATTTTTTTGCTTCAGTGTAGATACGGTTTTATCATCCTTCTCTTGAGTGCCAAATGTTGGGGCAATTGCAATTAACCCTTTGTTGGCTGAAGGCAGCTGCAGGGTGTGTCCCTACAATTTTCAGTTTTTCATAAGCATCAAAGCTGGAGAAGGAAATGGGACTCTTTGCCTGGTCTGTAAGCAATAACAAACATGGAAGAGGAATGCTGTTTATTTGGTGCAGCTGGAAAGAATGAAGATGATCATCTTCCTTTATCCCATTCAGGAATTCAGACTGCTGTTAGGTAACAAGAAAACTATGCTAATAATTTTCCACCTAAGTAAGCAAGAATTTCACCCCTGATGCTGCAATGGGCTTCTCTACTTCTGCCAAGTTGCACAGGTAATGGATAAAACTCATACAGTGATCCCCGATCCACAGAGAAACCTTTTGCCTAACTGCACTATGGAGATTAAACAATCTGAAAATGCTTAGCAGAGGACTTTTCAATTATGGTGACTTTGTTTTTGGTTTACATTTTGGTGGGTTTTTTCGTTGGTTTGTTTGTTTGTTTTTTGTTGCTTGTTTGGTTGGTTGTTTTTTTGTTTTTTTTTTAAACAGAACTTTTTAACTAATTTAAAGTGGTTAACTTAAAGACAAGATCCATTGCTAGACTATCCTCCTTCTCTTGTTTAGACCACATTCCTTTTTACACCATTAGATGTAAAACTTCAGTTTCTCCTCTTCAGAAGTAATGTTTTTACTCTACTCTCTAGTTGCATTGGACTTGGGGATGTGGGGCTGGGAGCTGTAATGTCAGGGCAGCTGGACATTAGAAGTAGCATTGTGCTTTGAGGATTTAGCCCTTGCCCACTAGCATTGATGAAGGTGCCTCTAGACAGACAGGTGCAGGTGGTCCCAGGGATGGTCTGCTTGCTTCCCAAGCTGCATATGAGCCAGTTCTGACACAGAGGTGATGACCTTAGTGTGGTACTTACATTTGAGCTCAGATCCTCTGCCTCTCAGCAAGCCTTTTGTGCTCAGGAGCAGGATTGTGCTAACATGACTATGCTAACTTGACTGCATGGTTTCTGGTTTGGATCTAACAGCCAGGAAAGACCATGGGGATAGCAGATGTGTGGATGTTTGCACTGGAATGAAGCACAGCTTCAGTTTCATCACTAATACTACAGGATTACATTTCAGATAGACCTGGGAATACTGACAGAGATATTTTGGTTTGGGAAAGATAGAGACTGATAGTGATTTACTCCTAACCACAATATGAAGACAATGACCATGGAAAAGGAGTGGTGTGGGGCAGTGTAGTCAGTAGACCAACACATGAGCTAGTCATGTGGACACCACTGTCAAAAGACTGAGGCCTGGAAGGGAGAGTCTAACAATGAGTTATGTGAGTGCCAGTGGAATTTCCAAGGGGATTTTAATTGAGGTCCTGAAGAAAAGGATCATTGTAGGCAGTAAAAAGTCCTAATCATGAAAGGCCCTTTGTAACTCCAGAAGATAAAACAGCAATAAAGTTTCAAGAACCCAAGATATCCCTTACAGCTATGTTGTGAAAGGCTAAGGATGTAAAACTGCAAGAGGAAATGTTGATGGACACTATTATTCCATATATCACAAAAAAAGGGCCTAATTTGTGGATAAAAATCTTGGTTCAGTACTTCTTTAGTTGCAAGCAATGCTGCTCCAAAAAACTCCACATGCCACCTGCTCCATGACCTACCACAGACCTGAGATATTTCTACCATACTATACAACAAACTTCTGCAGGGAAGGCTGCAACACAAACTGTGCCACAGGAAGATATCAGAGTATCAAAGGGTAGTACCTTGCATTACTGTCCTATAAAGGATATAGTAGATAAATAATATGCAGAAGATTTAGGAGCGTGGTGAAGAGATAGATAGATAGATAGATAGATAGATAGATAGATAGATAGATAGATAGATAGATAGATAGATAGATTAGATAGATAATTCTTGGCACGTTGAACCAAGGGAAAGTTCCTTCCAGACCCTATGTTTGGTGGTTGATAGTTCTTAGTCAGATGCTGGGGGCAATTCTGGCTTTATTACTGGGAGTAAAGGGCATGCCAGAGGCCATCTGGCCAAACAGGGGGTGCCAATAAATGCAGAGACCTCCCACAACCAAGTGCTAGACATGGGGAAAATTCTGAAATGGGAAAACAGAGCTACTATGTACCTCTCTGACATATGGGAGGAACTAAGGGCAAAAGCGGTATTTTCCATCATCTCCTGCAGACTTTTGAAGCGTCTGAAACAGGATCTACCTTAATCTCTGCTATAGCTGTTTGGCAAAATGAGATACTGTTGCCACTGTTGATATTGTTACTGTAACACAACTCTGTATCATGGTACAGCCCTTAAGACAAGGCATGTTTTTCCCTCAGGACCTTTGCCTGATAGGCAGTTTCACTATCACAGCAATAGCCCACATCTTTCCCTTATCTCTCCTGAGTCAGCATGGCCAGCCAGTAATCCAGCACTGACCCACCAGACCTCACTTTCAGCTGGGAATGGGTGTTGTTTCACTGGCACCATCTGCCCAGGCTGCACTGCCACAATATAGGGACTTCAGCAGTGAACTCACCTGGGAAGTTCCTGCCCCAATCCCTTCCATCTCTAGATGCTCGTTCATACCAGCCCCTCCACAACCATTCATGGGGTTGTGCTGGGAACCACAGCACAGACGTGAACCTCAGTAAAAATACCTCTTTTGGGGAAGAGAGAGATGCACCTATTTGCAGCTCATCTCCATTCAGTGGTCTAGTTCCTGGCATGGCCCCACAACTAGTTGTGTCAGCATGAGTCTGGGACCAGTCTGAGAAGGCGTGGACCTGTTGATCCCCAAAGCATGAAAGGGCAGGGCCATTTTTACCTGGTACAGGTAAAGATGGCCCAGCACTCTGTGTAACAGTCTCTCTTTGTGCTTCTATTTCTTCCAAAAACAAGAGGAAGAGGAGGAAGGAAATTGCTAATGGTCACCTTGTCAGCATGTGCAAATTTGTAAGAAAGAGGCAAAGACGTATTAAGGAACTTTTATGTACTGCTAATTACTTATTTTCAACAGACTAGAAATAAATAGCCTAAACTCCCATTACCAGATTGAGAATAATCTTGCATTTTGTTATAAGGGCACTGACTTTGCTCATACTTTTATGTGGAGGGTTTCACTAAATATGGGCTGAAGTAGAATGCAATAAAAATTAATTAGTCATATCTGGGTGTGAGAGTGGGAAGGGAATAGCAAGCTCCAAAGAGGAAGGTGTATCAGTCTGACAAACAGTGTGATGCTGCACAGATTAAGTTAACAATGTGATTCTGCATAAGGACATTCTGACATTGGCTTATGTCTTGTTTTCGCTGGATGTATGCCACACAAGAAAGATATAAACTAAAACTACACGTGCCAGTACTGGAGGTTGGAATGATATAAGACATAATATCATCATAACTTCAGTTTAAAAACAGCAAAACCTTTGAAAGATACATGCTTTAATTCTCGTGTATCATGAAACTGTATCTTCTCATGGGACATGGTTAATTCTTGATATGGTTAAGACATAGCTTGATCTTGCATGAAATATTTTTATGTAGCACATTTTAACCAGGTGCAGCTATTGTATAATCTACATCTATAGAATAACTGAACTTAAAAAAAGTTCTGCAATCTGATTTGTGCTATAACCATGTTTGGTGCAGTGTGTGTGAATTGAATTGCATGACTGTCAGCTGAAAAATGCCAAAAAACTAGACCTACAGTATGGTAGATTTATTGGTCTACAATTCACAGGGAGAATGTGCAAAGCAAAGAAAAACTCACAGCATGCTATTCAGTGGTCAATTAACATGCAAAATTGTTTTGCTTGGGTGATGGCTGCTGACAACTGTGTGGTCGCAATAGCTGGGTGGTCATTTTCCAGCTTATATAAATAAACACTACAGATTCTGATGTGGCTGGACTAGGGTGTCTGTTTGTATAAATGCCATCCTCACAAGAGAAAATACAGGGTGCTTGCTTTGTTGGCAGACATTTCTCAGGCCAGACTTCCCTGATATGTTAATTCCACTTTTAGGGCAAATAATCATGGATCAAAACCATTGTGGTCTCAGAAAGCAAGGCACTGAACTAACCTTACTCTCTTGGCCGGCTCAAGGTTGTTCAAAATATTCTGAAGGAGTAGCTTAGCAGGTAAAAGCTGCTCTCCTGCAACTAAACTCCTGCCCAAAATAACATCCTGAACTCATGACTTACCCATATCAAATGTGAACTGCCACATGATCTTGCAGTGCACAGAAACTGGTATTGATGGACAGGGAACTGCAGCTTCCTCATTCCAGCTCAACTAGAAGACCATAGAATCATAGAATCAGGCGGGTTGAAAAGGACATCTGAGATCATCAAGTCCAACCCTTGATCCTACTGCCGTGGTTACTAGATCATGGCACTAAGTGCCACATCCAGTCTCAGATGATTCAGTGCAGTTTCCCCTCCTTTTAGCCCAGACTTCATCTGAATTAATGAAGGAGCATTTTGCCGAGTGGAGTGGGACCTGGGTAAGCAATCTCAAAGGTGAAATGTTGCTCAGGGACTAAGAAAAGCTTGCTCAGAGGAGGACAAAAAGAAGTCAAGGCAGACTTGAAGCTTGTCTCTAGTAGGTAAGGATGGGCATAGACCCCTATCTTAAACTGTATAATTTCTGAAAATAAACAAACACACAAACAAACTTGAGATGAGGACTGTCAGGACTGGTAGGTGAAGTTAGGATTCCGATTCCTGTTTGTTGGCTGATCAGATTTACAAAGTAATTTTACTCTTAGGAGCATAGTTCTGCTATTTTGGCAGGCTCTTGGCACAAGTATGAAAACTATTTCCTTAATATGAAGACACCAAGAGGAAAAATGATTGAGATGGTGGAAGTTTGGCTTCACTGCTTGTCTGGGGGGGTAACATTAAGCACTTCACTGTCTGGGGTCCCTCTATAATCAACAAAGGGAGATAAGGACTCCTGCTCTCCGTCACTCTGAAAGAACTTATATCTCGCTAGTGACCACAGAGAAAGCCGAAGAAGATGAGCCAACTGAGTTAGGCTGTAGTTTGCATTACAAAGAGTTTCACAGCTATTCTGTTTTAAAGTATCATCTCCTTCCTCTCCTTACAGACTGCTCCCCAGAGATGCCTCCTCTCATTTACACCCTGTCCAGTGGCATGCTACCCCTCAGTAATGCAGCTGTGCTGTGAACAGCTTTGTGCAACCACTTCAGACAGAAAATAACAAAAAGGAAATTATTTGTCGGATGTTGTCTCCCAGTTTGGTTCACACAGTGACCACACAAGCAGCTCTATCAGCACAACTGGTGCACCCTTGTCTGGGGCAATAATAATAATAAATAATAAAGCGGCCAAGGGAGGAAGGAACAGCACTGGCTTAGCATTGACATAATGTCGCACAGAGCCTTAATTTGCCTCTGTGCTTCTGGAAAACGTATTCTTATTCCTGGGGCTGGTATATGTCCCAGTTAGGTCCAAGGCCTAACTCTTTTAACAGAGTAAAGCTTGGGCATGCACAGGCTCTCTCCTCTGTCATTCTCTTCCTGTTGTTCCTGTGTTCATGTGGAAGAAACCCAGAAGCACAGATGAGATCAGAGCTGGGGGTGTGCTCCTGTGCAATGGTGGGGGAGCAAGATCCTCTGGCATCTGTTGTTGAATCTACAGGTATCTACTGTGAGCCAAGTCAAGTCCCTAAAAACACACTTCAGCAATTTCAGCACTCGCACTGATGTGACACCTTGGGTAGGCATTTGCTTGAGAAACTTGTTTTCCCATATCAAATTGGAACAATAACTATTTTCCAACTTTCCAACTCATAGGAAGGCTGCTATGAGGTCAGAGGCCACCAGATCAGTGAGGTTCAGGCAAACCCAAAAGTTTAGAAGAAATGCCAAATTTGTTGATAACAGAATTCAGTGTTAGTGTGAGCCAAGTTCCGCTGGCTGCCTAGTAAAGGCAGTCTCATGACAGAGATTTCTTATGATGTGGCTCTACTCTGTAACTGCTGATTGTCAGCCTTTATTGTAACATCATCTGCAATAAGGCATCCATTCCTTGGGGGCAAAAGAAAATGGATGTTTCATACCAGTAATGAAAATGGCAGTAATGTAAGTGCCATTGATTTTGTTGAGAATTGTCACTAGAATTATAAAAAGATCCCTTCAGGCTTGCACACTGACATATGAGGCAGTGAAAATCAAAATCACACTCTTAAATGCAAACAAGCAGTGTGCTGGTAAGGGGAGCAGAGTCGTGGGTGTCAACTAAAACAATTATGTAGTCATATTTTAAGATATTGCCAGAAGAAAAGTTTGCAGGGGCTTTCAGAAAAAGAAGGGGAGCAACAGCCAGAGTTTGATGGTGGGTCCAAAATGTATCAGAGTGAAAGCACCAAATTATACCAGAATTTTGACTCCCTCAATGGAAAGAAGCACAAACAGTATTCAGAGACAAAGTTGCAAACAACAAAAACAAAGTCCCTTGACTTCTAATCAGCTTGCAATTCAACAGCCAGCAAATATGAGTCCTAAGACTGGGAGAAAAACTGGCAACAGATCTTCAGAAAGGATGCGATAATCTGCACTTTCTCTGCTGCTTAAAACAGTCACAGGATATACACGCAGGTACCAGATGTCACCTCATGGCAGGTTATGAAGATGTTATTAAAATGGTAGTGGAGAGCAGGGGGAAAGGGTGACTGAGCTGCAGTTACATTTGGGGGTCTGTGTCACTTGACAAGGAGCTTACACGCCACACTGGAGTAAGCTTATGAAGAGAGCACAAGCCTGCACTCTGATACAGCTGAAAAATGGCTCTCCACCAGCAGACATAAAAGAAAAGCAAACCACTTAAAGTGGCCTCTGTTCAATATCTGTATTTCTATTCTCTCAGGCTGAATGGTGAGCTATCACAAATGCATCAGGCACAACTAGCACTGCAAACAAATTGACAAAGTGTAATTGCTTTAGTCTCAGAAGAAGCCATTCACAATTTGTAGGAATCCTTGAGGCAGCAACACCAAATCGTTCCTCAGCATTACTTGATGTTTTTCTACTTTTTTGTTGTTGCTGTTTTTGCATGAGTGGGAAGCAAAAGGCAGATCTAGTTGCAGAAGCAACAACATTTAAAGAACCATCACTGATCGCCTCTTTTTATTTAGTTCTGAAACACACTCAGGGAGACAAATCACTGCCACAGCTCTGCAGAGCTTCTGCAGACAGGTGGCACCCACCTGGAAGTGACCACCTGATTGTGGAATGGAAGAGAATGGAAAAAGTTATTTCATCCCTGCTGATTTATCCTTTTATTTATTTTTTTTTAATGCAGAACTTCTGCTTGTGGTGCCTAGCTGTCATTTTAACCTTATTTAATCATAACTAACATATTGGATCTTTTGCCTAAATTTCTTAGGATACCATTTTCTCATATAGACCTGTAATCTGGACATGCTATTCAATGTCATTGTTTATCTCCCTACGCTGGTTGAGTCTATATCTTGTGGCCTCTCATAAATATCTTCACTTGTGCAGCTGAAGTTCTCTACTAGTCTATTGTCATCTCACACCTTGATGACTACCATTTCCTCTTTTCCTTCCCTCCTTTACTCTAAAAGAATTTTTTATTGAGCCCTGCTTAATTCTACACTACTGGTTTCATCCTTATTTAATACTATAAGGGTTTCCTGGCTTCATACAGCACAGTGCCTCACAAGGAATATATCTTAGGGTGGAAGTGCTCAAAGGACCCATCTCTTACTACCACTCCAATCCTGAGACGAATTTTGCATATTTTGTTTGCATCCATTCATCTGGACTCTGCCTGATTAGAGGGCTTGCTATCAGTGGTAGAGTGCAGAATCAGCGCTTGAGAAGAGACTGGCGCAGAGTAACCACTGGAGGCATCAAGGTATCAATCAAAATAAAGTAAGAAATGAGGGGAAAGTTGAGAAGGATGATGCATAAGATCTGATGCTTTTGCTTATTTCAAGGTACAAAAGCTCACTGTGAGCTCAAGTGCTCACAGAACACTTGCAGAATTCCTGCACTTGTGTAAGTACGTTGATAGCAAATAGCAGTATATTTTTGTATAGAAAACTCCTACAGGAGTCAAATAACAAATGTTTCAACTGGAAAGAATCCCTGAGTATGAAAGCCACTGAACATAAGAAATTGCTTCTGCATCTTGAAACACACAATGTTTCGCTTTAATATTGCTTTCTACAACTGTGTCCTTGACTTTCTAAGCTCATGCCTTACCTTTTTTCACTAAACTCTGTACACTAGTGTAGAAGAGAGAATCAGTCTGTCCTTTGGTTGAGAAAGAAGTGCAAGGCTGGGGTAGCTGTCCATGTGCAATGCACAGCAGGCTGTCAGCTGAAATGCCAAGGCACTCATACAGGGATAGGACTTGGACTCACACTCATGAATAATGATGCTGTTATCTAGTTATGCACAAGCTTATAAAGGTTTGATATTGATAAAAGACTAGAAGTAGTGTGAAGGTATGTGGGAGAGGAGGAAAAAGAAGAAGGAAGACATGATATTTTCTGTAAATCAGAGGTCAAGAAAAAACTGCTGCAAAGAATGGGAAATTTAAAGCTACAGTACACTTAGCATCAGAGATGGTGAGGATGTTGTAAGTGAAGTGTTGATAGGTCTTGTCTGTAGTATAAAGTTAATTACAGAATTGAGCATCTGCCCTAAAACTGATGCAACCGCCCTGTTGGCAGATGTACCCATGTGCAAGTATCCCCACTTGAACAGCTTTGTTTTAGGGTCTGCAGAGCATCCCCAGATTAGGTGCATGGCAACGGTGTCACTAAAACTTTGATGACCCAATTGAAGACAAAGCAGAGATCTTGCTGCCATGTGGGAACTTGCAACTTCAAGGGTCTGTGTAATCAAAGCTGAGCTGCAGCCAGGAGGGGAGGAAACTGGGCTCTGCTCTAGCATTGCACTGCCAGCCAGCTAAGGACAAAGTCCCAAGCAGCTGCTCTTGTGTAAGATGTCTGGGTTTTGGCAGCTTTAGATGCAAAAAATGTTTGCAGCTTGTTTCTGGGCCAAGAGATAAGATGAACAAGAAAAAATGGAATTAACCTTTTATTAGAGAGATGAATCATTACTAGTCCATGAGGCTGCTAAAGGGGCTTTTCTGGACTCTGCCTATTAATATAAGGTGCAGTACACAACATCATATCATCAGGCACACTAGCTAAGCAGGATGAATCAAAGCATGAGTTAGGGTGTGTGTAAGGCTCTTGAGGGAGGTGCATGGGAGCGGCTCTTTCCATGACAGAAATGAATGACAACATTTTGGGAGCACATTTTTTCATGGGAAGACATAAGAGCTGAAGCTGTTCAGTGAGGACTGAATTTGGATTTGGCCAACAGGAGGAAGTCTGGAGTTGGAAAAACTTGGCCTTTCAAGCAGGATGGCATGCAGACACTACGAAGGAACTGAGGTGAGCTTCTGCTGCAAGGATTCTGTGTATGGTACTGTGCCACAGAAGTGCAGCAGATAGACCTGGCCTGGGATGTCACACAGATCCGCCCTGTCATAACAGTGTCCTAATCCATTACTATGCTTTGCTGAGTGCTAGCTGAGAGTGACAGTGGACATTCAAAACCCATGAGAACATGCCTGTTGCATTTTCAGTTCACAATTTACTCCAACTCTAGAAGATGAGCCAAAACACAAACAAAACTCAGTGAGTTACATGAAAGAGTTTGGTCCCATTTCACATTCAGAAGAGAACGGATAGTTAACTTTACCTTCAGGTACTCATGCTGTTTCTAGAGAGATTACTTTTCACTTTTGCACCAGCACTGGTGCAAATGTCAGATGAGAGAACACCTGGGTACAACACTTGTGCTGCCACTGTGTTAACTGGGCTGGTAATCTCAGCTGAAAAACCTGTGGCTGGAAATATCCAACTAAACAGCATACGAATAACAACCATTAATGGACTATTTTGCACTGCGCCTATGTATGCATGTGTTTGTGTGCGTGGTGAACGCATACAAGATGTTCCTACAGATTCTTGTAAAGGGAAATTTGAAAGTGGAATTGAAAGTGGTGAAATTGACTTTGTGTTGCGTAACAGTAACTGAAATATTGTGCAGACAGATGGTTTTTCCATAAGTCTTTGCTATTGAGAGGTATCGGCCTCACTATATTAGTAAGATAATGTTTGCTGGTGAATGTCCATACCAAACTCAGGATGCATTGAAGAGCAGTGTTTTTAATCAGTAAGTGTTTGTCTGTCTATCATGTTGATTTTATTCTCCCCAGCATATCTACTTTCACTGTGTAAAGATCTTAAGATGAATGAGCTCCAGCATCAAAAGAAGATGTCAGCAGAATATTTAAAAGTTAGCATCTTTTATGTGGATTTGGAGGTTTTAGACACTTGTTAAATTTAGGAGTTAAATGAGAACAGCTTTGACTGATGATGCAATGCAATGTTGGGATTGCAAGAAAAGAAGATCCCAGCAGAAGGCCAGAGCACAGATGTGTCAGATGAGACTGCATTCCACACACCAGCAGTCACGATCTCCTCACCAAGCCATCAGCAGCATTGACTCAAACTTCCTTACATTTGAAATCATTCAAACACAGTGGAATAAATTCCTGTCATTGCAAGTAAATTTAGCCTATTGCTAAAAAGCCAGGAGGTGCCCTGCAAAACACTCTCATTTTACTAAAAAGTGATAGTACTCACTGTTCTTCACCTGGAGTCATTATCCTCCAAACAACAGTAAGTTAAGAACAAAATATATGGTTTGGTCCATATCAGTATGTATTTTACTTTCCTTATTTGTTCTAATGGTGTAAGGGAATTATTTTGTGATTTAACACTTACGTATGCTTTTCTGACTCTCTTGTTCTCTTTTACTCTTTCGAAATATACACGGGAAAGAGAACCCATGAAAGACTCTCCAGCCCCAACAAATTAGAGTCACAGAACCACAGACTAATTCAGGCTGTAAGGCATCCCTGAGGCCATCTGACCTGCTTATAGCAGGGGTAACTTCAGAGCTGGGTGCTGTTGCTCAAGGCTTTGACCAGCTCAGATTTGAAAATTTCCCAGGACTAAGACTTGACAGCCTCTTTGCCTTGCTCCAGTGCAGTGTCACTTTCAGGAGGAAATTTTGGGTTTTTTTATATTCAGTTTTATATTCAGTTTTTTTATATTCATTGCCTCTTGTACCTTTCCTAGTGCATGTCTGAGAAGAATCTGGCTCTGTTCGCTCTGTAGCCCTCCTATAGCTAGCAGAAGATGGCAATAAGCTTTCCTAATCCCCTTCTCTGTTTTAGGCTAAATAAAATTTGTTGTCTCAGTATCTTCTCCTATGTCATGTGAGACTTGTGGTCCTCTGCCAGACTCCCTCTTGTGAGCTGGACACAGTTCTCCAAATGCAGCCTCATTAATACAAAACTGTCCTACTAGAAAGGTTCTTGCTAAGAAAGACACTCCTTCTTGCTTTTCTTGGAGGTGGGTGTGACATTCACCTTTCTTCTTGGCATTGGGGACCTCATCAAACTAATAATAATAATCTTTCAAATATGATAGAGTATGGCCTTGCAATGACACCAGCCGGCTCCCTCATAACTCTTGGATCCATGCCATCATGTCCCAAGGACTTGTACACGTCTTCATGCTTATGCTGATGCATTTGTTTACACAGGCTCTGACTTAATCTTCTCCTACCATTAGCAATATTTGTCTCCTTCAAACTCTGCCACAAACCACGCAGCTCTATGAGGCTGAAGGCAGACTTTGACAGTGAAGACTGAGGAGAAGAAGGAAATGAGATCTCTGGCCTTTTCTGCGTCCCCCATTAGCACATCTCCTGACCTATCAGGAATTGTTCTGAGCTGGCAATACTTTCTCCAGGGTAAGTTTGGGTGTCCAAGTTCTGCAATAAATCTTCATTTTTGAAAATCTGGAACTGTTTCTATCATAATTTTAATAAAAAAGTTTTGTGAGAGGAAAGACAACATGAGGTTGTGGATGTGAATGTTTGCAGATAAAGAAAGAGAGTTACAGACCCAAACAGACTGTCTTTTGCTAGGCTGTTACCAGTCAGGTTATTCATCACATAATGGCAAATATTTCCCATTTTTTAAGCTCAGTTCATTAAAAAAAATCATTATACAGGAAAAAAAAAAAAACACAAATCCAACGAGTCTTAATTTATTCCCCAGACTGTAGCTCAACACAAAAGGAAAACACAGATGTTTCATAACACAGCTGTAGAATGAGCTTTTCCAGGTTTGTGAATTTGGCACCCTCCTGCCAAATTAATGGCTCAGGGCAGATGGCCCCCCTCTGGATGAAGCCCTGACTGTGCTGCCTGAATAAGGATCAGGAAGTAAGCACAAGCTCCACCAGCACAAGCTCATAGGATTCAATGGAAATGGGACCTGATATAATTTGTGCCGTGGTTTTCAACGTTTAGGTTATCCCACAAAATCATCTGTCATTTGCAGATTACATAAGCAATGAACACTCACCCCCCCGCCCTATGCAGGCTACCCAGATTAGAAATATGTCACAGGGGAACTTCTAGGGTTTGTCAGCAGTTTAAGCCATTTGTAGAATATATATGATAGTGAAATGGTGTAGCTTTTGCCCAATGCTCTGTGCATTAGCTGCAATTGTAATCCATTGCCTGAGGCTGCACTGACTGTTGCTGATGTAGCTGAAAATTATGACTTGCTTCAGCCGCAGAGAGGGCAGGAAGGCTGTCCAAAAGGGTGTTCCTGAGGCAAACACCCTCGATCGTTCCTGTGAACTATGATGATAACAGTGCTGTTAACATATATTCCTTGCTGGAGGCAAGGTAGGTACAGGTGGTTGCAGCGTGGCTGCCCAACATAGGGCTTCTCCCTACACTCAATCAGCGACTAGATTTAGAATCTCATGCTTTACGGAAGCACTATTTTGCAAATCTCTGGTATTCCTTAACTGCATCATGTAACCTCTTTTATTCCCCTTTTCCTGCAGCCAGTTCCTTCTGGATGCAAAGCTTGCAGTGCCCCTTCCCACCTCTCCCACAGAATCAAACACCTGACTTCAAATTCACCTTCATTTAAATACACTTTTTCATAGCTAAAAAACCTAGAATTCTACACTTAATAACAGGAAAAAACTGTGATTTGATGCTGAGGGGACAAATTATAATTGTTGGAATGAATTCTCTGCCGTCTGATCCTGCAAAGTAATCAGGACTATCAGTTCCCCCAGTGAGAGTGAAAGACAATCAGTGTTTCATGGGTTCAGCTATACCAGACTACAGAACCAAAGTACTAACAGGATTACTTCTTGGACTACTGAACAAGCATTTCCTCTGAGAAGAATTAAGATAAGATTAATGCTTTGTAGAAAGGGAGAAACTCTGGGTACCAGGCAGATCCCTTGTCCTGTAGTCACTACAGTTTACGCAAGGAAGCACAGCAATGCATTAAGCTTTCTCCCTTTGGGACCACGGAAATGGGTGGATCTTATCTTTTTGATGTGCTTTATCCAGATTTGTTTGGCACACCAGCAAGCGGACATTCACTGATTTCTTCTGAGCTTACAGTTCCATCCTAATAGGGTCAGATTTTTCACAAGGGATTACTTAGCCTCAAAGGGACAGAAGGGGACAGGAAAACAACATGGTATTTTTAAAAATTAGACATTGCTTTCTTGCTAATAGAGTGTGCAATGAAAGCATGCTTGATTTGCTTCTAGAAAACAGATGAAGGAAAAAAAAGTGGATCAAGCAGAAAAGAATGGGATTTGCTTGTAGCAAATAGAGAGCTTTTTTCACCTCCTGAAATACCTAGCATGCTAGCTGAAGTAATTATAATTATGAGCACTGTGTCAGTGCTCAGAGAGGTAGAAGAAAGGAGTCATACTGTCTCTCACTGGATAATTAATCTCCCATTACTATCCAAGAGGTGGGATGAGATAAACTGTGTATGTGGCAGGTGGGAGGAACAGAGCAGAGCAAAGAGAATCAGAGATGTGTGAAGGCAAGAAGCTAACCATATCCAAAAATGACAAATGAGTCCAGTAGAATGAAATGCTTCAGCTCAGTGCCTCCTCTTTCTCTATGGCAAGAGACACAACATCAAAAACTAGGATGTTCTTACCTTCTTCAGACCAAATCGTGCTCCATAGCTCTTTATTTCCGAGCAAAATCTTGTCATTGTCCTGAAGGAATAGGCAGTTGTGATGGCTTTCATTTCACAGATGGGGGGGCGACAGTGGCCAAAGATGTAAATTTATTCAGCAATCTTCTTTCTAGGATTTTTCAAAGCAGTCAGTTGATGTTTCATTCAATAGAAATTAAATATGAAATTACTTCTGAAATTTTCACTAACCGCTTACCTGCCTTTTTAAGCACATAGGTAACTTTAAAAATTAGATGAAAGTGACTCGTTTCTAAAAGAGATATATCTTAAATCTATGCCTTATTGTAGGTGTCCAAAAAGAAAGGTGATAGGAATTAGACTTTAAGCATCCTCAGGCATCAGGTCTTTGCAAGTCCTTCCTGGGTCCCAACTCTCAGTTTGCCTGTTAGGTCAAGCTAGTTGCACAGCAAGAAACTTGAACTTTACTGTTCACAGATGAAAAGAAAAAAATGTGTTGCTGGTATAAAGATGACTGAATAAGATCCTCAACTTGGGACCTCTGCTTTCTCTAGAGAATGGCTCTAGAGAATGCCACCTCTGACATGGAGTGCACTATCTTCTAGAAACCCTTATAGACTTAATAAGTTAAGGGGCAAATGATGGTACAAAGCCCGCTTTATAAACAGATGTTATACAGAGGAGGGCTGATTCATTTTGTTTGGCTAACTCTGTGGACCAAGGAGGGAGGCTTTTCACAAGGACTCACTTGGCTTGACCTCATGTCTTCAGTTTTCTGGGTCTGCTTCATAACAACAAATTCATAGTCTATAAAATAACTCTGGTGCATTCAATATATTAATCTTGTTGAAAGTACAGATGTCCATTTCTTCAATGGAATAATAATAATAATAATAGCTTGTCTTCCTTAGAGACTGGACTGGTGTGAATAAAAGAGCTCTGCTAGACAGCAAAGTATGCCAAATGGACATATTTTACTAGATGAGAAAAACAGCTTGTCACATCTAATTGTTCAAATTATGTGCGATTCAGTTCTTCCTGCAGTTATTTTTAAAATGTTGTTAAGAGGGTATAATGTGCAGCTAAGAATAAAAAGGGTGTGAAATGGTTAGCTCCCCTGGTAGGTAGGTGGTGATAATGAACATTTCATAAAGTTCCTGTTAACAGAAAAATTTTGGTAGTGCTCGGAAAGTCTCTCATAGCATTAACAGTCTCTCACTAAAGTAATGGTTCTTAAGGAATACACACTGGTTTTGATCTGCTGCTTTTCTTTTTTTTCCTAATTCCAGGAATGAGTCAAAATCAGATTGATGGGTCAGAGCCCCAGGATACCAAGCATTATGCTGGTGTCCCAAAATGTCACCCAAAGCTGCTGATTGAGACCCCAGGGCATTGTCTGCAGCTGGTTCACAAGTCACATTGTATGCTCAGCACGGTGCCAGTCTCTTTCCACGAGAAGAGCTGCAGCAGACACTCCCCTGCTTGCGTGGCAAACCTCTTAACAGGGATTGCTTTCATGGCATGGCCCACAAGTCTGGCATTTGGGAACAATTGGCTTAGACTTCTTCTGGTCTGTTAAGTACTCTTGCCCTAATGTAGTTATATGAAAGGCCTGCTAAAGTAGCTTCCATTCCAGATTTCTCTGGAATATCAGAGGAACTCAGCTCACACTGAATGCAGAGACTGGGCAAGCACATATAGGTTATTGAACCACACAGCTAACAGCCAGACCTCAGACCTACACCTCTGTCTAGTGTGGCAGGGTTGGGAGAGCAGTGGTCCCTGAACAAAGTGCCAGCAGAAGTCTCTTGTGCTTACAATATCCGTGAACCTACAGGCAGCAACCTCTGCAGTGCTTGAATTAACTTCAGACATGTTAACATGGGTGGAGGTAGATATTAACTTGGATTCAGGCAGTGTAGTCGTGGCATGAAAGAGCTCAGCATGAACCAGCTGCACTAGCACCTATCCAGCCTCACAAGCACTACAGCCATTGCTGTCTGCAGGGCTAAGGTGACTACAAATGGGGGCTTTCTGTTCTCTGGGGAAATACTCCAGGAGATTGCGTTTAGTTCTTCCAGGTCACATACATCACTGTAAGGATCAGAGACTGAAACCTGGGATATGGAGGGGATGGAGAGAGGGAAGTGGCAGTCTGGAGTGCAACAATCAATGGGAACCTCAAATCCCATTCAGGCTGTCCCTGTGCTCTTCGAATATGACTAATTCCTAGTGTGGACAGGGAGCAAAAACTGTCACTGCTACAGGGAACACCACAGCCTTACGCATGCAGGTGCTCACATGGCTTTCCTGCCTTTCTCTGTGGCACGGAGGCATTTACTGGCTGGGTATATCAGTCTCATAAACATGCCCTAGTCTGTCTAAAGGGCTTTTCTTTGCCTTGCCCTGCTGACCTTTGTTCTTGTTCCATTAATCAACTTGGTGGATAACCAGAGACCCTTCAGCCTATGCCACAGATTGATTTTCTAGCAGGTGTCCTGCAAATCATTTTAAGTGCAAGCTTCCCACAGGCACTGCAGCTTCTTACTGTGGGTCTTGCAAATAGTGACTTCTCCAGCATCATAGTTTGTTTTCTGACTGTTGGCTCTGGCACTACAGATTTCACTTCACAGAGTGACCTCCACATTTATCCTCACCTTTTGTGTGGGATCTCATCTGGTGGATCTTATCAACGTTTAGATGTTTATGATGTAAACCTCTCTCTCTATAAGGTAGTCATACTAAATTCACTTCATAGTTAATGGAAATAGATACTTTTATAGTCAGATTTAACTGCTGCCTCTTCACCAGCAACTCGGGAATCATGACCTAGCCACATCTTTTCTTCCTTCCATTAATTATCAGGGGCACTTAATATCTTGTTCAGATGTGTCAACATTGGGTGACATTCATCTCACATGACTCCCTCTGCCAGGTGCTTGTAACATCATCTCATTGTAATTTAGTTTTTATTGACATAATGGTAACTAAAAATCTGATCAGTTGGGTCCAATTTGAGGATAATGAGGGTTTTTCTTCTCATGAACAACTTGTCTGGGTGTTAGAATTGATCTAGCCTACAAAGCAGAATGAAAAGGGTTCTTGAGGCATGGGAGTAGTCAATTTTTTTTTTTTTTTGTAAATTGTCTTGATACGTGTCTTTAAAGAAATCCAGATGACATGTGTTTGAAAAAAAAACCATTGCTGAGTAAGAAATAATTTAAGACTAGAAGAACTGTCACAGAGACAAGACTTCTGAGTCTTACTCCTATCTGAAATATTGACTCTGTGGCCTTCAGGTCACTTAGAGCTAGCCAATCTCCTAGGAAATAATGTGTACTTGCAGCAGAGACAATAAAGAAATAAAATTAATTCTCAGCATCTTGAAAATTAGTTTAACAAAAGTCTTGAACTGACCACATAGATGTAACGATAAACAATTCAGAGAACTGATCTGAGGCTTAATTATCACAGCCCTAAAAGCCTCTGTGACCTAGAAAAAGATAAAAAATAGGAACCTCAGGTCTAATCTCACTGATGTCAACAGATTTATAGCTAACACGATCTGATTTTCTGGACTTTGTTTTGAACCATTAGTTATTCCAAGCACCCACAAAATGAAAGGCACCTGATGGACAGTTCGATAGGTATGGTTTTTTCTTGCAACTTGCCATGCTCTGAGAATGCACCATTCCAGAGCCAGTTAATTCTGAGAGAAAGTATTTTGGCTCTTCACCCTTTTCTGGAGATGCAGTCCTTTAGGATGATTTAATTTTTAATGGTGTTCACAGAACCACACAAACTGTGCTTCAGAGCAGCAAGGAGAGAAGGGCTTATAGTACACAAGCTGAACAAAAGCTATAATATCAATTTTCTGCACTACCACTTGGAAGGAATGAGGAAACACCACTTACTTTTCTTAACTGTCCCATCATCATTCGGGTTCCTGGTTCACACTCCCAGATAAGGGTTAAATTATAATCCAGTCGGGAAATGACTTTAAAAAGAGTGATTCATTTACTCTGGTAAATAAAAGATGTTTGTTTCATGGATAGAACACATCATTGGTCAGATCAGTATCTTGAATTTCTGAAGCTCCCATTTAATGGTGTCAGGAAAGAGTAATGTTTGTCAAATAAAGGTGCTCAGTTGGATCTTCCTACATCTCAACTCATCAGCAAAACTCTCATCAGCAATCATATTTTTGGAGCAGGCAAAGTCAGTACCCACATACACTAGCTGAGAAACTGGGGGCAGCAAAAATGTTAGTTTTCAGACATGAAATACTTAATGTTTGCCAGCAATGATTATTGACTATTAACAAAAACTGTATAGTACCGAGAGTGATGAATGATATTCTCTTAAATATATTATTGAACTGTTAAGAAATTTATGGAAGGACAACAACTACTGTCCTGCCTTGCCAAGAAAAGAGACTCAAACCAGCACTGGTCATGGATTAGACAGGGTGTGAAAGACTTAACTTTTGCAACTCTCAGCTATAAAGTTTGTGAGATCAAAGGTCTTTATATCAAACCAGTAAATTTCTTTGCTAGCCTCTGAAGTAGTTAATATTAGTTCATAGACATAGGCTAAAAATGAGGAAAAAACTCATTGTGGTGTGGGTCCCAGTCTGATGGGAGGATTTTGGAGGGACTCGGCAGGCCTCTTAATCTGGGACAGTACCTCCGCTTTTCCTGAGAGTGAGAAGGCAGAACAAAGGGGGACAGCTTGGAAATTCCCGCAGTCACATCAGGACTCTTCACTTTGCTACATTAGTGAGGTACACTGGCCCATAACTGGATGATAAAGATTGTACAGTTTGCAGAAAAATATATGTACATATCTCTCAAATAATATTGGTGCCTGCTGTGCTTACTTGGCTCCTGCTTGGATGAACCAGCAGCTACTGGGCACAGCACGGGTGGCTCTGGGATACAAGTAATTTTAGTCAACAGGTCAAGCCAAGAATACATAACAGGAGGCATTCTCAGGAATTCACTGATTAGCAGCTGGGAATAGCTTGAGCTTTATCACTTAATCCAAGCCACATACGCAAGATTTTTGTGCAGACACACTAGTGGGTTTAGGCAAATGCACAGGCAGGAGCACAGCCTAAAACTGCAATGCAGGCATACCCTGAAACCTTGATTCCCTTGACTTGAGTACTCACATCCAGTACAGACTTCAGTGAAACCCATCAATCTGAATAGACAAGATGAACAAAGAGAGGTCCCAGGGTCAAGCACCAGGTCAAAATGAAAACAGACAACAGAATCCAGACCACTAAACTACCAGCTAACCACACAGTTCACTGGTTTGCACTCATCTTTCTACGACCCACCACTGAGGTCAACATGAGTAAAGTGGACAAAGAAAAAGCTGAGATTTAGTGTATGAATGCAGCTTTTTTAACTGTAGATTTACATGTAGGCATGCATGCTTTTACAGCAGAACGTAGGATCCAAACTGATACCTGGCTTGTCTCTGTGAGTGTGCATGAATGACCCTATAATAATAAAGTAATCCATGCATAATTCAATGCTCATAAATAACAGTACAATACGAAATATCATATAGGCCAGTTTTTGTGGGCAGCTTTGTAATGATGAAAGGGCAGCATAACCAGCATTCTCAAATCACCTTAAGTGATTCACGACTAGTACATATGACTTTCCCAACAACAGCAAGAGAGCTTGTGCATCTCCTGACTCTCATAACCACCTCCTCTTCCCAGAGTATCAAGAAATGCCCACCAGAGACAGGCAAAAGTGTGACTAAGTAACCTTTATGCTGCAAGGCTGCAAAAGGATTATATAGATAAAGAGAGGGAAAAAACAGTGATACTGAAGGTGACGGAAAATGTCTTTCCAGGTGCCTGCTCCGATGAATGTTTGGTCCGTGTTTCAGAGTCACTGAGAGTCACTGAGACCTGTAACAATAAGCAGTGGGATAACAGCAGGCCCAAGCCTGGCAGCAATAAATAGAGCAATGGGAAAAGAAAGGCATGTTTGTGGCTATTGTATGGAAACCATTCAAAGGAACCCAAAACATTTTACAGCCTGGATAATCTACATGATTTAAAGATGGGAAATGCTGCCACACATCCTCACTTGTAAACTCTGCAAGACGACAGGGAGAGTCTGCCTCACCAACTTCAGAGCACTTTGCCACTGGTGTTACTTGCCTCATCTCTGACTAGCAGCTCTGCAGAGCTTGTCACCAGATTCTCATTACACAAAGCATCCTCGAACAGCCTTTAGGACAACAGCTGCTGTACAGCTCTGTAATGCCTACGCAGCCCTGAAGAAGAGGTCTTCCTCTGAAAGCAGCACATATGTCAAGTGAGGGAGCTCTGAGCACTTCCCATAGCTGAAACCTTAGGAGAGTGATAGGGAACTATCTCAGGCCCTGGGGGAAATCTCTATCTTTTGGTGGGCTGATCAAGAGAAGAGAGATGGATCTAAAACCACCACTGCCCATAGTGGTTTAATTGGCATCCCTGCATCCAGCAGCTCCCTCCTTTTCTTCTCTCTTCCCTGTAGGTAACCATGACTTATGAGCTATGCTAACCTGCTCATTCATTTATCTGTCTGTTTTCCAATCTATCCACCTTAAAAATCACTTAGAAACTGACACAAGAGCATCCACTCAGACACTGATGCTAATTTAAATGAATCAATCTGGATAATCCCCTTGGGTCTAACTCTCATTTGTATTTAAAACCACATTTCACAGATCCAGAAAATGGAAAATTTAATAGACACTTTCCATTAGAGCCAGAGGTCTGCTTTTTTTGTGTGTGGCAGCAATAAAACAAGCCCAACATGTTGATTTCTGCATTCTCTAACACTGTGAAGAAAATTGTCTTTAAAGACTGAAAACATTTTAGCTGAAAAAAAAATAGAAGAGGATAACCATTTAATGCATCTATTACAACCCCCCCGCAAAAAAAAAAAAAAAACCCAACAAAAAACCCCCCAAAAGCCCAAACAAAAAAACCAACCAACCAAAAAAACCTTAACAACCAAACCCCCAAAACAACCTAGTCTCTGCAGATGACATTTTTTGCTTTTGGTGTCCAATGATGTTACTTTTGAGGTGATTCCTTCTCACCTGCTTTCTTCATCTCTGGCTGTATTTCTTATTGGGAGTCACCCACAGGCCTTATTCTACTCATCTTTATTATTGTATGCAGGAGAAGTCCATGTTCAAAAGATATGGGGTAGTAATACCTTTCTACACTCTCTATGTAGAACACAGAAAACTAAGAAAGAATCAAAGCAGATATACTCCTCCTCTATCTTTTACCTCTGCCCTCAGAGAGACTGGAGAAATCAACATTACAGGACAGCTTTGTCTGGCTTCTCAAGAGCAGAGTATTGAATTATATGGTCAGATAGCTAAATATTTCAAAACCATTTGATTAAAAAAGAGAAACTGTTCAGGGTACAGATGGACTCATCAATGGGCTGGAAGTGGCTCTGGGCTGCCTTACAAGCACCCCTGTATTTGGGTTAACTGTGCCAGTGGGAATGTGCACATCCCAGATAAAACATTTCTCTAACCACAACAGCAACAGAATGACCGAACAGGTAAGTGGTCTTGTCCAGATTCAGTGCCTGCTTTGCATCACAGGGAGCCTCTCCTGCTTCAGCAGGTGTAGCAGCTGCTGTGTCCACAGAAAAGTGGGAGTGGAAATAGAAGGGTCCCTCCTGCACCAGGAACATGTAAGACATCAATATGAGACTTGGGGCTTTAGCGGAAGATGCTGAGAACTCCTTCCTGACCTCCAGCATGAAAAGGACTGGACAAGCCTGACTGACCTGCTACCTAAATCTCTCCCACTTATTAGTTAATTTTCAATTCAGCTGAAAATATGACTGTGGGCCTACATTCTTGGCTGAAATAAGTTTGTACAAATCTACATTGTTTGAAGATATGATTCACTTCCTTTAATCACAGTATGCTCACTTATCCCATCAAGTACCTGGCTTATATTTAGTATTCTTCCACTGTCTTAATCTCTAGACTTTTATGAGCGTGAGGAAGCATGAAGACTGGATTGGCAGTTTAACTGAGAACTTCTCAATGGGAAAATGGCTGAAGTGAGACCCAGCTTCTATAAACATCCATAAACTGTTTATCTATAAAGAGTTTATAGATAGTGCTGGCTTTAAACACTCCCTGCTATTTCTCTTTGGACTCTCCTAAGAACATGTTAAGGCTTCTAAAAACATTACTCTTCATTGCATGGCAACAAAGTGGGTGTGAAAGCAGTATCAAGTGATGTCTGCTGGCATGCTTACATCACATAGCAAAGCCTGGGCACAGACATGCCTAATCCAGCAGCACAAGTGTGAGGGCCACACTGTAGCACAGCATCTGGGAGGGAGGGCCTTTCCTAGGAAGCCTGCTGCTTTAAAGTCAAAGCTAACTTCTCCAAAGACAGCTGCCATGCACCATTCAGATGTATCAGCTTAGGCAGCAATAGGTCAGCATTAGTTCATGTGCCTATGTTACACGGGGTAGATATCTGTACCTTTTCCAGCTTCTAAAAAGGCAGTTAAAAAGGAGTTTTGGAAGAAACTTCTACCGCCATCAAAATCAAGTGCAGAACAACTCAATAATCCTGGGTAAAGTGTGGAAAGAGGAGATTTTGAAACAGATGAAGGGTATAGGAATAAGTAGTTTGAGCCTGGAGCTTATGTTTTGTGGTAGAAAACCAGAGAAATGCTTTACAAAATGTGAGAGTAACCAAAAATGTTTGAGTTTTTATCTCTTTGTAAAGAAAATAATTGGCTTGGACTGAGCCCTTCCCTGTGAGTGTTTGCAAACCAAACATTACACAGCTGCCAAGTGCCTGAGAACCAAACTGTGAAACTGACCTAAAATAAAACCAAAAGTCAATGCTTTATTTCCATCCACACAGACGACTACTCAGAGGCCTAGGTGCAGGGCGAGTAAAGACCTTTAGCATGTGATTCATCTGACATAATGTGCACAATGCCAAGGCCTTCTATAAAAGCAACTAAGTGACATACACACTGTTCATGTGAAATCCATCTTATTCATAAAGTGGGTGAGACACATCATGAAGTCCTTTGATTAATTTATGTATAGATGCCTAATATTGGGTGAGATTCTTTGCCTGATCTTTAACAGATCAATCTGCCACCTTACATTGCCCTGTTCAGCAAAACTAAGCATTTTAAAGAACAGTAGAAGCAGAAACAAGAACAGAATTTTAGAAATGGATGAGATGAGGGAAGACTAAAACTGTTCCATGGTATCTGTGCAGTGACAGTGATTCCCTGTCACCAAAAGATTTTATTAAGGCTATCTTTGGCTTGTTGTACAGGATCACACACTTACAGCCACGCGCACTAGCTAAAGCTTAGCATGACAAGCCTGATGGAGCTTCAGGTGTGCTTACACATTTTTTTACCATGCAGAAATGCAGTAATTGGGAACTAGGTTACCTCTGAGTAACTGGCAGCCAAGCAGACCATGTCTAATTTTTCTCAACAGCTGCGTGGATGCTGTCACCAGCTAGAGACGACAGCTAGTCTAAGGGGTTGTGTGAGTGCTCACAGCATGCTAACAGTATGCCACTGTATCAGCAGAGCGCATTAGAGATCTTCTTTCTGAAAGTATTGTACAAAGCTTAAGTACTGACTCCTTTCAGTATTTCTGGGAGCTATAGAATAAGAAACATTAATTCCACTTTGTAATTGAAGTTGAATTACAGAAAAGTGAAAGGATCAAGAGAGGTCTTACTGATCTTTCCAAGATTTGCCAGCCTAACTGTGTTGGTCCAGAATACAACAGTTACTCCAACAAGATAAGCCTTTATTTCCTTTTGGAAAGTAATATGAGCTTTATACTTGTTAGGAGGCTTTCCTGGTATAGCAATACCCATTGAAGCTACACTGGGAAATACTTCCTTGTGCAGATAAGGTTTGAATTACTCCAGAAACACGTTCTTACAACATGATCTTATGTTCTCCCCATTCTACTTCTCTGTTCCTCACAGACATAACCTATTGAGTCCAAAATTCTGTTCTTACCATATTGTGTACTCCTGTGTGTGTCTGTATGCAGGCACAGCTTTATCATCCCTCATTTCTCAGGCTATAAGTGCCCTGACCCACAGCAACTTGCTGAAGTGTACAGCAAATTAAGAGACATCTAAACCAAGACCTAAAGTAACCCTCCTATGCCCATCTGATTGAAGGCATCTAGGGCTGCAAATCTGAAAGTTAGTACCTGTGTTTGTTAGAGTGACCCAACAGATTGCTCTGCAGGTCTCTGAACTGACCTCAGATGCAAGGTCAGTCACGCCAGACACTGCTTAATCAGCTGGCTTTGCTCAGAAATATGATAAGGGAGGGCAAGGCTGGGAGACACAGCTCCCATTGGCAGCCTCTGACAGCTCCCTTTAATTGCAAAGCAAATGATGTGGAATATTATAGGTGAAAAACTTGCTCACCCACCCACAGTTTGACTTTATTTCTGCACGTCATTTATTTGTGTAATGGCATTCCACAGTTGTTCCAGCTGTATATACAGCTACAGCCTCTAAAACAGATCATTCAGGTCTGATGTAAGTGAATTGAGCTCAGCAGTGCTTAACCATGCTCTGCAGCTCTGAATCCTCAGGGCTCTCCTGTAGCAACTGCTTTGTAGGTGCCACAGGTCCCCCATTTAGGGGCTAGTGACCTTCTCAAAATTGCCACTAGCTGCTTAGCAGGTGATAACTTGATATTTGGTGCTCAGATTTGAAGGCCCTGCCCCTCCTAAACTGGAGTTGCTAGCTACTTTCAGTTGAGTCTTTTTCAGTCTCTGCAGGTACACTTGTCTCACCCAGTTGTAACTATTTAACACTTACAGCAATGGATCCTAAACGTCACATTTTCACAGCCTTCATACCTTCATAAGTGAGCTACAGATTGAACCACTGGCTCTCTATTTCTGCAACAAATATTTAGCAAAGGAGACTGAGAAAGACCAACTTCTGTTTAGTCTATGCTCTTTGCTATGATACAGATTTAAACCTCGATTTTAATCACAGAGAAATATGAGTGTGTGTAGTTTTGCACTAAATGTCTTCCCTAACCATTCAGCTAGTGGCTGTTTTGAGGCATCTCTGTTGGTTTTCCACGAACAAAACAGTCTGCCTCTGCCAAAGAAATTGTGACTGAATGCTTTGTGGAAATGTCAGTCAGGTATTTCTGTATTTATCATTTTTTCATTTCTGCTTGTTTTTTCAAGCTCGTGTGGTCATTTTTTCATTTCTGCTTGTTTTTTCAAGCTCGTGTGGACAATTCCTTGCTAAAGAAATGTATTGAAGTATTCCCATACGTTATATGGGGAACATGCTTACCACTCTTGGGGTTACGGGCTCCTCTATGGGACAAGTCTGTGTAACACCAAGATGTTATAGTGCCTGAGAACCAACAAGCATAGAGACCCATGAGAGCTAACTCGATGATATCTCTGATGGCAATTCTTCACACCGCTGGCTACTGAAATACAAGCACTGGGCTATTCTTTCTCTTCCTACTGTAGCAATTCCCTAAGGGCTAAATACACATAAAGATTTACACATGTAGTGATTCATGAAGCAAGAGAGAGAGTAGCTAATAGTTCCCTACCTCACAGCCAAGTTAATAATTTATGAGCAATGAAACAGCTTCAAGAGTGACTGAGATAGCCTGCCCATGAACCTTAAGTAGAGGGCATTCATGTCATACTGCTGGCCTGCCCTACCTGAGTCACACTGAAGACTTGAAAATGGATCCTTCCTTCCCAGATATCAATCCCAAGCACTTTATTTCATTTTTTTTCAAGACAAAGTATTGGCTTTACACCTAACATCTGGACATAGTCCAGATAAAGGCACTTCACTATGATTAAGAATGGAGTCCACCTGTTGTGCTTTTTTGTTTGTTTGTTGATGTTTTGTGTGGTTTTTTTTTTTAATTTTTTTTACTGGCTTGGTTAGCTTTAGGTTTTCTGGATTCAGTGAATCCTCCTGTTAGTACTCCACACACAGCAGGGAATATTGTACTGATGCCCTCAGAATTAGAGGTTATACAGGGGTGGTGCAGATTGAGTGGTAAATGGTCCTTATTTGTAAAATAATGAACATATTCTGTGACAGGTCCTAAACTTCAAAAGTTTTAGTCATAACAAGAGTCATAGTGTCATAACAAGAACATTATGCAGTACACTCTCTTGTGGCTACTAGCTTTCATCATTATATTCTATGTCACATCAAAAGATATCCTCATATTCAATCTTGTGCCTTCAATTCACTGCTCAGCTGAAACATTTTGTTCTGAACTCAAAAGGCAACACTATCGTGGAACAAATAGCAATAACATCCAGAGAGATCCATGGGGAGGACTATTTCCTGCTCAGTTCCCGGGGTCACTCCTTGCCACTTGGTACTTCCTGGATTACTACAGGAAGACAAACTTGTGTGCAGCCATCACCACCTTCCTTCAGGCTTTTCCTGAAGATCTTAAGTGCTGCCAGCTCCTTCAAGTTCTCCACAAGCCGAATGAGCTTGAAGCATGACTGCAGCTGACAACAAAAGCTTCACCTTTCCAGTACATTACAACCAACCTGAAAGCAAGCCAGCCACCTGAGACTATCTGGACCCTCTTGCTCCCCTCATGGTAAAGATCAGCAGATCAGAACTGGTGCAGATATGGGGGAGATCTCAACCCCCGTCAGAGCTGGGATCCTATAGTTAATATCATCACGAGATGAGAGTGGGAGCAGGAAAAGTATTCCCTGCAAACCATCTGCTCCTCCTTCTTTTTTGAATTTTATACCATGCTGGACTCACCATAGTAGAGAAGACTCTGTTGTACATAATTCTTCCTGGCATGAGACAAACGCTTGAGCACACAGGGGAAATACAAGAGGAGTAGAGCTAATTTCGGCCCAGGAGTGGTGAGGGAACTATTGCAGGATCAAGACTGATTAGGCGGAACCAAGACCAGAAAAAAGCTTGAGAAAAAAATTGTTCATGAAGAACACATTATAAAATAATTTTTTTATTTGCTGGGAAAGAGGTTGGAGCCATGTGGGGAACACGCTGTAGGAATTAACATGACCTTAATATAATTAGGAACACTAGCAGCACCATTCCTTTCTTTCCTTTGCACAAACACAGACACACAATGTTGTGCACTGCAGTAACAGTTTAAAATTCAAAGGGCAGACATTGAAAAGTATGACTCAGTATTTTTGAATCTCTGGACTTAAAACTGCTATAAGACTTCAAAAGTCCTCTCATCCAAATGGTGTCAACACTTTTGTGTCTTTACTAAGATCTGAAATGGGGCTTTATTTTGGGTGCACCTAAACTGGTTATGTTACATTGAAGTCTTGTCTTACATTCATTGCTTACTAAAGAGAAATTCTCCCTTATTTTGAAGCCCATAACTAATTAAACTCTTCATTGTGCTTTGTTGACAGCAAAACCATATAAAATCAAGCTGCCAGGCATTCTCCATGATCCTTCCAGTACATCATGCAGTCATTCACTGCATTTGCCTTCTAGGATTATATTTTTCTGTGCTATACCTCATAAAATTTGCATTTTTGAGTTTTAACCAAAGCTTAATCAACAGATTTAAACTTGTATTCGGAAGGCACCCTGTTTATCGGTTTGAGGTGCAGGGGATCATCAGTACCAGAACAATGTTCTAACTGGGCAGTCCAAAAGAGTAGTGGAAAAAAGGTTGAACAACAACATTAACTGGAGAACTGAAATGTTTTAAAAACAGTCTTTCAACTTCAACTCGTAATAGAATTATGTATCAAGTAATAGCAGTTACAGTACAATCATGACTTTTTGATCAGTAGTTACCTAAATTACGTTACTCTAATTCTTAACCTTATTAGAAGTTCCTCAATTATCCATTCCTCATTTACCACAGTCAGCTAGGCAAATGCTGCCTCACTGGATTTCTTGTTGCCTCAACTAATTCTTTCTTTTTGACCCTATCCTTAATATGTGCCATCTTGTTCAGTTTTCATACCTATGTCTTCTTCAGTTTTGTCTCTGGTGGCAGGTTTGTACAACCCTAAATTTATGCACTGTACCTTGCTATTCACTCAGATACATGGATGTCTGAAGCATTTCCATAATCACTAACTCAATACAGATGTATTCATTTATTTAAGGCACAGCTTTTAAAGGCATTACCAAAAAGAAATGTATGAACCTAACCAAGTTTGATAACCAGGTTCTCTAGGAATGAGTTAGAAACTCCACAGGCTTCTCTCCTCCATGTTTTCGTTCCTGTTAATTTCCCTTACCTTCTGTTTTCATCTGTTACAGCTTGCTTGGGTAAGCAAGCTCTTGTTTTAAATTAAGAAGTTTTGGAAATTCGTATTACTCAAGAATTAAATCTTATTTTCCAATGAGTTTAAGTCAGTATCAGGGAAGATACATGTACTACTAAAAATTAAAACAGTTTCAAAGCATCTCTAACTTACACTGCATTGTTTCTGCCCCAAGAGGTGGCTCCAGTACGTAGAACTCAAGCATTATGCATCTATCATTTTTTTACTTGGAATGTCCTCTTGTACAACTTCCCTTAAAAATACAGGTACTTTAGCTCAGAACTTGAAAAGGAATAAAAAGTTTTGGAGACCATATCTGCACCTATATTAACATAAACTTAAGAACACAAAAATCCACGTTGCTGCTGTTTCCTCCAAAAGGGACAGCTTTTCAGTGGCTCTTACTGCAACATGCATTGACTTCGGAGGTACCACAGATCCCCTCTACCTGCTTAGTGCTACCTTAAAACATGCTTATCAGTTTATCTCTGACCCCCCCCCCCCCTTAACACCTGTTTAAATCTCAGTCCTGAGAAATGAGGATTTGTAAGGGCATAGATATTGTTCCATTGTAATCACCTGTCTTTCTGAGAAGCCTTTAAACCTTTGCCCAGAACCATGCAGTGTGATAGTTGCCCAGACACTCAGACTCAACTCCATTTCAACTGAAAGTCTCCACATACTTATTTGAGATACTGAAAAAAAAAAAAATAAATAGAAGAAGAAACCTTCTAAAACCAAAAGGGTGCTCAAAGGCAATCACAGAAATTATCTACCCAGGTGCCACCTCACCCACAGCCAAGACTGCTGAAAGAGGAGACACTATCAAGCACATGGCTCCTTAGGCCATAGCATAACACTACTGAAAAAGTACATTTATTTATTGCATTCACCTCCATCAGCCAGAATATTTATTGACACAGATGGCAGGCTCACATTATAGGACCTAATGGCATTAAAATTTTGCCCAGATTCAATTAGTAAGTAGCAACCTGTACCAACATAAGCCTCTGATTTAGAAAGGGTAAACGAAAATGAGGTTTGCCTTACCTGAGGTGTGTCAGAAATAAAACACTGAATCCTTTTTCTGGAACTTTTAGGCAGATAGGTAACATTGACAAGAGGCTATACCAACCTGAAATGCTGAACACTATTGTACATTTTTGGAATGGCACAATGGTATCTAACATCTGGAGGAGACACTTCCCCTCCCTCCCCCCAAATCAACAGTATTTGCTCTGTACCACCCTTCCTATAAAGCATATCTGTGAGGTAAAAATAATTATTGTCTACAAATTGTGAGAAGGTCTACCACACCTGCTGACAGTGCAACCTGAATGGAGATAGTTGATGGAGATAGTCTGGAGAGAGTGGAAGGCTGTGTACTGTGCACTATGAGGAGGACAGTTTGACCTTGAAATGCCAAATCATGAATGGTTGAGGTTGGGAGGGATCTCTGGACATCATCTGGTCGAACTCCCCTGTTCAAGTAGGGTCACCTAGAGATGGCCTTTGAATCCCTCCAAGAATGGAGACTCTCCCACCTCTCCAGCCAATATATGCCAGTTCTTGGCTCATAATGGAAAAGTGTTTCCTGGTATTTCAGCTTGTGCCCACTGCCTCTTGTCCTATCACAGGGCACTGCTGAAAAAGAGCCTGGCCCCATACTCTTCACACCTTCCCTGTAGGTATTTATATGCATTGATAAGATCCCCCTGAGCCTTCTCTAGGCTAAACAGTCTCAGCTGTAAACTGAGCTAGGGTATCAGTTTTAAGGTAAGATCTCATCAGCCAACCATTGCAAGAAAAATGACAACCTGGATTTTTTTTTGGAGCCACTGACCATTGTGGAAGAAAGTCTTTTTTGTTCTAGTCTAGGCACCTCAAAATACTGTGCTCAACTAGACAAAGAGTGTGCAGTTCTGAGCAGTCAGTACTATGTTGCTGTAACATCCTGTTACGTACTTCTGGACACATCTCTCCCCAAGGGGTAAACATCTCTTTTGGACTAGCTGAAAAAGCGAGCATAAGAAACACTGAGGCTGAAGCCAGGACTTGTCCTTGGAGTAGGGGAGAGAGACAGGGACTTGTTTTCTTGCTTCAAGGGATTGATTTCCTGGGAAACTGTATAAAGGTCAGAAGCACATTATGCTCTATGTGATTGTGAAAAAGACTCTGGAGATTGATGTTACATAAATATTTACAACTACCATTACTAACCAAACCTGTTTCCAACCCCTACTCCTCCCAAGGAAGAAAACAGGATAATAAGGAAAAATTAACTTGTGAAGAATAACAGCAGTGAAAGTCTAACTTAAAATCACTAATGAAAACTACTCACTTAACGGAACAGGAAGAGACATTAAATAAAAAATAAATCAAGGAGCATCAGTAATTTTCCAATGCAGATTACAGAAGACTGCAAGTCAGCTGTGACAAGAATGATAACAGCACCATGCTTTTGTTTTCTTTATTTTACCCTTGAGAAGATAACCTTTCATATTTTGGTATCATAGACACATTGATTATGTTTTTTTTGTGATGTTGCAAAACTCCACTTTCTTCTCATCCCTCTGGGAACAATTTCATCCATGCCATTTAACTACAACACAGCTTTATAAAGAATAGAAAGACCAGAGCAACAGCAGTTTGTTGGGACTCAGACACAATTGTATCTATTGTCCATATCAAAAGCTAGCTGAGGAACTGTCAAAAAAAGGATATTCGTAAGTGACGTCATGTGAATTCAGTGTCAGAGAACCCAGACAGAGATGGCATTTGACTCATTTCATATTTTTTAAGGTGATCCAAGACCCCCAAGCAAGAAACTTGCCACTCTGGAGGTACACATGGCTTGCAAGCAGTTCAGATGCACACATGAAGTGTGCTGTATCAGGAAGTGCATGGCAGGACGACGCTGGTGCTGAGCTGCTGGGTAACGCAACAGCACAGCTGCAGAAGGAAGTGAATCATCAAAGATTCCTGGAGCAGATAATGAGGCATCTTAAGACCCAGCCACATGCTTAGGTCTGTGGCTGACCCCCAACATACGGTGGAAGCACTAAGATCTATGAAGAATTTACTGGGTTTTTTTCCTTTCTTGGGGGGCTACTCCTAAAGTTTGTCTTCCTTTCACCTCTCAAAATGTTTATTAGCTGCCCAAAGGCACGCAACTCTGTTTGCACTTCAGTGGAACCGGGGTGCCCAAACTGCTAAGGCACTTTTGAAAACCCCATTCACAAACTAAAAATACATGGGAAGCTGAATTAAATGAGATTAACAAACATTCAAATTCAAAAGAGGAAACTCTTCTCAAGATAAGCCTTCTCATCAAAGAACAGAGCTGTCAGAAATCCCCAGAATCTCTGACATTTCAAGTTGATGTTGAAACAGATTTAGCTTAGTCATTCCTGTGCTTCAACAGTAGAAACTCCTACTATTTTCTGGACATCCAGATTTTACAATACAGTTACATTTACTAAGTTTTGCAGGTGAAAAAGGGTGCAAAGGATATGGATAAAAGGGTATCATGTTTTATGCTTGTGGAATTGTGATTTACTTAAGTTTAAAGAAATAAAATTTGGTCTTTGTGTAGGCCAGCCCATTATGACATAAGTAAAACCTACATTGTACATCCATCAGTGAAAACAGGCAAGATGAAAAACAGAAGAAACAAAAAAGTTAATCAGAAGGCTGTTAAAGAAATTCCCCAATGTTCAAAAACTTGAAATGTATTTATTTTGCATCTGTATGATCCAACATGTCCACTGCCTCCCTTCCCTATCTTTGCTGCCTATTCAAACAGTATTTGAGAGAATATTTACTACTATGCAATCAGCAAAAGGTTGACAGACTAAATTTCACCCAACTGATTTCTTTCCAGCATTTTCTCCTGCAATCAGTTCCACTACATATCAATACTCAGAGTCGTCTACATGTGGAAACACTTTTTTCACAATATATATTCCATATTTTGTGTTCCTGAAGACTGTAAATTTTTCACTCACTACATTTCTGTGAATATAGTCATGGATATAATTTAATTCCTGAGTCGCATACTCCAACAGACTGAGTTTTCAGTCTTTTCAGCCTTTTCTCTATCATTCACGTGGAATCTTGGTTCAATGCAAAAGCTGAAGGCTCACCCAAATGCTTCATTCTGGTTTGCTGCTATGGTCAAGTTTTCAAACTTACTGTTCTAGGATGCAAGTAGCACAACAGGAATAAGAAAATAAGAAGACTAGATATGGGAATACAAATGGCAGCACGCCTTAGATTCTGTTGTGCCTTTATCAATGACATAATGTAACAAAAGATTTGTGAGAATGTAATGGAATTGAAAAAAACCCAAACCGTTCTGTTTCATGACTGACACAAAGGCCAAATAAGCAGGTCTGGCATTCCATTCCACAGATCACAGTTGTAATTATATAAAAGATGTTAGACAGAACTGGTACACTATTCATTTATGACATGAGAAGTTCACCAAAATAGAATCTCTTGATCGCAGTTGAAGATACTTCAATTTGTTTCTAGATTAAAGTAGCCCCTGTTACTAGGGGCCACAGGATAATGTTGGAACCACTGCCACTTAAAAATGCCTCTAGTCTTCCTTTTCTGACTTCCAAGATGAGGCAAAATAATCCATCTAAATGAACTGCTGATGACATTTGGTCTACATAATACTTTACAAAGGATGAACCTACATAAGTTCTGAAGTAAGGAATAGCCAACCTAGTATTGTTCTAATATTAGAGGACCTCTGATGTAGAAACTGCTTAAAAAAAAAAAAAAAAGAATTATCTGTTTCTATTAAACACCTCTACAAGCTCTGTCTCACTGCCATCCATATACTAATGATAAGAGAGCAAAAGCTTGTTGCCACCTTTCACAGGGACAAGTACATAGGTGATGGTGCACATGACTGAAAAATAGCTTTAAATAGTGCTTTTCTTTAAGTTTTTTTAGCAACATGCTGTTTGTTTCCTTCATTAAATGGCACTTGCTTTTCTAGCTGTGGCATTTGCAACATGCCACACACTGGCAGACACAGACACAGCAATTAGAGGCTGCAAGAACTTTGCATGCAAAGAAAAGGAGAACAGCTGATGTTGCAAATGGATGTCAAAGGTTACTTCACATATTGAGGTGGGAGGGCAGGTAATATCTCCATCAATCTACTTTTGGCTAACAGTCCTGTTGGTAATTCTTAGTGGTGCTGGAAATGAAACATTCTGTTGCCATTGCACAATGCAGAATAGAAGCATTTCAAGGTTGATAGGCAAGCTTTCATCCCATGTGAAGGTCAGGGCAGGTCCACTCCCTCATTTATAAATGGTGCATCTTTGGTGCACTGAAACCTACTGGACACCAAGGGTGTATTTCTTCCCTAGAGCGCTTCTGCAGGAGGTGTGTAGGTATGAGATTCATCCGGTCCTTTTGTTTTTGTGTCTTTGTCATTGCACATGTCCACATTGTGAAGCCCTGTCGTACTATTTTTATTACCATCCATTAAGTCTTCTGCCATCCCAGTGCTCTTCTTGTTACACTGACAGAAGTCACTGGAGCTCTCTAGAAGGTTGATGCAAAATTTGATAACCAGTGCTAGCCAGGCCATCCCAAAGAGGATCCACAGAGAGATTACATTCTTGTACCACCTTGGATAGATGCGATCTGGGTTCATCCCTAGAACAGAATCACCCAAAACATTTCTAGATTGGATCAGGAGTGCCTCAGAGAAAATAAATGTAAAAGCAAAAAGGCAGTTGAAATACCAATTAATATTAGTGGTTTCTATATAAAACACAAATATGCCATCTACTGTAGGACGTGAAAGATGTTGTAAGTAAGCATGTTTCATGACATGTCACCAACAGACTAGTACATCCTAAAAAATTGCAAAGTTTACCCATAAAAAAGAAAGATAAATCCCAAATTACATCTATGTCAAAGTGAAATTATTCACATTTAAGCCCACAATTTTATTTCCCTACTTATCACTCAGCATAACAATATTGTATTGGCATGTCACAGGGGGCCCTGCAGGCAGAGAGGTAAATGGGGTTCATGTATCAGTGCATGTTAAACCACATATAAGCAAGTGACAAGAGTCTCTGAGAGTGGGAAGAAAGAGGCCTGAGCAGTCCTAAAACCTCCAAGAAAAAAGTCCCAAGCCTTGGAAGACAGTTTGAAATTATGCTACCTCTGTCTGGTTACTCAGCTAGGTACTCTGTGATCCCTCTGGAGCAAAGCCATATTTCCAGTTGTGTTTCCACAGTGTTTAGTGCAAAGAGACTTCTATGGGATAAGTTAGCGTCAGTAGTAATATTAATACAGAAAGAGCCCTGTGAAGTGACTGGGCTGTATCTGTAAAGCACTCCGGGGTACCCTTACAGACACAGGATACAAATCACTGGCAGTGAAGTTGTTGCATGGCCTTTTTCCTCCACTGCTTCTCAGGTGTCATTATTTAGTTTCCTTACCTTACAAAGGTTTGTCACTTTAGAACTGGATATCTAGTGCAGCAGATATTACAGAAAACCCAATAATTCGGGGACAGAATGTGAGGAGTTAACACATATGAGGTTGTACCTTCATGAACTTGGAGGCCACGCTCCATACCACATTCCTGTGAAAAGCACTCATAGGGCTGGGTTATAATGGGACATCCATCAAAACACCCCTCAGGTGTTTAGGTTTTTGCCATCTGTAATAGGTTGTGTGCAAGAATACTGTCCTAGGAGTTCCTAAATCATGGTCCATGAACGCTTACTGTCTACGAGACTGTGATAAGTAGAAACTGTTCAGTAGAGTCATATTAAACAGCCAATTCTTTACACCCATTTACTTAGTATTATTATGTATTATCTAATATACATTGTAAGTGTTCAATATAATGGGACCCCAAGACATTAAGCAAAGGGCTATTTGAGGCTTCCAAGGAGAATGCTTTTTCCACAAAGACCATATGATAGGTGCAGACTTGGGGATGAGAAGATTTGAAGCAGTATAGGACCTACATGGCACCCTGTGTCCAATAGAAGGGCTTACTGAGTGTGTAAATTAGCAAATTTCAGGGCCAGTAAGAGAAGCTACATCAATATTACTAAATAAAATTGGCTATGGACCACTCTATGACTTCAAGCGCCATAGCCCGGCTTACATTTTCCCCAAAACAGAACAGCTGTGTCCAAAGTGAACACTGGACACCACTCCTGGCATTTGATATCCCCCACAATTTCCCTAGCCCAGAACAGTAGCAGAAGCACCTCTGGAGGTCATCTAGTCCACCCCCCTTGGTTGGACTAGAGGTTTACCTAGAGCAGGTTGCACGGGATTATGTTCAGGCGGATTTTTAATATCTCCAGAGAAAGAGATTCCACAACATCTCTGGGCAGTCCGTGACAGTGCTCTGTCACCCTCGAAATAAAGTTTTTCCTCATATCCAAATAAATCTCTTTGTGTTTCAGTTCATGCCCACTGACCCTTGACCTGTCACTGAATTGATCCCATCCTCTTGACACCTACCCTCAAGATATTTATATACTTTGATAAGATCTCCTCTTAGGCCTTTCTTCTCCAGGCTAAACAGGCCCAGCTCCCTCAGCCCATCCTTTTAAGAGAGATGCTCCAGTTCCTTCATCATTTTTGTAGCCTTCCATTGGACCCACTGCAGGAGCTCCATGTCTCTCTTGTACTGACAAGTCCAGAACTGAACACAGCACTCTAGATGTGGCCTCACTAGGGCTGAGTACAGGGGCAGGATCATCTCCCTTGACCTGCAGTGCTCTCCCTGATGCATCCCAAGATACCAATGGCCTTACTGGCCACAAGGTCACTCTGCTGGATCATGGGCAGCTTGTTGTCCATGAAGGACTCCCAGGCCCTTTTCTGAGAGGGCTTTCCAGCATGTCAGCTACTCCTCCCATTTTTGTATCACACTAGTGGGGAAACCGTATGATGGTCACTTGAACCTCATTTTTAAGTTTAGACATAAACCACACATACAGGATTTTAAGGTCAAAATTGTTTGGCCAGTACATACCACAGGACACTGACACATTCAGTTATTCCCATACTGAGCCCAGCACATCTATGGCAGTACGCCAGTTACAAAGGGACTACACAGGCCAAGGTACACCTGGAAGAGGGAGGTATACCAAATTCACTACCAGAAACTGAGAGACATAAAGCTGCTGCCACACAGAATTCAGCATCATCTGTAAAATCAGTGCAGGAACATGCTGAACTGACCTAGCTTTTGTTAAGATTCATCCGGCTACCCTTACCCAAGCTAACTTGATTCCAGCTTATTTATGTGTGACTACACAAGCTCTAATCATAACTTTGATGCATTATACACAAGTCCTAAAGTAACCACCACAAAGTTGTCTATCCATCAATGAAGCGCTATGAAGAAAATAGAGAATCTATAATAAGATGTTTTAGTCTTTCTGTCTCTCAGGGATTCAAGGGTGCATGTGTTTCTATAATCAATTTGTTTTTAATGAGAAAGTCTTTACCATAAAGGTGTGTCCTGTGTTTCAGCAAATGCAACGGGCGTGGGTCCAATCCCACTTCCTCTGGCAAAGGGTTTTGGCATCTAAAACTAGGCTGTGCCTGGTGCCTGACAGTCTACACCCAAGTGACTTAAGCTCCCTTTTAGAAAGCAGTTGTCTAGGGTTTTGACAGAAGAAATGGTCGTGGTCTGTTAATGGTGATGCAGAGTAGCATCTGCTGAAATTAATCGCTGCTGATGCACTGGAGTGCAATAAGTGTGCCATCAGCCACTGCTGTGATTAAAAACAGAGTACTCCAGCCTGGTGGTGCAGTCATTCAGGGGACAGACCCCCTGAATGCTGGAAGACTACTCACCGACCAGGAAACAATTTCTTTGTTCTTCTACAGGTGCATTGCTATCACAGGAATCACGTCTTCCCCAACCTGTCAAACGCCTATCACAATACGTTTATCATCAGGTGTGTGGATTGTTAGTGCTGTCAGACTGCCAAGTGGGGAGCTTCATATGCCATGCATTTGACTTTGCTGTTTAGTAGGTGAAAGCAATGAAATGTGAGCTACTCACCAATCACATAATCTCCAAATCCTATAGTGGTGAGGGTAATGAAGGAATAGTAGAAGCCTTCTTCATAAGACCAGCCTTCTTTGTCAGAGAATAACAAGGGAGGTAGCAAGAGGAACAATAACAAGCCAGTTACCAGTGCACAGGTCTTCATCATGAAAGAAGCTTTGTTCTAGTAAAACAGGAAGAAAGAAAAGCTTATGAAGGACTTCACAAAAACATGCAAACATTCATTACATTCCACTATAATAAATGGTGTGCATCTCTCGGTGTGTTGATTTTAGCTGGGATGGTTATTTTCTTCACAGTAGCTAGTATGGGGCTGTACTTGAGATTTGTGCTGAAAACAGTATTGATAATACAGGGCTTTTCTGCTTTTCATCCCACCCCACCAATGAGTAGGATGGGGGCTACACAGGATTTTGGGAAGGAACACAGCCAGGACAGCTGACCCCAACCGATCAAAGGGATATTCCATTCCATTCCATATGGCATCATGTTCAGCATACAGAGCTGGGGACAGAAGGAAGAGTGAGATGTTCAGAGTGATGGCATTTGTCTTCCCAAGTTACACAGGATGAAGCCCTGCTTTCCTGGGGATGGCTGAACACTTGTTTGCTGCTGGAAACTGGTAAACAAATCCCTGTCTTTGTTTTGTTCTGCTTGCATGCACAGCTTTTGCTTTACCTGTTAAACTGTCTTTATTTCAACCCCCATGAAATTTTTCACTTTCACTCTCTGATTTTCTTCCCCATCCCACTGGAAGGGAGTGAGTGGCTGCGTGGTGCTTAGCTGCCAGATGGGGTTCAACTTCGACATCCAGTCAACACAAACTGGGTATCACCTCCATGAGTCATGCCAGTTGGAAAGCCTATTCCATCAATGTTCTCATATAACTTACTCAGGCAATTCTAACTATGACTGATGATAAACAGACCAGATAGTCTAGGACTGTGCATGGCTCTCATGCTTTAGCACTTCTGTTGCTGTAGGGGAAGTCATTCATCACAGAATTTCCCTCAATTAATAAACAACCTTATCTAACAGCTCATAGGGCTGTCATAAACTAAATTTATTTGCTTCCACTTATTCCTGAATATTATTGCCTTTTTGGCCAAATAGATAGGCAGGCTGTCCTTGTTAGTCAGAGGATCTCAAATACCAGACAACGTCCTCTATCTTTTGTTTTCTTAAGATATACCCATCCACATTGCTTACCTGCCAGTGAAACACCTCCTCTAGGCGATGGGCACAATGCTGAACCCCAAGCAGCATCAGCTGCCCAATTTCATTCAGGAGTATGAGGTTCAAGGGAATTCCAAAAAGTGCAAACACGATGCAGAAGATTCGACCAATCACAGTGCTGGGGCTCAGGTTCCCATAGCCTAGGCAGGGAGGGAATGAGACATTAAATCTAAAATGTTCTTTGCTTGCCCTTCTCCCCTGGAGGGGTGAACCTCCATCTTCTAAAGAAGTTAGGCAAGAAGGTCACTGCTCCAAAAGGACCTTTTTTATAAATAACTGTAAGTTACATCCATTGTTTGTCATATCCTATTGTGGGCTGGAAAATAACATTTCTTTCCCTGCCAATTTTGCTTAGTTCCTTTTCCATTTACCAGTGAATTTCCTCTCCCCTACCCACTGTCCTGGCTGGGATCTGACGTAAATGCAAACCTTCCGTTTAGCTCAATTTTTGTAAGCATTGTTGGCATGGGGTTTGCTGGTAAATGATCCTGCATGGCTGTCAGATGGTCTCTGAATCACAACAATGGTGTTTTAATTATAACAACCACCCTTTTCTACCTTTGTCCCACAGGACTAGTGAACTAAACACTGCCTCCTTGCTTATTATTTCGTTTGCACCAAATATACCTTAAATTATCAAAATGATTGTCTAGAGTCTAATAAAAAGTCCTGCCTTGCAAGCACGGCCTTGCTTGTATACTCAGACAATTATGCCTTCAAAATCACTGCTGCAATATTTGTCTTTGTTCCCCACACTTTCTTTTTAAAATGTCCTGTAAATTTGCAGACTCGCACTTCTTTAGTTTCAAGTGTTTTATGCCACAGGAAAGTCAGATTTAACTATGGTTTATTTCACAGGATGCTTTCTGAGACAGAGGAAGAAATAGCACACCACAAGCATTTCAACTGTGATTTAGCTGTCAGAGACCTGTGGCCTTGACTACATTTCAAAATCACCTCTGCTCATTAGACATTGGTGTATGTCCACATGCAAGATTATCTTTCCACCACAAATAATGATATCCCCTTCTGGCGACACCCAAGGTTAGCACAGGGCAAGCACAGGTGCCTTGCTACCTGCTTTTAGGTGGTGTAGCCCCAGGGCAAGTGAGCAGTGCCCAGGAGGGAGAGGTCCCAGGGCTGGGCTCTGTACCCCAGATAAGTGAGAACGCAAACATCTGTGATTAATCAGATAGAGTCCCATTCCTTCACTAACCTCTGTCACATGCCAGCTGCAATAAAGCCACTGACCAGCAACGTGGAAATGTGTACAACTGTGAGCTGGGGATATCTACATGTCCTGTGCCACGTTTTGTGCTAACAAAACTCTCTCACCATGGACAACTCTGCAGTTAACTGTGCACGTGCACCAGCGAACTACACCCAGAAAAAGGTGTGGGGCAAACTATTTCTAAGTACGCACCTGTACAAATTCAAAGTTTTACCATATGTAGGACTTCCCCTCCAATAATTTTAGACTTGAATGATTTGTGAGCCCCTGAGTCTAACATATATGACAGCACATAATATACCTGCAAAGCAGCCCCAGCAGCCTCCCCCTGGAAGGGGGCAGAGCATCCCTCAGAAAGAATGGGATGCTGTTATGTAACTGGAGATTGTTTTGCAATACAGTCAAACAAAAGGGCTAAATTAGGACTTCATTTCAGTGCTGTGTTCTTTGCTTGTGAGCAGCTTTGTAATGTTTACACACTTTTTGCCACATGTAATTGCTGATTTCTGCCAGCTTTCACCATTTCTAGACTAACAGGTGTGGTAAATGAGACATGCAGGCAAGTAGATCCAGTAGATGATCCCACCTAAGTGAATTAAAGGGATATGTGCCTGTTGTGATGCATTTCACACTGGCTATGCCATATTTCAGTGGATTAGTTCCAGTTTTTCCCTTTTGTGGACTGATCTGACCCCAGCAGAAAGTGCTGGGGGGGTGGGGGCATTTACTGTAAGGCTGGAGTCTGAACCTTTTATATATACATTTATGGCCAGCCATTCCCAAGGTGGTTTCCTCCATCCCCTTTGCCCCTCTTTTCCTTCTACATTAAGTTTAAAAAGACTGTGTTATGTCTTAGGCAGTTCTTTTTGCCACAGCTTTCCAAGTTACTCAGTCTCTGGAGAAAAACATCAGATAAGAGAAGAAAGGCCTGTGATCTCATACCACTATGTGAAGCACAGCAGCCTCCAGAATTTTGGGGATGCCACACAGTGCTGACTGGAGAGCATCTAAGGTTAAACTGTGCATTACAATTAATGAGTGGCAAATTCAATAATGTAAGAAGGTCTAACATGCACAGTAAGCCCTGCACTCCGAACACCAGATCTGCTTTGCATTTGATTTCTCTGGTTCCCTTTTCCCTTGGGCTCAGCAGCTCAAGACAATTTTCTGAAGACTTGATGAGCAGTTGTTGTACACGTGCCAAAAAGCCACAGCCCCATTAGGTTTTTATACAGGATACAAAGTTTAATCAAATAGCACAGGAGACTTCAGATTATGCAAAATGGCCAGAAATTTATTCCTGGCTGATGACATCCACCTGCCTTTGCATTAGACAAAAAGACACTAACCTAGTTGTCTATAAACCTCAATTATTATAAAACTCAAGCAGGAATGGGTAAATAGGACATACCCTCTTCATAAAATGGAATGAGGGTAATTGGTGCCTTATACCATCGTGGGCTATAGATTAGAAGATCTGAACCAAACTCAGAGACTAAAACTACACCCGCAGTTGTGTCACATCCCTCATGAGCCTGCTGCTGGGATGTCACCTGGTACCTGCCTGATCCAAGAGACACCAGAGGACATTCACTAAAAACTGCATAGACATCAAAATGTGTTTTCATTGGAGCTGGATTAAGCGCATGTACAGCACTCTCATTTTGAAATAAAGTGTAAAGTAAGTTAAGCTTCTCTAGAAGAAGCAAAATAAGAGTGATTTTGTTTCTAAATGTTCATATCCATGCGCTTTAATTCATGTGCTTCTGTTACACATATTAAGTAATTCAGGATATTTTGCTTGCTTTCCCATTACATTCCCTTACATATGGGCTTTGGAAGCTCTGTGGACTTGTAAAGAAGATGAGACTTATTAGTAAAAGATCTTTTCATTCACAAGACAATATCCTATTTGCAGTATTCTCAGGTCAGCTGAGGCAACTGCAACTTCCTGCTACCCAATGAGAGATTTGTTGAGCTCCCGTTCTCACTGCCCAGATATAAAAGAGTAGTTTCAGCAAAAAGTGCTTAGAATAAAAACCAAGTGTCTTTAACAGGCTGAAAATCATCTACAAACTTATAAAAAATTTCATCTGTGGAAAAAACCCAGTGGACTTAAAAAAAAAAAAAAAAAGCTGGAGGAAGAGTTGCTTCCCTAACCTGTAACTTTATCAGTGGTTTTAGCATTCAAACACATTTTTGGGGAGATCTGGTTTAATTCTTTCTCCTACTCAAGAGTATACAAGCCATCACTTCCTACAGGAATGACCTAATCCCAAATTTACGGAGTGCTCTTGTTGACAGTATTTTGCTTTGAACACCCAGACACTCATCTAAGCCTTTGAGCCAGGTGTCTTGAATAACAGGACTCTCTGACTTACAGGGCCATTGGACAGTTCAGTGAGGGGTGTCAGTCCTAGAATTACTTTATTTTGCATTAGGCACTTAAATACTCAAAAATGCTCCACTTGGCATTTGGGGTGATCTCCAGTGAGCCACATTCCTCTTCTCCCAAGCACTGGAGGAAGTTATACCCTCAAACTACCTAGATCCTCCCACCACCAGCTCCTCCTCTAACATTTTTCAGAAAATCTAAACTTCTCTTTCCCTTGTGATCTTACAAGTAACTTGAATGTTTTAATCTGGGATAAATGAAAGGTTTTGCTCATGAAAAATTCAAATGTTTTATTGAGAAAAAATATGCAAATTTGCTCTAGGCAGAAAAGATGTCTTCATATAATTCCAACTGGAAAAATACACAAACAAACCTACTGATCACTCTCATAGCCTTATATGTTTGTCTGATTCCTGAAACTGTGAGCATGGGCCCAGTTCAGCTGGAAGGTGTCCTTGATAAAGCCCCCATTACCCTGGTCTGACCTCATAGCTGACTGCTTTAAGCACACAGTTGCACCAGAGGCTTTCTGAGGTACTAGGAACACTGAATGATCTTACAAGCATCAAGATTTTCATTTGGTACCACCTACACTCAACCCAAGATCAGCAAGACAGGGGTTCCTATTCTCCCTCACACTCTGATTGCCTCCATGAGAATAACTACATAAAACAAATTAACATGTTTGGCTTCTCGAGCTTCTCGTGAGATTTTGTATTATACCCATCAAGTCTGCTTCAAGTTCAGGAACACTTGTCAGCTGGACACAGCCACTGAGCTCAGGACACCTGACATGGGAAGTCAGTTATTTCCAATTCATCCATCCATGGAGGATGACCCTGCTAAGGCCTCCCAACTCTGGCAGAGACAGAACCGGGACATGGAAGCCCCAAGCAGCCACAGTTATTGCATTGGCTTCTCAGTTTTATGATTAGAACAAACCAAGAATTTAAAGAATTTGATTATTAAAGCCAGTGGTGGCAGAATCTCAGGAACTGTGTCTTACATTGCACAGCTCACTGTGACCCTGGCAGGTTGAACCAGGGCACGTGGTGGAAGCTGCCCATCACTATTCATTTTAGCTGGTGCTGTTTTGGAGTAGAGACCAATAACTAAGGCTGGTAGGCTGAAAACCATGTTTGAACAGAGTTTTAGCCCTATGAAATTCCATGTGACAGCAAATTTGGTTGCACGCTCCTTCAGTGAGTGAAATGCTGGAAAAATGCTTCAGATGAGTACTGCAGTCTTATCTGTACTGTCTTTATTTGCATATACAATGGAAGCTGTATGGTGGGCTTAGTCTCAACTGGACAAGATGGCATGCAGCCAGGAAAGCAGACCAAATTTGCCAGTGCTCAGGAGATAGCTCAGAGGATGTTGCTGCAAGTGATATCCCCACATTCACCAGTTATCTCCCATGGACCGCTGTGCCACATCCTACTTGGCCAAGCCCATAAAGCAGCTCTGTCAGCTGTCACAAGGCAGGGCAGTGATCAATGCATCAAAGGCGGGTGCTCTTCAGCACAGAACTCCCCTACAAAAGCCAGAGGTTCACAGAGGATTCAGATGTCAAAGAGGCCCCAGGCTGTTATTCCATAGTTTAACTAGCCTGAGACATCAAGTTACTTTAACTAAATTTCTCAATGGATTGTCCACCAGCAATGGGCGGAAACTTGGCCATTTCTCAGGATCTCTGCCAGACACTGGGCAGCATTACAGAAGGTCAGAGTCTTCAAGAAACTTTTGCTGGCCCAAAGCATTATAATGCCCTGAACTTGCTACTGCTTTTTACTCCCCCATGGGAATCATCTGTGGCAACTACTAATTGTCTGTAACAACGTGCTTAATAGCACCATTCACTCAATAACCTGCTCTTTGACTCTTTGCTATCCCCCAATCCTTTGGGGTATTGCTTTTAGGAGCTATTATACTGTGATAACCAGAGATGGAAAGAACAGGAAGAAGGTCATTCCCTTCCTTTCCACATGGTGAGATGGCTTATTTGTCCTTTTTCATATTTAAAAAAGGGCCTTTGAAATTCATACAAACGAATCCTTTGCTATGCAGCAGAAAATGGTAATGCAGCACTAGGCAATGGCATCCTCCCACACAATATGAAGGGGAATGTTCAGGCTAGAGGGGACACTACTCTCCCATCTACTCTTAGACAGACAACCGCAGCCTCAATGCAAAGCCTTTCCCTAGCACCTTCTCTGAAATTACACCACCCTGAGGTCGCACCTTCCCTCAAATTACACCACCCTGAGGTCGTTTGACTCTGGGAATTTTCATCTTGTGCCCCACTCTCAGCTTGCTTTGACCTCTGCCCTCTTAGTCCAAACTAACTAGGAGGACAGTAAACAGAGAAAGGAGAGACTTTGTGCCAGCAAGGGACAAAGATGTCCGAGAGATAAAAGCAGTAGCAAGCTAGCTTCTCTTTCTTTAATCATGTTTAGTATTACATTGCTAAAGGAACTCTAAAGATGACCCTTCAAGGCATTGGAGAGAGGGTTCCTATGGAAAAAATCTGGAGAAAGTGAGATAACAAAAAAAACCTGGTATGACATTACATGTTGAAGACAGAAATGAAGAAAAGCACAGAAGCATAACAGTGGAGAGAAGGAATAAGATGGCCAGGGCTGTCCGTCCCACATGATCGAAAGTTATAAATGCAGTTCCATTCAAATTCCAAGACTGGCCAAAAACTACATAGGCTTTGGGGCACTTTAAACAATAGGTTTTAGTTCATACACATTTGTTCTTTAAACCTTCAGGATTCGGGTAACAAGTGTGCCCAGCCCTCAGGTTAGAACTTGCTTTGTTTTTTAAGCAAAATTTGCATGCTGCTTTTAATTACTGGTAGAAATAGATGAGGCTCTCATTTAAATGGAAGAGGGGTACAGTGCAGAAGATGCTGCAATAAGAGACAGGGGGAGACAAATCTTGTCAGTGGGGAAAGAAGCTAATGCTCCTCAGTTGGTGTTAATGAGGAAAGAAGATAACACCCTTCCCATATCCCAGTGAAAAAGCATTCTGGAAAGGACTTGAGAAACACACCAAGACTTCTGAGGGGGGTTGAAGTACCTAAAGCAGGAAACAGCTGACAGAATTGAAATAGTATCTCAAAGGAAAATGACAGTGTCTTTGTCAGTGCTGTTTGAGAAGACTAAAGAAAAAGGCCACAAAGACAAGAACATGCAAGAGACAAACAGGCCAAAGAAGGACTTGCAGCAGCTGGAACACAGGGAATAGAGCCCATCCAGATTCTTCAGAATCTTTATATTGTACCCATAAATTCCTGAGAATCTCTTTTTCTCCATTATCATCTTAACTCTACCCTTAATGAACTCCTTTGCCAGAATGTCTTGGGCTTTAACTCCCATATGTTAATCTTGTGAAGCTGGACCTGCTTTCACTGGTTCCATAATCACAGCCTAGGACAGGCTCTTCCTTGCCATGTAAGGACACTAAAACCTCAACAAATCCTCAAGAAACCTTCTCAACTGTCATTTACCCCATTGCCATGCCTTACACATGAAATTTCCTATTGTGACTCACTCCTGTGAACTTCACTGAGTTCTTTGCAAAGGGGCTTGACTCTTTATTTGACATCAACTGTCCTTCTCAGTCACACATTTCCTCCATGAAGCTGAACTAGCCACTGTCTCAAGAATTTGAGGCAAAAGAGATGATAACAGACTCTGTGGTGAGGTGAGGCTCTGTGAAATCATCTGTAGTTTTCTCTTCTACAACATACTGTTATCAAGCATTAAGACACTAACCTGTATGCAATTAACAATTTAACTTGAAAAAGAATAAAGGGTCCAATTGCCTTAAGTTCTCTGCACAGAAGTGACTTGAACGGCATTCTCAACTCCACAACTGAAAAATCATAACAAGTCCCTAGAGTCACAGCATCAGCTTTAAAATTATGAGATAGAGAGCTGTAATATTTAGTTATTTGGTTCTTTTCAACTGCCTCTGCTGTCTTGTCCCATCCTTCCTCCCCCAGCCATCAGTGCAATGAGTTGACTTAAAGAAAGAGGGGGGGAGAGAAAAAAAAAAAAGAGTAGCTTAGCAGCTAGAAATGCTTAGGCTAGATCTCTGCCAACACCACAAATTCCCCTTATATTTTAACATGATAAATTTGATTCTTCCTGAATATCATTAACTTAAATTGGTTGTGTTAAAACAGTCACTCTGATGACTTATGAACTGATCAGGATTCACAACTGAAGCAAGCAAAGCAGCTCTGAGCAGATGCTGCTTTGTATTGAAGGCTGGAAGAAACTGCCCAGGCTCTGTGCTGAAAACCCACTCTCTAATGAGCCTCCACTGCCATCATCTGGTAAAACCCGTGAGTGATAGTAGAGCACACTTGAAGTGTGTTCCCAACCAGAACAATGCATGTGCAAAAGAGCAGGGCAGAAAGATGTACACAGGAAGATGACACCACACCACAACCCACTCACTCCCACCTCCACAAAAAAACTCACAAACCCTCTCTTTCTCTGAGCTCATGTGTGGGCGCTTAGTGTTCTGGAGACAACGTAACAATCAGAAATCAAAAGAATGTGCCATTTAGATGCAAAGAGAAAAATCTTGATTTAAAAAGATATTTTGAATTGAAGAGAGCTGACAAATTCAACAGAAGTCAGTAAACTGTCACTTGAACAGCAGGTCCTCATCCAATACAGATAGTAATAAGAAGGAATTAATGAATAAATACGGCCTCTGAAGATGCAGCAGCCAATATTAAGAGTGTTTCAAAATCATTCCTTTCCTTATGAGAGGAAAAGCTCATTTCAATGCACAATTCACCTCAGACCTCTCAGAGCACATAGGCTTGGGGAAGTACAAGCACTGCAGCACCATGAAGTTCAGGCCCCAAAAGCTCTGTAACTCAGTAGGAATATGGACTGAGCTGACTATCCCTGTATGTAATCAGTAAGAGATCATTACTGTGCTGGCACTGACAAAGCATTTCTAGGGCTGGGTTCATGGATGCTTACCTGCTGCATGATATAGACAAGCTACAGTAAGACCCATAGTGCTGGAGCAGCATCTGTCCTCATTTCCACTCTTTTCCTACCCATGAGGTAGCCCTGAAAGCAGGGAACTCTTACCAATGGTTGTTATTGCAGAGATGGAGAAGAAGAAAGACCCACTGTAGTCCCACCTGCCCAGGTTAGTGGTGTTGCCCTGGAGGGTTATGCCACTCTTGTAGGCTTCGATGATACCCTGTAAAGAGACAATAACATGAGATTCCACAAACTCCCTTATGGCAACTTTACATGACTGGCATTTCTACTTCTGGCTGGTAAAGTCACAAACTACAACCACTTCTGACTCTGTTGTTTCCCTTTTAATAGAGGATATCCTGTGCCTTACAGACCAGCGAGCTCCAAGGTCACAAAAGCCAAAAGGCAGCATATTGATTCTACAATGTACAGCAACGAAAAAGTTGCACATGCATGTGGTAGATAGCAGAGGTAAATGTGAAGAGATGGGACGGAAAGAACTAATTGGAAAAGGCCTAGACAGTTGGTTATTCAGACTGCCTCATGACACACTCATTAGGAAAATTAAGTGTTTTCAGATGGGATATTCCAATGGCAGAAGACCCAGAGCAGCAAATGTACATGCATATGTAAATGATACAGATCCCTTGCTGGGGATCCCCCCATAGTGGGGAGGGATGGATATGGTATATCATAGGAGACTGAGACTACACAGGATGGGCAGTCCCACATCAGGACTATAATGTGAATGAACAGATTAGGTTAGCACTATGGCTGATTCTCTTCAATTTACCTGGGAAAGACTTAGAAGCCAGTATGCTGAAGTGTGCAGAATTACACTAAAATAAGATATCAGATGTCTTAACAGTGCCCACATCTGATTATGCCTTCTCATGTCAATAAAATTAATGACATTTGTATCCAAAACGTTAATCACAGCACGTACACTAAACATTTCACACTCACTGATCAAGAATCCCTGACAGTTAATTACCCTTGAATGCAAAGTGTAGCCAAAAATACATAAATTTCATCATTTCTGAGAAAGATATGCAGATACTGAATAATACAATTGCTATCTGAACAGACTGCTAAAAAAGCTTTCACCATTGATAATAAAAGGAATCACTCTCAGGTTAGATTTTGATCAATTATGGGCTTTACAAAGAAGTTGTAGTTTATGCATCCATCAAGCAAACCGGCACTTCAAGCCTGCAAAGCAAGGAAGCTTTGCCCCATTTTACTGATGCAACATGCTCTCTGTGAATTGAAAACTGTTTCCGGAGTTCCAAGCAGGAGGTCAATTACATGGACCATTATCTCTTTTCTCTAAGCTACTAGTTCTCAAACTAAGAGCAAGGAACAGCTCAGAGATCAACACATTTTCCCAAGCAACAAACACTGCCTGACAATTGCATTCTCAGAAGTATCTTCATGTATTCTAAACCATTCAGGGTCACATTGTAATCTATCGAAGCTAACAACATGCTCTTCTCTTCACAAGACAGAGCAGAGAGCCCATGCTCCAAAAAAGAGCTAAGGACCATATGCTATACTACATTTTGCTTCCTTCTGTGAATTGTTGCCATAACCTGAGTAGGGCAACTCAAGGAAAGAATTTTTATACAGCGTGATATAAAAGAATCAAACCCTGCTTCCCCCTACCCCCCAAGAAAAAAAGAGCAAAAATGTTGTCCTAAGAAGTCTCCACCAGGAATTGTTTTGAAGAGCTGTGTGTAATTCTGCCACCCCTCGTTCTTGTTTCAGGTCTGGTGTCTGCGTTGAGTCTTGTCAGGTTGCGTAGGGTGCAGACTCTGACATTTCTTTATTGCTGATCTCTGACATTACTTGACCTCTGGTTTAAGAAGTATAAGAAATGCTGGGGACAATGCCCTAATCAGGAATCACACTTCCCATGAACATAAAATACTCCCAAACTAAGCCATATGGCAAGGGAAACACCGGAAATTTACACAGATGACCTGTATTTTTTTTTCCCCTCCAAAAACTAGTGGTTAAATTTGAAGTCAAAAGCTTGTTATTTTCCTCAACTTTCTTTCTGTAAACTGTGATCTTTGCAGTTTTAAGCAGTTAGTCTTGAACACATATATACCTGCTGGAACAGTAAAACAGTCCAGCTCTCACACAACCGTAGCAGCTTGATCAGATAGACTCAAAAAACTTAAATATGCAGCGTGTTTGTTGTCCATTCTCCTGCTGGATGTCCTGCTGATACAAGCTCAGCAGTTTACAACATTACACACAACATCAAGTTTTTAAAGTCAGAAACACTTAAGAACTAAACAGGATTGCAAGAACCTGTGGCTGAATTGGCCCCAGGAAATGGAAAATTCTTCATGCAGAAAGGGCAAACAAGATGCCTACATGAGACATCATGTGAGAAGCAAGCAGCAGTAATGAAGTCATTAAACGCTTAATTTCACATCCTTGCACCACTTCCATTCCGCACGGTTTAGAACGAAGAGGCTGAGCAGTTGTGAGCACCCATGACAGCTCTGCAGTGACTTCGAACAACTCAGCATCCCAGAGTCACTGTCTTAACTTTCCCCAAGGAGATGCTACTGCCAGGAAGCACAGCATGTGTCTTCAGAGTCTGCAGATAGGCTACAGTATTTGCCCCAAACGGCACAATGACCTGTGCTACTCTCTTGGCCAAGGAAGGTACCACATAACCATTAATGACTGGCAAAGAGCAAGCACTGAGCCTGCAGCTTGTCAGATGTTTTCTGTGTCTGGTATTGAGGAACTTGGTATGTTTGCTGTAGGTCTTCAAGAGCCTTCAGCAGTAAGCTTCTGGCTACGCATTTCTTTGTTAAATCTTGTTATCAAACATCCAGATAACATCATTAACCATTAGGCTCACTGCCATGTGGAAGCCAGCCCAACATGGGGACCACTGAATACTCATGCAAATCAAAGCCCTTGAACAAATTATCACTCCCAGAAGAAATGTCAAATTCATTACTGTTAGGAAGAAAGAGCTACTGAGGTCATCCTTAAAGGGGAAGATTCCCAGTATGTGGGGTTAAGGATACCAGCTTTTGTTTTTTCAAAGTAAAAAGTGTTTTACTGTACTAACTAGAATCAACCTTTGACACACAGTAACAATGATGATAGAAAATTAAAGATTGACTCTTCTGAGAACGGTAGAACTAATGGAGCTTGCCTTCCTGCAGATGTGCCCATGGAGGCAGATTCATGAAACAGAAATCCATAGATAGCTATTAATGCACAGAAATTACTTCTGGCACAGGAAGTAATTGAACTGCAAACTCCTGAAGGCTGAGCGAGCATCTAGAAAGATATCAGTGAATACTCTCCCGAAATTAATATGTTCTTTTAGACTTCTGCTTTTGACTATTGCTCTTTTTCATAGCAAAATTAAAAGCAGTTTATAATTTTAGACAGAACACAGGTAAAAAAAAACCCAGGTAATAAACACTCTAACAGAACTGCTGAATTCTCCCTGCTTTTTCCATTGAAGAGGCACTGATATGTCTCTGCCACTGATTTTCAAATAAACTTGGGTTTATTGGCCTGTGGGTTCCAGATGTACTAAAAGGAAAGTGAATCACACATATTGGGTTATAACTGCTTGGTTCCTTTGCCTGCCTTTTTGAGAACCAGACACTTTGTTTTGCTTTGCACCCATTCTGGAGGTGAAATCCTAGGGGTTTTCCTTTTTCTCTTAATTAGATTAGTAATTTATACAGCATCTGCCTGAAAACCTAATGCATTAAAGGGCACCCAGCAGAAGCAGCATCCTAAATCCAGTGTTCAAAAGCAGGTATCTGCCTGGTCTAAAACCTCAGTCAATACCACCAACTGCTCAAACACAACAAATACTGAAATTGAAGAGCATGGACTTGATATTTTGGGAACTTCAAAGGTTACATGAAACTCAAAGAAGAATAGAAAGGAAGCGGGTGGGTGGTTAAAATAATCAGAAAGAAACAGAACTCCATGGTTCTTTGGTTTCTACTGACAGACAAGCTGTACAACATAAAACCACATTTTCACTTCTCTGCACTTATTTTCCCCTCTCTAAAATGATAATAAATTTGCAGTTCACAGCAACTACTTCATATGTAGCTGACAATGCTTATATAGTTTTAAGCTACAGATAAAAGTTTCTATGGGAATTATTGTAACTGCTATAGGGTTTATAAATTGGGGTATTTTAGATTTTCAGCCTTCATGAGTCAATGAAACTTCATTTGCAGACTGCCATGTTTTCTCAAGTAAGCTGTTCTGTTCCTTGTCCCTGCAAGTAGGCTTAGCATGGTGCTATCTAATATTGTCATAGCTCGTGCTTTCAGCACCACCATGCTATCCACTCCAAGTAATCTATTTAAATATAACATCTGTCCTGTTGCCTTTGGAATGAAACATGCCTCAGTATACCCAAATTGGGTGTCCAGATCCATTTTGCTCAGCTACAAGCTCTGAAGTTTCAGTTAGTAATGTCATAAACTAATGATTGCAAATGCACGCTTTACGATAGATCATTATATCTCAGTACAAATCAAAGCCTGGTTTTGTGCATACTTCTGCAGGGAATTCTCTCCTTGAATTCAAGCTCAGTGGTAACTCCACAAGGAAGCCATGGATTTCTGCTGACTCGCCTGTTGAACTTATTTTAGGATGGAAATACTCCTTTTTTCCTTCTATTTTGCTATTAATTAGAATAATCATAGCTGATTCTTCCTGCAGGACCATCCAAACACAACATTGTACCAATTTCCTTATTTGAGAAAAAAAAACAAATTAAAAAATTAAATCATTCTTACGGACTGATTTCCTTTTAGCCCTTCACATCTCTTGTGGCTGCACTTCCACAAATTACTGTTAATGAGTACCTCATCCATCCTGGAGAAGTCTTATCAAGCTACACAGGTTTGTAGCAACAAACCCAACACAGTTACAGTGATAGTAGCAAAAAATCAAACCACAGAAAGCAATTACACACAAGAGTTCTCTTTTGTTCATACTGTCTAGCTAAAAAAACATAAATCCAAAACAAACAAACAAAAAAAACCCAAACCCAAAAAGTGAGGTGCTGGTTCTATCAGGACATCTGCTTAAGTATCTGGAAGCTTTCTACTGGCTCAGCCTACAGAGTTTGATTCCCTTTTATCTGAGTGTAAGATCTTCCCTGCAAAATGTAGGTTTATTCTGTATTTGCTGCAGAGCTGCTCTATCCTTCAGCCATACTCATAAGTCTCTTAACGTGTTTGCTGTGTTAGGAGTTCTGGGCAACTCCCAGATTTTCCAACTTACACACTTCCTCTCTTCCAAGATCCTCATCACATGTGGGCTCCTCCACCACCAGCCTGAGGCTGCTGCACAATTTCTTATCACCAAGTACTGCAAAAGGCAGAACTATTATTTAATCTGACCTCCTTAACACCAACAAAAAATTCATCTTTCTCCTCTGCACTCACAACTGCATGTGACTAGGATACAGCTTTCAAAAGAGGCATTTAAGATCAGCAATAAAGAATGAATTCATGTGTATATGTAAACTGTGGCACTATTTTCCTTGCAATCTCTTTCTGCAGAACATTGTGCTTCTCTTTCCTTTTATAATCTTTACAGGGGAGGAAAAAAAAAAAAAAAGCTTTATCTAAATGATTAAACAGATTGATTCTAATCTATCTGCCTACCCTCCCCAAAACGAGCAAGGTATAAAGTGAAAAAGAGGAAAACAAAGCATCAGAAGACTAGGACTCTACCATGTACCTCCATAAGAATTCCTGACTTTTTTTCTTCTGGAGGAAACTATCATGGAAAGAATCATCCAAATGACCCTTTTATAAACCATGGCTCCTCTCACTGCTGCTGCCCCATGTTTCTGAACCGGGGAATTGTGGTCAGTGGTCACAGTAATCTTGAGATATCTTTTAAAGGCAAAAGCAGTATTTACTGATCTCATTGGAAAGCAGTTCTCAGGGAAGGCAAAAAATAAGTAATTGACTGGTGTAAGAAACTTGAGACTAAAGTTTAGTTGATGTTTACATAAACATATTAAAAAAAAAAAATCAACTTTTCCAGGGAGTACCTGCCCTCCTGAAAATGGTTTCCCTGATTTCAGACACTTTTCCTCACCTTAACAATCTATCAAGGAGGGAAAAGAGATGTTGAAAAGGCACTAAGCTGCCATTTGGATTAATGAGAAAACAATTCACATACACTTTGTGCACTGGAAATTTCTGCACAATGTTGGCATATAAACATTCATTTATGCCTCACAGAATACCAGCTGTAAATCACAAGAAAATGGTTAACATTAACCTTGGTATCAAATTGCAAGGACAGAGGTCAATTAATTTCCAAATAATTGAAAAATAGATTATTAATCACACTTTCCCAGCTATGAGCTCTGACCCCTTGTCCTTGCCTGGACAGGAAACTTATATGAATTCCGAGTAAAACAAGAACAGGCACAAGATACAATATGAATCCAAAAGAATCCACCTGTATTTTTTTTTTTAACTTTATGCCACTTGAATAACCTGAGACCTGATCAAAGAACCACACCTTCCCCAGCTAATGTAATTGGCACTAGTTCCTCAAAACCAAAGGAACCCTACAAGCAAAAGCACTTTTAGTTTACAGCTGGGTCTGCACTTCAGTTTCTACAATTCATCTAGAATTACTCCTCAATAGAAAAGGAGCAGAAGACATAGAATAGTAATGATGCAACCAATGGTACTCTCAGACACTTGCACTTTTCTGAAAATTAAGCTTGCATATGAAGGAAGAATCTGTGACATGATTCATGGGACAAAGTGCTGCTGAATTCCAGTCACCTCTCAAACCCCAATAACAGAAATAATTTGATAGCTGGGCTGCAACAGAAATAAGGTAGCATCTGTAGAAAGGAGCTGCCTGTATAACCTACAGAACACAGCAGGTTGCATTGCATCATCCTCATAAAACTGAGATTTCCTTCCCTTGTAGTTGTTTTTCTTTTAATTGTATTAAAAAAAAAAAAAGAGTATGATGAACAAGTACTTGTAAGAGTAATCCACATCTTCAAACAACTGACAAGAACTACCATTTCTCTTTTTAGAGGGCACTCACCAGTCTTTAGCTATCCACTGTGGGTCTCAAAGCTTCCTGGTTGGACAGATTGTTGAGACACTTACCAGGTAATGCCAGCTTGATACTCCCTTACTTGGTACTTCCACAAAGCCTGACCAGCTGTAACTGGGAATTCGATAATAAGAAAAGAACATCTCTCTTCAGGTAGAGGTATAACATAATAGGCTGCTATGCTTTCCATTTACCTTCCTCTTTTTAAACACAGGTACTAGACACTATGTTGAACATTAGACCTAGAAATGAGTTAACTAACCAGAAACAACAGTTCACCAGTAGATCTTCTCGACACCACCCAGGAAGTCTAACAATACAGTTCTAGCCCATTACTTTACAGAAAATTATACACCTACTGCTTTACACAATAATGATTTTATCTTAAACAAATTCTGTCAAATGTATGCTAGAATAGGATATTATTAGCAGAGAATGTACATTCCTGATAAGCTATCCATGGCTCTTTCAATTAATAGGTCTGGAGAATGATGAACTGCTGTAACTTAATCAAAGTAGTAGTACATTTTGATAAGCATGAAATTAGAGAGAATAATTACAGGGATCAATCCTATTTCATCTGTGACAAGTCAATTTGATTAAATCGGGTTCTATACAGAGGTCACAGCTTTACAATACCAAGAGCCAACGCTGTTCCTTAAAGATCCTCATCACTCTTAAAGACCCTCATCACCCTGACGCTCATCCCATGCTAGTCATCCACTGGTTCATCATCTGTGAGCAAGATTATTTTAGTAAATGGTATTTGCAGAGTTGTATTTCCTGACAGCTGTCACAATTCTCTGCTGGTTCAATGTCAGTACAAGCCAAGGTATTGATGAGGATCTCTCAGTCACATGGGATCTCATTGCTTTTGTAAACACCTACTAAAACTCTCTGTGTACCTCTAGCTGTTGACTCTGGAGATAACAGTATCTAGATCCACCTGCAGGCTTTTAGTTTATAACCTGCCCTTTAGCATTAGGTCCTTTTCACTACACCTTAATTCTTTCTAGACAAAGAAAACATTTGATTTAGCTCAGCTTTCATTCTCTGAGTTTATGGAAGTAATTGTGTTTAAACAGCATTATATATCCTCAACTGAAAGTGGATGGAATGTAATAAATTGAGGAAACAACTGTATTAGGGAAATACACATATAACAACCAAGAAAGTTTATATGTATATAAAAAAGAAGAATGGTAGCATGAAAAGGATGCCATGGTGATAGCATAACACAGAAAAAGTCCTGTTTCAAGCCTGGCCATACAGCCGATCATCTGACCGAAGTGACACTGGCAAGGATAGCAGCTGTGTGCCCATAACCATTGAAAATGATGCAGAAAAAAGAGTGAGTTAGGAGGACAGCTCAGCTGGAGCAGAGCTATAAATACTCACCCTACACAACAAAACTGAGACAATTATGCAGTAGAAGTCCATCACACTGTGGAGTGTGTCTAGGTGTCCCCAACCCCAAAAGGTCAGAGAGGGTCTCAGGTCAAGAAGATATGTCAGTACAGAATGTGCTGTCTTTGTGTGCAGCCTCACTTTCTGGACACTTCTTGAATCTGGAACCAACATAATTTTTACCTGGACAGAGACTTTTACATATTTTTCTCCCACGCTCAGTCCAGCTATTTTTCCTGATTGTATTGAGAGTGTATCACCTGAAGTCTGCCTTATCATTGCATCTGTTTCCATCTTCTGCAAGTCTTGTCACTGTAAGCTTCCTCTGATGTGACATCACACCCAGTAATTCTGGCATATGAAGACCATCACCAGATTTATAATCAAAAGCCAGATACTGTCCTCTTTGCACGCTACCTAATGGCTCATGAGATGGCTTGCTCTCTGTCTTGCTTCTAGTGAACATCTGTTCATGTCACAGACTGTATACACTGTTGGAAAAATAGCCTGGGGTTAGATGGGTCAACAAAACCAAAGTTATGTCTTCCTTGAGTAAATGTTATTGGATATACAGTGGAGGGACATGGGGTCACAGGCATATGGCCCCCTCTGTTGTCCCCTACGCTGCCCTTGTTCTTATACATACATATATAGGTATGCATAAACACGAGCATACATTGCACATTTGCTTAAACACAAAATATTTGCATGTGCTACCTTCAGCTATTTAGGAAACATGGAACTGTTCAGCATCCCACAGGGGAAGATCCAGCCAGTTCTTCCAGGCAAAAAAACACCAACAAAATCCAGCTACAGGAAGCAGAGACCCATCACCACAGATGTCACACACTTTCTAACACATTCTCCTCTGCCATTCTGTTTTCGTTGCCGGTCTCCTATTTTCACGTCCTTCTGTCCTTTCCTTTTTAACTAGAAAATTACTTCTTCCCTGGAAAGGATCTGAGCCATAGAAATTACTGAATGAGAATTCACTGGTCTAGCTACTACAGCATGGTTTGTTTGACTTTGCCTTTCCTTCTCCCATCCTCTGTGCTGTCCTGCTAGCTCCTTAAAGCAGGAGCTCGCTATAGCTCTCCATCTGTGCAAGGCTGGAACAGCGGATTTCCACTCCCAGTTGGTAACTAGAAACTACGAGATAAACAGGTTGTAAAATTATGTTTGTACATTGCTTAGCAAACTAAGATTTTATTCCATATTGGCCTCTATACACTTAAACAGAGTTTAGAATTATCTAGAATGAAAGAACTGTAAGAAAATAATGAGGAGTTGCCAGTAATGCCAAGGCACTTAAAATTCACACACTGCTTTACGTTTTCACAAACTCTCTTTATATGTCTTTCTTAATTAGCAAATAATCAGCTGTGTAGCTAGAATACAAGTTTCTTATCTGAAGAGGGCCAGTGATGACACTGCCTGATAAACTATGTGCAACGTACTACAATAAGAATTGACTGCACAGAAAAACATCTCATTTTTTTTTGAGCGCACTTACAATAAGCAAGTGACTGCTGCACAGGAAATTAGAAAAGAGTGTAGGAGAGCAGCAATTCTGTGGATTATCTGTTTATGATTAATTCCTCATTGTGAAAGTTATTAAAAATAGCACACAAAGCCATTCAAACTCAGTGTGGTTTCTCAGAGCACGAATGCATGCACAGACACTCTGTAAAGTAAAACAAAGCTTATTTGTAACTTCCTCATCAAGGGCTTGCTCAGGTCACAACTAAAGTACTCACACGGCATATTGTAACAGCATCTGGTCTAAAGGGATTCTGAGCAGCTGTCCTATTCCCTTAACTATTAGATAGTATCAAAAAACTAATAGAGGTCAAGCTACAGTAAAACAAAGCATCAGAATGACATTTCTACCAATTAGTTGTGATCATCTTCTCTCCACTAGCATTACTAGCACATGCACTACTCTCTCCACATGCACTACTAGCATCTCCTCACTGTCATTCATCGAGCCCTCCTGCCCTTGCAACTGCAGGGCAAGTGTCATGCCAGGTGCTTACTGCACAGTGGGCCAGTGCTGAGTGAAGCTCAGCTAAGACCTTCCTTAATGAAACACCAAACTGGTCTTCTCTGATGTATTTGTCACCTCTATTTAAATTCCACAGCTAGCACAACATACATTATAAATAATAAAAGTAGTTAGCACATTATCTTACAAGGGTCCAAATCTATGTCATATGTTCAGTGTACTACAGCCAGCCAACAGAGGATTTATCATCTAGAAGGTCAGGGGATAAGAATGTGACATAGGTCTTCAGCATAATTTTGTCTGCCAGGGCCTTGCTGAAACACCTGACAAGATTATCAGTTTGATGGTTTCTGTGTTTTTTCCTCTAGTGGGGATAAAAAAAAAGGTTCTTTGAACTGGTGGCCAGCTGCTTTGGTTTCAGTCACCATCATACACTACTTTTACAAAACAAACAAAAAACCCCACAACTCCCAAAAAACCCAAACAAACAAAACCCCCAGGTTTTTTCTGTTTGGCAACATCTATTTGAGGCAGGCTGACCAAAGCACTACATACTCAACTTCCAGCACCTACCGAACTCAAACGGTTTGGGTAATCATTCAAGACACTTCAATATTGTAGGTTTTTCTTTTTGCAGAGAAAAATTAAGCAAAGAGAACCCATTTATTCCACTTTGCTCATATCTCTATCATAAAAATGCAACCACTTGTACTTTAGTAAGATTGCATTTGTTCCCGCTTTACATTTTGGAACTATCCTGCAAACATACTCACAGAAATGTATTAAATATCTTGAAAGGTCCAAGGATTTCCTATTTCCCTTTAATTAACTATTAGAAAATGGAAAAAGTTTGACACCAGTATAAACACCCACTAAACTTACCACGACAAAACCTTTCCATTAGAATTTACCACCTGCAAGGCGTCACAGACTGTAATTCATTCTTAGTAAGTGCAAGAGCAAACCCAAACCACCTGCAATTAACCACCCGCAGGTAACTGTCACGTAGTCAGATGCTCCGCCAGTGCCTGCCTACGGCCGGGACGGCGGCGCTTCAAAACCCGTAGGTCGGCGGCGGAGAACAAAAGAACCTCTTTATCAGCGGGGAGAAAAGGCGGCCGCAGGTCGGGGCGAGGAGCCGGGGGAGCCTGGCGGGCCCAAACACCGCGCCCCAGGCGGCTGCCCGCGGAGCGCGGAATGCTTTCTCCACGCCGCGGGCACCTTCTTCGGGGCAGGCTGACGTGCGAGCAATAGACCTACACAGGGAAAAGTCTTTGGATTTCTTTTTTTTTTTTTTTTTTTTTAATAAGTTACTCTCGGGCAGGAAGCGCGGTTGCTGCGGCTCCCGCCGCCCACTCGGCCCCCGGCAACCTCTCGCTCCGCTCCGGTCCGCCGCGCCCGGGCTCACCTCGATGAGCCGCTGCAGGGCGGGCCCCTCCAGGCAGGTGTGGTTGGCCAGCAGCTCCAAGCGCTCCTGGAGGAGGCGCTGGGCCACCCGCACCTCGACTGGCCGCTCCAGCGCCTGCAGCACGGCGGCGCCCATCCCCACATAGCCCAGGTAGCCGGCCAGGAGCGCCGGCACCCCCCAGCGCCGCCTCCGCTGCTGCTGCTGCCGCCGCGCCGCCACCATCGCTCCGCGGGCACCGCCGACCCCGGCGCTGAAGAAGCGGCTGCGCCGGGGGCGGGAGCGGGGCCGCCCGCAGAGGGAGGGCTGCGCCGGCCGGCCCTCTGCGCCTCCCCCGGCCTGCCCCGTCCGCAGCGTCCGGCTGTGCCGGGGAGGGCAGGTGGTTGTGCTGCTCCCCGCTGTAGGAGCCCACCGCGCCTCCCTCGTCCTCCTCTGGCGCCGCTCGACTTCACATCTGTCCATTCCAGCTGCCCCAGGGGTCCTTCTCCGCGCCGCGAGTGCCCTGAGCGAGGATGGGCACCGAGTCATGTTCGCCCCTCCGAGGGATGCTAGTCAGACCCTTTCCCAGCAAACAAATCCAAGTACCTCTCTCACCTACTTACAGACCACTACACCAGTAGGTTGCGTAAATCTGCTTTCTTCCTTCCCTCAGCTGCTAATATAGTTTAAAAGGCAGCCAACAGGTATTTGTGATAACAGTTCTTCGATATAAACAAGTGAAAAGGTAGCAAGTTTGTCAGACTCTTTTTATAATTTGTAATTTTCCTATGGAAGTACTTTCTTCATATAGGTAGTTCTCAAGACCTTTTGGATTAATTATTTTCATGTAAAGAACTACATCCAACGTTCCTTTCTGTTCTCTCACCAGCAGATAAAACAGCCAAGTCACTTTTCATGTATAAAAACTTTCTAATTTACCTATTTTGTTGTGTAATGTGAGCTAAAGGGGGATAAACCTGCTAGATTTCTGAACAGGATGCCTTTATGCACTATCACGTGGAAATGTGTTCTCACTATTTATTTTTGCGAGGGACATGTGCATACTATCACAAATGAGGCAACCTTCACACAGGTATTGCCCCACTGCAACTGTTGTGGAAATGTGCTAATCTCTGTTTTTCTGGGCTGTGCTTTAAACTGACTAGCGTAAACACGTGGTTTTGCTAGGAAGATGCAAAAATTAATATGCAAAGACTAGACCAATTTCAGAGTAAAGATATCATCCTGAGCACAGTCCTAGGATATCGTCCTGAGCACAGTCCTAGGAAAAAAAAAAGTTATGCTGGTTATTGCTCAGTCTTAACTCTGCCTTTTCAGGATATTCATTACTGAATGATATTTAAAGCAAAAATGGAATTATGTAAAAAAGGAAAGGCTTCTGTAAAAATCTATATGAGAAAATAAAAATGCAAAGATACTAAAAAGATCATATATACTCATCACCTCTTTCATTTAAGGTTGGGAAATAGGTACATCTGAGCTACATTTTGACATTTTAATTGCATTTAAACCCAGATAGTTTATACAAAGCACACTGAGTATAACCATGCTGAAACATCACGAATAAACATATTGCATTTAATATTTATACTACAGATGTGTAAAACAAATTACAGGGGAGACTCAGGGGTTTTAACTACAAGACAGACTGTGAAAACCCAGGACATCGAGCATGTGCTTAGTAGGAAATTGGGGAGAAAGAGATCAAGATTCACAACAAATCTTCACAGAATTACATAATATTTAAATGACTGGTTTTCTTGAGTATTCTCAGAAGTGTCACTTGTCTGTCAGTCTTCTATTTACATGTCCATGGAGAAGGGCTCAAATCTTTGCCAATGATAGTTTGATGTTGTCTGGAGGGTACCAATATATCTGAGGATGAAGAAGGGCTTGTTGAGTAGGCTTAAAGGGTAAGTATAAGCCTGGAAGGACATTTACTTCTTGTCCTGCGCTGGACTGCAAGTGGTAGCTGCTCATCATGGATGAACACTGCCTGGGCCATTGCTTCTGCCACAGACTGCAGACCTACATTCAGAGGCTTCAGAAAGTGCTGTTTTCCACGTATTGGAGCTGGGTATGTGCACTCTCCATTCTGTGCAGAAATGCACCACTGGTAAAATGGGCTATTAGACCAGAAGAGTCCCTTTTGTGTGCGCCTCTGGCTCCTAGCAAGCCCTTGTGATGGTGCAGTTCTTCCATATTACTTTTTTTAGGTGGTCAGTTCATAATTGACAACTGCCTTTTTATTAGAGGAAGGCTACCAGAAGGCGCATGGTCCATCCATGTTCAAGAACTAGGCCAGTTCTCCCAGTATGTATCTCAAATTAACTTCAATTACAGATGTGCATGACCTTCAGGATCTTTTCAGGACCTTGAAAAAATGACAAAGTGAGCAAGAAGTTTCTATCACTTATGTTACGCATGAGAGGGCATTGGTATCCTTGTTTCTGTTCCAACGTGGCCATATGCTTGGTTTAAGGTATCTTTTTGAGACTTCTGGCAGGCAGCTGGAGAACTGCTGCAGCTACTCTCAGCTTTACTAAACACAGCAGTAGCAAAAATTTCCAGAAGATGGTCTCACCATGCTGCTAGTTTGCAAAATCATTAGCAGATACAGGAACAATTTTCTGGACTGCAGTAAAAACAATCCAAACTTCTGCTGTCAGATGTCAAGTAAGGATAACACTTTGTCAGTAAGTGCTTTCTATCCCTAATAAACCTCATTATCATTTTTTATGGCATGTAGCATGGTGTAAAACACTGTATAGGATCATCTTCAGTGCAGTGCATATGTTGCTGCTGGCTGTGGTTAGATAAAGTAAGGAAGGCATGGAAAAACACAAGGTGAAAAGAAAAGGTTGGTTAGATATAAAAGTGAGCAGAACTTTAGTTTTGTCTTTGACATAAACAGGCCAAACGTTTCCTGTAGTGTTAATACAAGACAGGTACAGAATACAGTGATGGTGATGATGTTAAAAAGTGCAAATGCAAACATTATGTCTGAAGAATAGAAAATACTGAGAGAGAAAGTCTCCCATGAGATTTGCAAAGATACAAAAAGCCAGACAGGAGAGAATTGGCTGCTCTCGGTGAAAGTCTACTAAGAAAGCTGTTGCATAAATTTGTGGGAATAGCTAAGGGCATAGAGAAGATCAGTGCAAAAATGGAGGAGATAAAATCTGTGAGGTAGGTAGTGGTAAGACATGAGGAAATCTTAGATGCGATAAGCATTTGAACACTCATTTTTGAAGCTAGTCTAGTGAACCATAGCCAGCATTCTTATATGCCAGCATTTCAGATTTGAACAGCTACACTGCCCTATGCAGGTGTCAGCAACTCGCAAACAAAACAAACACTATGTCAGGTGTAAAAACAAGTGTCTGTTGTGACCCTCCTCAGGAGTAAAAATCTAGCTCAGAAAGCATGCCTGAAAAGCTTAGTGACCTACACAAGCCTCTACATGTTTTATGGACACTTCTCCAAAATGAAATATCAAAGCAGCTGCTGAAAGGCTGACATTTGATGTTCCTGTAGCCTGTCAGACACACGTTAGCTTCAGGCTAGTCTACAGGAGAGAGTAGTGTGAGACTTCACTCACACTTTACATTAAAGTTCCTCTTATAAATGAGTTCAAAAGAATTAATTGATGGTTGCTATGAGGTATAAACATACTGAATAAATAGCATTAAGTACATAATTACAAGCGTGTCCATGGGATGTGTTAGTGATGGTTATAACCAACTGAATGTGGTACCCAATGAATGGATAATTGGTTTATCAAGTTTCTGTAGTTCACTTTATTACAGAGTATGACTACAGTTTTTCATCTCAGTGACTATCCTCTTATAAGGTGCTTATATGTCCTCCTTTGGTTTTTAAGCTTCTTTGGAGATGGCTTCTGCTACTTTTGACTTAACAGTGATAAAATCAAACTCCCTATTTCTCACAGGTGACACTATACTCGAGTGAGGATCAGATCTAATGCAAGAGCCTATCATCAGCCTTCATTAGAGATAAACGTACAGCATCAAATCTGTATGGTGCGTGACAGTTCTTCAATGGCCCAAATAAAATGCCAGGCTCTAATATTATTTGTGACCTGCCTAGAAAGAGGGAAGTCTGCTTGCATTTAAATTTAAAGTGCTGTTAAAGTGTCTGTGAAAAGAACCGTGCTGAGCACCTGCTTTGAGCTTCCAGTTCACTTTGAGATGAACTGTAACAGTCCAGGCAGTGCTGGATAGACACATAATTTCTGCACAGTTAAAGGAGAAGCATTTTAGCCCAGAAAATAAATGTTTTAATTTTATGTGAAAGCTGCTCATTTCAGACAATATCAACTGAATCTTAATTGGATGGCTGTCATTAAGCAGGTTTTCATTACTGTTCATATTCCTCTGTGGTTTTGCTTGTTTTCTGACTGGAAATGAAGAAAGATTTCTGTACCTGACTTTTTCCACTTGAGATTCTTGATGACATGACTTCTTACTGAAGCTGGGAGGCAGTCACTCTGGATGTTTTTGAAAATGAGTGACCATAAGAACTGCATCCCACTAGAGAAAGGCAAAGGATAATAATTGATTACTTCAGGGGAAGTTGCCTTTGTTGAGTGAGAATTGTAAAATGAGTCCTGGGACAGCTGTATAACCATGTATGCTACTCCTTTGGAGGTTTCATGTGGGCTGATGCCTACACAGGGTGTGGAAACTTCCATGTTTCTGGAACACTTCCTCTTTAGGAAACAGTTTAAAACCTGTGGTAGTCCTTTATCCACAGGGCTTGCTTACTGTGAGATATAGATGAAAGATGCAGTTTCAGACTGCTCTCTTTGTACCTTGCTCAGCTAGGGATATGTATTCTAGGCTGCTCAGGTTCATCTTCCAATTTGGTGGTGGCTCCTTCTGCCAAGCTTAAGTCAGACTTGTGCCACTTTAGCTGAAGGAATTTTTCCATCAAGTCAGCTCCCACGTTGAAGACCAGAGCCAGCCAGGCCAAGCCAAAAACAATCCAAATTGCAGTTAGGCTCCTGTACACAGGGATATAGTGCTTGTTGGGGTTTGTGCCTGAAAAATCCGGAGAAATTTGCATGTTAATCTTGACAGCTTTGTTCTGCTGAACATACGTACTGATACACCCTCTCCACCCCCTACAAAAATGTAGATTTAAGAGCTTGTGTGATCTATCAGCAGATAGATCTTTCTGTTTCCTTTTTTTTTATGCCAGCACTCAGGTTAAAATTAGTACAGTTGGCATCAAATCTCTGAAGCTGAGGCTATACAATAAAAATAGCCATATTTAATGTTGATCAGGGATGCACAAAATCAACAGTTCCTAGCCAACAACAGAGGAAAAAAAACATCTTGGAAATTCAACGTTGAATCCATATTAGCCATATTTTACTCAAGAGAAACACTGGGAATCTCAGATGCCTTAGAAATATACAGTTTAGGGATATAGTGATTGTTGTCTGTAGGGTAATATAACTCAGTAGGCAGGGTTCACAATCACCGGGATAATATGAGAAATGCAGGCATTTTAAGTAAGTGGTTATGAGAATCTTAGTCCCTGGTTTGATATTTCCACAGCATGGACAATCAGTGCAGCTGAAACAGGCACAGGACAGCACTGCAGCTATCCATTTAGTCTCTGTTGTCCAGATCATCATGAAACTCTACAGCGCCAGATTCAGCATGGGGTGCTTTTTTATCTTCTTTTGGGACCTCTAGGAGAGGAGAGCTACTACTTGCAAAGTGAGAGATCCTAGTGGTTTTAACAAATACACACATTAGACATAATCTGTTAAGATTATACGTTTGTTCAAATAAGTGTGTGGAAATGTAGCCCCTCTTTACTCTGTCTTTACTCTGATGTTCTCAGTCTAGATCTCTAAAAACCGTGTAATCTCACTGGGCTTGTTTCTTTCACAGGCATCCTGTGGTTGTCAGTAATGTTGTTCCCATTGTAAGTATTGATTATTTAATACTTGACATGAATTCTACCTGGGAATGGTAGGCTCTTGCAGAAGCAAATCACTGTTAGGAGAGGGTGGTTTTGAGGCTTAATACTTAATACTTCTTTAAGACAAAGAAATTTCATTTATATTCCACCTGTCACTCCTGGATCCCATTCATGACAGCCAGGGGAGAGACACTGCTGAATGGCTGTTCAGTGGCATATGTGAAATGAGTTGGGTGACTCTCAGCTTAGGTGCCAAGAGAAAAATGCTCATGCCCTGTAATATATTATCTCATTATTACTAGTCTGACTGAGCTCACTCTTGTACCAGATTTATAGTGGAATGGATATCTATGCTCCCTGTATTTAGTTTTATATTAGAGTAACAAATTTCAACAAAGCTAAATCCATTTCACCTTCTTTTTTACCTACTACATAGTCCCCAAATCCAATGGTGCTCAGGGTGATGAAAGTGAAGTAAAAGCCTTCTCCATAGCTCCAGCCTTCTACATAACTGAAGACTAATGGCGGGAACACTAGAAAAAGCAAGGTCCCAGTAGACAGGAAGATGGCCACTGCCAGTGTTTGAACCACCTGAAAGATAAAGGGAAGATGGCAGCTAAGCAGCATGGAGCAGTTGTCTTGACAAAATTGCTGGGTCTGTTTTTTTCTTGAATCACAAACCCACTCCAGCTGGGAGCACTGGCAAAAAAGGGAAAGATAAGCCAATGCTTCCATGCACTGCAGGCTGAGCTCACTGTTTACTCTGCACATAGGTATTGTACCTAATCATGAAACAAAGAAACCCTTAAAATTAGGAAAAAAAGGAGGATTTTTTAAAGCTTTTTGCAATGAGTTTTTAAGAATGCTCCAGTCATATTATCAGACTTATGACGGCCATGGGAAAGAAATACTCACTTTACAATTTCAGTTCAAGAGGAGGTGCTCTTATAATCAATTGGTTTCTGTCTTTAAGGAAAATCACCAAGTATTGCATAGCTCATTATACAAAGATTGGCAAGAAAAAATTACGGTTCTTCTCACAATGATTGCTTCCAAAGATTTATTAAGTGGCTTATAAGAGCTCAGCCAAATATATGTTTGGATGAAACCTAAATGAAGTCAGTTTGCCTTCTTTCATTTTTAACTTAGAAGCACTCAGAGGAAAACTGTTCTCTTAGCACAGGGAAGATCTGTGCCTCTCAGTACAAATGTCTGCCTTCTAGGAGACAAGTTACTGCATATGTCACAACAGTGGATAGGTACAAAGACTGGTCAGGGGATGGGTCACTGGTCATGGTCAGGGGATTTTAGCAGTTTACAACTGAGGATCAGGAGCTCATGGATTTCCAGGGAACACATTCTGTTGAACTATTGACTAGTGGTGTGCTGATGCAAACTCATTGCAACTATTTAAAAATGCCCTCAAGGGCATTCAAACCAGAGTATGATTTTCTATTCATGTGCCTATTGTGACCAGATGAAAAGCCAAACCACTGTTTCTAAAGTAGAAGGTCCAGGTATCATGTTTTCCTTTCTCTTTCTGTATTATCACACATATAAAATAGTGCTCTGAGCTTGAGAAACTTGATATGAGGTGACTGGGTGACTTGGACAAATCAATTCTATATTATGTGCCACGTCTCTCTAGCTGTTATAGTAATACCTCATTTGCAGAGCACCTTGAGAATTACCAGTCAGCCTGGTAATAGTTGATATCTGTTCCCATTTAGTTCATTCTAGTAGTGTAATAGCATTTAATTAGATAATTAATTTTGCATAAAAATTTATACTGAAATGCACAGTTTTACTTTTTAGCCTGGCTTTTAAGAAATTTTTGGTGCAAACCTAGAACGAAGGACAGTAGGTCAGGAATAATGAAGAACTGATTGTAATTAATTTCTCAAAGCATGACAAAATTGTGTTTAAAAGGGGGTAAACCAAATTCCTGGAAGAGGCTTTTCAGGGTAAACAAGCAGATACAGATCCAAAGTTTTGTCTGATCATAGGATTTATGCCAGAAATGAGGTGTTAATTCAGGAGTGAAAAAAAAAAAATCACATCCCTGAGGTGGTTTTAGAAATCTCAGGAAAGATGCAGCCATACTAACATGAAAATCCTTCCAGTGGTAGAGCTGGATGTGTTTGGGGAACAGGTATATGTTATGTGGCTAAAGAAATTTTTTTTATAGAATCCAAGTCTGCATTTGACAGTACCTTTATCGCCTTCCCACTGAAGATAAAGAATGCAGTGACTCAAGAGATTTTACAAATGAAAAAAACTTGTGTCAGAACTCTGAAATGTTTTGACATATCTAACATATCTAATCTCCCTTTTCCCTTACTGAAGCAGTCAATTCACTGAACCTTTTCTCAGAAACATGCACTAACTGTGTATAAATGACCTTCATGTATTTTCTGTTATCAGTACTTCTCTTATAAAACGTTTGGACTAGTTCAATGACTCACCAATAAGCTGTAAGTAAGGAGAAGGAGTATTTGCATTTTAAGAAAAGGGAGGAAGTGCTAAATTGCTGGCACAATCAGGGAAACTAATTCAAGCCAGATTAGCATCCCAATAAAAATAAATTGTCTTTGCACAGTGTAGAGCTAGACTCTGGATAGATGCTACCATAGGCTGGAGAATAGGAGATTGATTCGGCTATGTGTGTATACACACGCATTCTTCTAAGGTCAACAGATTAATGGTTTTGCTGAGTCAGGTTTTAAAAAGGCAAATCTAGAGTTCCCTTAGGCAAAAGCCTATTCCTTTAAAGCTCTTGTAGATAAATCCTGTGTGTTGAGTTTCGGATATAGAGGGCAACATAATTGCTGTGGTTCACACAAGGAAACCCAATCATCATCAGCAGCACATATCTGAGAAGAGAACTTCAATTAGTTTTAAAACATAGGAAACAAATGATAAATTGACACTGTACCTGGGCACGGCCTGGCTTTTGCACCCATCTTTCCAGGGTAAGCAGATGAGCATTGAGACCTTTCCCCAGTTGATTAAGGAAGGCCAGGTTGAGGGGCACTCCGAATAAGGCATAAAACACACAGAAGATCTGCCCTGACACTGTGCTGGGGGACAGGTTACCATAACCTGGAAGAAAAGAAGAAAACAGCTACATGAAAAGGCTCTACAGTAAGGCTGCAGGCATCATGGAGAGCTCCTAAGCTTGGAAGCTCAACTACATTAAGCTTCATGAACCTGTGAATCTATGATTTTCTGCAATTAAACCAGTCTAAAAATTGCCATGGTTTATGACGAAGGCCTGTGCGTTCACTACTACTAGCTGAAAATGGAACACGAAAAATATTACTCTTATAGGGAATATTGTAACTTGCTATAGGTTTCTGATTTTGTGGTGAGTGCAACTCAGTGCTTCAAAGCAACCTCAAGATGCGCTGTCCATGTACAAGATGATATCGCATGTACCACGTAGGCACTCGGCTTCCTTGGCAGGTGGATACACAAGAATAACAGGCATAATTGGAAACCAATAGAAAACTGTAACTCATGGAGCTTGATTGTCTTGCAGGTGTATTCTGTCCACCAGTTACACATTTCTGGGGGCTTTACAGGATAGTTGGAGAAAACCCAAGTTTATGAGGAAAGAGAGTGCCTCACCTATAGTGGTGACAACAGTTCCCGCAAAAAAGAAGGAGTTGCTGAAGTCCCAGTTGCTGGGATTTGTAGAGTTTCCTTCTGGGTTGACCCCTTTTTCCCATGCTTCCATGAGGACCTGAGGTGGAAGAGGTCAAAGGATAAAAGATGAGGAAGAATGTCAGAAATAGAGAGAAATAAATACCACTTTCCATCTTGAGCAAGCAGAGTGATAACAGCGTAGATAACAGGGTAGAGCTGGACTAAAATGGACAACTGCTGATGTGGTGAAACTTGGAAATAGAGCTGGCCAGGAACTTGAACTCTTGCCACTGGAGAAGTGGTCATTGAAGTAGGATCGGTTCCATAGCTAGATGAAATCTGAGGGGAAGGGAGTGGAGGGATTCCCCAAAGTGATCAAGCTGGGGAAAAAAAGTAAAGCTGTGCCATAAAAAATAAAGGTAACTCCTCTTCTCTTCTTCCACAGTCTAGCCATTTCATTTCAGTTTTTAATGTAGGCAAGTGTAAATGTGTCTACGGGGAGGGGCATGAGGAACATGCTCATTTTTGTTTCCTCCATGTAAGTACTAGTGAGGATGAATTTCTATTTTTGGCTTTGACTTCCCAATAATTTTCAATGACTATTAGGCTTCTCCTAGTCTGAAAGATTACCTAATAAAATATTCTGCTATTCCAGATAGCTCTTACCAGATGACTAAAACTACTATGTGCTAAAAAAAATACTGCTCCTGCATCAAATATCCTGTCAAGTGCCTAAGTGCAGAAAGTGTTCCTTTGCTGTCTCCAAGGATTTTTCTGAAGGAGACTGGTTTCCCTCTGCTCAGTGCCTGGGTTTTAAGAATGCCCTTGTTTGTCACAGCCTTTGTAATTCTTCAAAATGCCTGAGGAATTACTTGTTTGTCTCTTCTAAAGACTTTGTATGATGAAAAGACATGAGCAGGATTTAATAGCAACACCAGCTTCAGCTGGTTCCAGGAGTATGAGACTAAAGATTGATTGAAAGGTTGACTACTGCCAGAAGGATTGCTTTTCTAATGAACATACCCACTACAAGGTATCAAATTTTGTACAGGTTTTGCAATTCTAGGTGATCTGTACTGGTGGACTGAGTGTCGTAAGTTTAGTGGCTAATCTTATTTCTTATTTCTGCTGTAGGATTTTTAGTAAAAAATCCTACAGCATTGGTCAAGCTTATCAGAGGGCTGCTGGGCATCATCACATGTGAGCTCATGACTGAAGTGTCAGCAGAGCATCTTTTCAATACAACAAACAAGTTAATCCATTAAAACCCTGTTCCTAGAATGGGAAGAATTCAACATGTCAGATTTTCTAGAGCCAACTATTTAATTTTCTGCTTAGAAGGAACACACAGAAGGTACTAAGGTATGAATACTTTGAAATGTCTAAAATAATCACAGGTTTAATTTATTTCTGTAAGAAACACTAGACAGTTCTATTAATTTCAAAGCACAAGAGTTCACAGGGGTTACAATCACATTATGAGAGTCAACATGGAAGAGGAAGACAATTTTGAATGTTGAACCCTTCAGATACAGTCTGACAAGGTCAGATTTCTTGGTATGATTGTTGCTTTTGAGTACAACCCCGTGAAATAAATGGCATCCCGGTGCCCAGGAGAATTGTTCCTAAACAAGCAGGTTCCTGTGGGACAGTTAAAATGGCTCCTAGCTCCTTTCATCTACAGCTCAGGTAAGGGTTATGGCTGGGGTGCGATCACAGCAGCTGTTGAATGGTTGGCGACCATTAGCTTTGTCTTTGGGAACAGAAGTAGCCAGTAAGTAAAAGCAATGTGTCATAGTTCACAGTAGCAGTATGAAACCTATATAAAGCTACACTAGGATGTGGAGAGAATAAAACCTTCCTGCTGTTTCTCCTCCTGCCCCCCTGCCGATGCACATTGCAGCCACTTGTGGTCACAGACAAGGATTTGGTCCTTTCAGTCTATGTTTAGATCAGTTCCTTTGAGGCTGAAAAAGTATGGATATAATCAAAATAGGGACTCATAAAGGATACCTCCTTACTCAATGCATCTCAGTTATGTTGTGATAATGGCATAATTTCCTGACCAATATTTACCAGAGATGCATTAGATCACAGAATTTGCACTTTCCCAAAGCTCCAGGCTGCTCATTTTAGGAGCTGCAGCTCAGGGCCACCTCTCAGCTAGACAGTTTTAGCCATGCAGAGCCAATGCAGTTTATTGATACGGAATTGCAAGAATTTGTTTCCTGCACAATCGAGTAAAAAGTTAATGAATTATAAGTGGTAACTCTATTATTAGTGATCATATTAGTGATCATAGATATGCAAAATGAAACCTGGGTCGAATCTCACATTTCAGGATTTAGGTTTAAAGAAAGAGCATTAAACATGAGGTTTAATGAAAGAGCATTTAAAGAAAGGCATCTTATACTTGTTATCTGAACAGACTGAGTCTAGGGACTGTGTTTCACTGCAGTCTGACTACTGTGACTTTTCAGACTGGAACTTCTGACATGATGAACAGGCCTTCCTAACCATATAGTTAAAACAAGCAGAGACACAACTGCTTCCTGCATTAGTTTTAAAGTTAGAGATTTAAAATGGGAAGAGTAGTATTTCCTAATATTAATAAGAGTTAGACAAATTTCTTAACCAGTCTTATAAATAACAGGTGACTCAGAGAGAACCTGCATTTCTGTGACCCTTGAGGACTACCAAGTACTTTGAAGCTTGGTGCATTGTAGGGGGTTTGGTGCCCTCAGCTGGTTTTATCTGGAACAGCTTACAAGTGAAATTGTATTTAATTATGCAGAGACATAACAAAATGTGATTCTCTGAGTGGCACAGCAGTGCTAAGAAAGCTCCACTGGAGCCAGAGTGAGAAGAATCTGGACACGTGTGAACCTTCCCTAAGGTTTCTAGGGTAGCAGAGATTTACCTAAAGCTTTAAATCCTGTAAAGTATCCCAGTAAGGTTTAGAATGAGAATCAGGGTTTTCGCCTCTATCGCTATCAGAGAGATAAGGAAAGGACAGGTAATATCACCAAATGCAATAGCTGAAAAAAATAGACATGTTTTTAGGCATGTAAGTTCTTGAAAACTAGTAATTTTCTGGCCAATGCCCAATGTTCCATAAGAAATATATCACAGGATTGGTAATCAGAACATTGGCTTTGTAGACAGAGGTTCAGGCACCTTTTCTACCCTTTCTAATCTGAAATTCACTGTTTGCTTAAATCCATTTACAAAATCTAGGCTTTTTTTTATCAAAAGCATGTACCTTCGTGGAAGTCCTGTAAGTGCAAACTCGCAGCATAGAGTTTTTATCAGGTTTAGTGACACGGTAGAGAGAGTTGAAAGTATTTAGGCACCCAGCTCTGCATCTGGGTAGATTTTGAGCACAAAGTGGTAGTTCAAGGACTTCTATCCAGTTCTTGCAATGCTAGTATGAGAATATAATACCAAGAAAGGTATCTCCAGGAAGTTTTGAGGAATAGATTAAAATGTAATTGAAGATGTCGTTAATTGACAACCCATATTGAATAAGAGATCTTTATCTCTTCTTAGAAGAGATAGGTAACACAGTTAGTGATGGTTGGCTTTATCTTTTCTTTAGAGGCCTGTAAGTGTGGACCACCTTCAAAGACGGTAGACAATTTCTAGTACAAAAGGGCTGAATTTGCACAGGTTTGGACTGGAGAACCTTGGAAGGGCAACCTCCTTATTTAGGTTTGATTCTTGATTTTTTCCCCATGCATAATTCCCTGTAATAATTAATGAGGGAGCTGAGAACCATGAAGTTGAAATTACAGCAGTGTAATGCACAATAGTGCATCAGGCAGATTTACATATTTTGGGAGTTCATGACTGGGAGAAGAAAGTAGATCAACAGATCAAGATACAGAGGTATATGAATGGGCTTGAGGAACCTCTGCCTTTAATTTAAACATTTAGACCTTTAATATTATGGACAGCTGATCTGTTTAACACATATTTGGCCACAATAGTATAATTTCATCTAACGAAAATAATACTGGAGCCAAAATAATGAGAACCTGTTCCTCTTACCTGTACAAACTTTTCCAGAGCTTGTCTGTCCAAGCATGTGTAGTTCTGCAGGAAGTTGAGCTTCTCCAGCTGGAACTGGTCCCGAAAGTGGGTCTCTGCCTGCTTCTCCAGAAACTGGAACACCATAGCACCCAGGAGGAGGTAAAAGAGATACCCCAGTACCAGCAGCGGAGTCCAGCTCATCTGCCGGTTGTGTATGGTGAGGAGGGGCATGCTGCTGCTCTGCTGTTGCCAGTCCCTGCTCAGTACTTAACAGGTTACTGTCCCAAGATGTGTGTGAACACCCAGAAATCACATACCCATGTTCCCAGCTACTGCCCTGGAGAATTCTTTAATAGAACATACAGGTATCAGGGCTATGCAAAATGAGACTAACAGAGAAATTTTATCCCTTCACATCTGTTCTCTATCCAGATTAAAGGGTGAGCATTTATGGCTTGATAAAAATGTGAATTATAGTGTTTTTCTCCTATTAAAACAACTTTTATCCAAAGATCTTAATCAAATGAATGAAGCCCTCTGAGACTGGTATTGGCTTCCAGGCTGGGAAGCTGAATCAAAACTGTGGTTATATGACTTACCCTGGGTCAAATGAATATGGAGTCACGGATAGACTTAAATTCTTAACAAGTAAAGCCTTACTCTAAACACTAGACTTCTGTACCAGAAAACCCTATAAACTCTAATTACAGCAGACTCCCCAGAACAAAGAAGAGTATGGAGCTGAATAAATGGAAAAGTCAATAGCTGCCGTCTGTACCATTGCTGGCACAAGTAAAAGCAGCATGATGAAGCTTATAAACACCCTGAATTCAGCCTGGTCACATGACAGAACCTCTCTTTCTTTTCTAACCCTAATAAAATCAATCTCCTCACTGCCTGGATGCTGCTTCTGAACTATTTGTCAGATGACTCCACCCTTTAGTCCGTAGAGTTAGAGAATGCACTACTCATGCCTACTGCTTTCTCTCTCCATATTCCCTTTTAACCCAAATGCATAAGGGGCAAGGAGGGCTTAAGGTTAATCATTGGCTAAAAAAGTATCAGAGGTTCACTCATGGGAGTCTTAATGATTATCATGCACTGCAAATGAGCTGGTCTTGCATATTTTTCTGTGGGAAGAGCTTAATGGCAAGTGTCATCTATGCCACACCGCTTCCAAAACAAAACACACGCGCACACACACACACAGAAAGAAGGCCAGGTGGCTAGGGATGCAATTTTGTTATTAAAATCCCTTCCTGTTAAAATGTTCTGGATACAGATACCTCTCCTTTGCTTAGCATTCAGATTGTTTTCACCTACCTTCGAACAAGAGTTAGTGCTCACAGAAAAAGATTGAAAAAAAATTATTTCATTGATATCCCTATTTGGGAAAATCCCTGTACTTGCCATTTGTACTGTGCTTGTAGCCTACAGCCAGGCATCATCCAGAAGAGGATGACTGACTGGCAGCAGAAGTCTACTTAGCACTGTGAAAAGTGAAAATTATTGTGGACAACTCCGAGGAGACCATCTTGGACTTTTGTCTGGTACCACTGTGTCGGTGTGACTGAGGGACAGAAAGACTTCAGAAGAGAAGTGCAATGTGCAAGGACTCAGAGACTTGGTGCTCTGGCATTTCTTTTCAGCTGAAAAAGTGAAACATTTGGGAGATAGAAGTTACAGTGGCACTGATATTACTGAGCACTTCAACAACATTATGAAGCAGTCTGATCTGAAGCAACTGAGATGTCCAACTGACAGAAGGCCTTCTCTTGGTTTGTGCTAAGGGTGACAATTACTTAGTATCTAACAAGAACATCTCTTTTGGTTGGAGCTTGTTGTTCCATACCTTATGCAATGGGAAGGGTTGACAAACTGGGATGTTGCACAACTGCTTGTTACACTAGCAGGGCTCTCTCTGATGAGACTTCCAGGTGTTTGTCATGTTGTTTATAGGACCTATGTCTACCAGGCCAAGAGAACGCCAGTCTCCTGGTTTTCTGGAATGGGTGCAAACCCAGATGCATAGCTGGGCTGAGACATATTTTCTCAGCTGAGTAAGTTTCACAATTAAGGGTATGAAACTATTAAGATACAAATGAAAAAATAGAGCACTGAATCTCTTTTACGTCCCCTTCTATTCTGTTCAGTTCAGTTCAACAAAGCATTCCAGCTGCCAAACCTGGCAGTCTAAATTATGCCTTAAGAAAAAATGTCCACTCAGGCTTACTTTTGGAATCTTAATTTTTTGAGGGTGTTGCGAATTGGGTCACTAAAATTACAAAGGTATTTTTACTTCTATACTATAGTTATTCCTCACGGCTAGGCTTCGCGAACGAAGATTAGAGAAGGACTCTACCCACACTTGCTACAAGCACATCGATGGCTAAAGAGGCCAATGAGAGATAGACAAGTCCGGTTGCAAAAGGCACAGCGGAAAGTCTCCTTAGGTGGTATCGGCAAGACTTGTGCCAAGTGCCAAGGACTCCCTGAAACAACATCTCAGCTGTGGCCATATTTATCAACATCATTGGTCTACTCTGGCCTCCAATCGGGAGACATGGAGACACACTATTTATAATGCTGCTGCTTGTTTTGAGAACACACGCAGAATCATTTCTGAGGAGAAATGACTCCTCTAGTGTCAGGTTGCAATATAGGAATCAAACAAAGCCAGATTGTGTGCGGCAGCCCAGAAGTTATGTCTTGCCACAGGAAAAAAAAGAAACTCAAATATATACATTTGAAAGTAAACTGAAGACTTACGATTTTTGTGTGACTTCTGAATCTGGAAGAGGGAGTTCAGCATGGCTTATCACATCAAAAATTAAATTTGCTTTCCAGGTAAAAAGGTATAATATACAAAGTGCTGAAATAACAACACTAGCAGATCCCTTTTGATGACAGGATGACAAAGCACACTGTCTAATTTAACTTCTCTGTTCCTCTTCTAATGCTCTTCTGATTAAAAAAATAAATAAAACCTGAGTTCACAAACAGAAATAAAAAGTGCTGAATGCAAGAACTTCTTAAGAGCAGCTGAACTTGGAAGTTGACTGTTCCTCAGAGGTCCTGCTTTTCCAGAGCTCCCTGCCAGTGTTGAACATAAGAGTGCATCTGGTTTCAAAGTTAAGGAATGGTTTCTCACGAAACATAGTTTTAATCCAGGGCTGAACACAACCTCCTTGATTATTCCTTTGCTTATCATGTTTTTCTTCTGCAGTGTGACTGACCCAATAGGATCCAGCTTTTCCCACAGAAAATCTGAGCCATTCTGGAAAGGGCAGATAGGAAAATGGCATCCTGGTTAACAATCAATATAATAATTTTTCGTGTATTAATTGGAGCAAATCAAAGGATTCAGGGTTCTCCAATTGCTTCACCTATTGTTGTTACAATCCCTAACAGACTTAAACATGGATAGATACAAAATAAAGGATGGGCCAAAAATAACTGACATGGTTTGCTCACTTTCTGCACTGGTTTTCAAAAGCCAGAAAAAATACCATTGTGATCAATAGGAGTATAATTTACATTGACGTAAATAAGCTCTTCCTAAAATAAGTAATAGAATGGTTGAAAGATACCTTGGCTGATCCTGTCATTCACAAATTTCTGATGAAGAATGATTTTTTTTTTGACTAGTTTTTCTGGTAGAAATGTCTCTGTACGTAACTAGTTGACAAAGTGGATGCAAAGGTCCAGGGATCTTCTTCCACTTGCTATGCATTTCAGCTTGAATAGTTTGTACAAGGAAAGACTTAATTGTTTTTAATTTGCTTTGCTTCTTGAATGACTTTTAGACTCTGCACTTCAGAAAAGAATTGAGGAAATTATTTTAGCACTATGTTAAGTATAAATAACAACCATTTCATTTTTTCAGGCATGACACTGCTATCTGGCAATTTTCTATTTCTGATCTTGGTCTTACTCCAAATTTGACCCAACCATGATTGATGTGATTTATGCTCACATAGGTGAAAACATGAAACATTTTCAGATAAAAGGTATAAAGAATTCTAAGATTTTAACAGGATTCCATGGGAAAAAAAAATCAATTTCCTTGAATTCTGTGGTTATTGTATTGGAAGTAGGTCTTGTTTGTGTTCTTCATCTATATAAATACATTTGAGTAAATCCACTGTTGGCCCACAAATACAATTATTTGTTTAGTTCACTGTTTGTATCAAATGAAGCACCACGGCTGCCCCAAAAAAGGATGGAGAATAATCTTCAAACAAACTCAGGTGCAGCCCCTGAGATTTCCCTCAAGGAAAAGGGAAAAGAAATCTTTACTTTTATTGTGGGGGTGTCAAATCAAGCCATGGATAGTAACCACTTCTAAATATCCAGTTTAAATTGCTTGTCTTATAGGTGAGATTTCAAAGCGAACAGTGCAGGAAGTGAAACAGAAAAAAAAATGAGAAAAAGATCATTTAACATTGATTTAAGCAACAATAAAAATGATTCATTTGAAATAATCTAAAACCAGAAGTTTGATTGTTGTAGTTATTAAAAATGGACTTTGAAAAGACAAATAAATTCTATATAAAGCTACAAAATATGCTATATGTAACAGGACATTCCCAGATGTTCATCTCCTTGGCAATCGTATTCACCACCTGCATATTTGGTACAGGCAACATTTTATTATGTTGAAGTGTTCTCAGTTTATGCTATTGACATAAAATACTTGCATCCTGTGGTTGATTAAACCAGGTAAGTGTATATTACGTTATATGCTTACACTGTTACACATGTGAACCTCATTATTCCACTTCAAAGCCTCTTTCTTAAAAAATGCAGGAGTGACAGAGGCAGATTGAATTAGGCATGTCCATCTTCCAAGCACGAGAAACTCAACTTGGGGTTATGCAATTTTCTTTTTGAAGCTCTCTGGAAAGCTGCAGTGGCCAGGAAGTGGTAAAATGCCCAAGCCAAAAGCTGGTTAGCTCAAGGGTTTCACTAATGCCGTTCCAGACTGTGTGTAGAGCCCTGGCAGATTCAGCATAAATGAGAATAGAGCCTTTGACCTTTATTGCAAGTCTGAGTCATACCCTGACCCTTCCAAAAGCTACACTGCTGTAGGAGACCAGAGGATGTGTATCTTCTTCTGAAATAAACCATGTAGGAGATTGGAAATGTGTTGAAATACGAGATCATCCGCAATGTCTGGTATCAATTAATCCCAGAAATATCAATATGATATCTAGTACTCTACAGCTACTTCCTCAAGACATTTCCATCAAAAAAAAAAAAAAGATTTATTCTGATTGCAGAGAATAAAAAAATGGTATTTTCCATATGAACATTGAACCAATTGCAACTAGATATCATGGTGAATTGACAGGAATGAGATATGTATGAGAATTTCCATGCTTAACAATACTGTTTTACATGTGGCTTAGGGAGGAGTCAATACCAGTATAAATGTGGGCCTCTGATTGTTTCTTCAAGGTGGTAAATACTTGGGTTATTTCAATTAATCTTGAAATTATATGAAGAGAAAGAAGCTGCATAAACAATAATTCAGCTTATATTTAATACAGTGTTTATATATAACAGAGTGAGAAGAAGAAAAATAAAGACAGACAGATAACAATTCTGGAAGAGAGTCATTTTAATATAATCTCCAACAAAGCAGACATTTTTCCACCTCTGACCAAATCCTGGAACTCCCTCTTTCCAAAGTAAGAGTAGATCTGACTTTTACCTCGCCTTGTACATACTAAATCCTGCATAAAGATTACCAATTTATGTGCTGACTTCTACAGAAAATTAAAAGGCAAAAAAAAGTATAACTTTAATTTCTTTAATTGATTGCATATTACTTGTTAATTAGATAAATATATATCTTCTATAGGTTTGAACCTAGCAATTCACCAGGTACCTCTGTATAATTAGGATTTGACAGAGAATTGAGTATCAACAATTTAAAGAAATATACATCCTTAAGAATATGTAACTTCTGCCAATATATTCTTTTATTTTTATGTAAACAACCCAAATCCTTCCAAACACATGACTATGAGATTATCACTAGCATGAAAAAGATATTTTTCGATCTGGTAGTATATGTGGTAGTATACATATATCTCAGTATATGTATTTCTCAGAGAAATAGACTGTATTTTGAATTGCATTTTTTGATTTTGGTCTGATGTGTAAAATAAGTTGTTGCATACTCAGATATAATGCAATAAAGTGGTACAGAGCCAATAGTGAACTTATATTGTATATAAGATATAACTGCATTTAAAATTTCACATCCCATTTGTGTTTGAGAAGTGTTTGCTCAGTTCTATATTAAGCCTATTAAGTGTAAATGTTTCTTCTGAAACCTGCATATTCTGGGTGGGTGTATATTTTGCACAACACTTAAAGCGTTCAAATAAAAACAGTTGGGAAAATTATGTTCTAAAATACATTTTTTTGTATTACAATGCAATCTCGGTATTCTAATAATCTGATATGAAAACTTCTATTCCTTGGAGGAAAAAAAATCTTAAATGAAATTCTATAGAATTTTATAACCCAGATAACTACTATTAATGAATAGATATCTCTTGATGGCAAATAGGTGTAATTAATAAAGCCTTATGCTTTATTAATTGATGCAAAGAAAAACTATCAGCAGTAATAAGTTTCCTAGATTAAAGATGTAGAAGAGCATTAACACATTAGGTAATTTCAACACGTAGAAAACATACAATGAATTCTCATAAACATATTTGGGAAACTCCTGATTAGTTGTTTCAGTTTTGCTTAATCCTAATGCAAGATGAAGATAGTGCAAATACTCAAAAATCTATTGCCAGAGAAATGGATTTTGCTGTCAAATATGAATCATTTATATGCCTTTAACAATGCCTTCAGACTGTATGTCTGAAGTACTTACTTGTACCTGTTTCTAAACAGAAGAGGAAGGGAAAGAATAAAGGTCTTTCACTTTTCTAAAAGGAAATGGTGGGCTGTGACAAGAGTTTCATTTGTTCCCCAAGCCTGAAAGGAGATAAATAATACATTAGACTACATTTCAGATTGCATTGGCAGTTTTAAAACAAACTTCAGAAACACAATTGAGAAGAAAGAAGAAAAAAATCCTTTCATTTAAAAATTTAAGACACAAAAATCATTAATGTACTCTTCTGCATTTTCATTTCTCTACAAGACTGAACAAGGCAACAAAAGCATGTTGTAGAGGAGTAGTCCTTTGTAAAAAGGAGTAGTCCTTTGTAAAAAGCTTTCCAATGCAGTTATTACAATGGTTTAACAATCCCAGCAAGGCCCTGTGAATGTACTTGCTTTAATTCCGCTCTGTTTAGAAAGCAAATGGTAACGACCTACAATCCCTAAGGTAATCTTTACTGAGACCTCTCATTCCCACTCCTGCATTACTGTCACTAAGGATATTGAGCATTCCCATGCTTTCTGTTTATGGAACTCATTTTCCACTCTGTTGGCTTCTGCACACATTTCCTCCCCCCCCACCCCTTACGCCCCAGCTGATGTAAAGTAAGGCCCTCAGTTTGCCTCTAAAATACTACTGATATAGAAGTTTGAAAGGGTCAGGATCGATAAAGGAAAGAGCAGTAATGATGTTGACATTTTTTAGGCCTAGCAGACTTTGGTTTGGCTGATCCCATGCTTCCTCACGTTGTTTCCTGCAGGGCACTATGTGTGTTAACAGTCATGCAGAGAGTGAATACATTTGCATGCAAATGCAGAAATGATTATTGAACATTGAAGAGAGTTTGGGAAGGAGGCAACAGAACATTGGACTGGGACTCAGCACACCTAGTTTCTGTGTGAAAGTGACTCAGCTTAATGGATTTGGGCAAATTCTCTTTGGTTTATTTTGTATATGTTTGAAACTTCTTGAGGAAAAGTTACGTGGGAGACTGGTAAAACATAATTTTTTTCCCCAAAAGTTATGAGAGTACATTCATTCTTCTTTCTATCTCTATCTAACTGTACACCTGATAGTTTTTCTCTTTGGGGGCAGAAATGGGGACATCATAGTCCCCATCCTTGCCCCCTGAAAGAAAACCCTCCAGTTCTGCTCGGCTTTGGATGCAAGTGTTATTGGAAACTCTGTATAGCCATTGATGCACAAACACCACAGCAGTTGTTGTGCCTCATCTCCTTTTAGTCTAGAAACAAACCAAGTAAGAGTGAAATGATGTACTCACAGGAAAAGGGAACACATAACACACATAACACTATAACAGATGCAGGAATAGTGGAGTTGCTGAGCCCATTTTCCTCTCCCAATTAGAAAGGCTACCACTGCACCTCATAAATGTCCTCAGGTTTCACTGTGGTGCTGAATCACAAAGTACTTCTTTAGTAGTACTAATCTGTAGATTTTACCCTCCTTCATCTTGCTAAATTAGAATTTACAAATTTTTTTTGCTCAATGGTTCCCGCTATCAGTGATTCCATCCCTCAAATCTGGAAGGTTTTCCCTTTCCACACAAGCAGTCAAGGAAGAAAAGCATTCTTTTATATACTAGATAGACTCCAAATCCTTCTCAGAACTTGCTGCTGAGCTGTCTCTTTGCTATGACACATTAGGTCCCTATACAATTTGTTGTACTGACAAGGCACTCTTTAATTTTTGTTCTGCTGCCTATGCTTAGTAATTGATTGAGTCATCCAGACCTACGCTGCCAGGATGATCAAATGCTACTCCATTCCTTTTCATCTACTTAGGGCAGCTCATCTTGTCTAACTGAACTTCAGAACAATTCTAAGTCCTGATTGTCCTTTGTTCTGAAAGAATACCTTTTATGACTTGGGGTCTAAATAGTTTTCAATGTTGATAACGTCTAGTCCCTTCTGAAACTGATGGATGATGCTAGGTGATAGCCTGTGGCTGAAAACAATCAGGACGGAAAAAGCATTTGAGAGAGACATTTTTTACATGGTATGATTTAGGAGAAAATCACAGATGTGCTCTTGTTAGTTACATTACTGTACGTCACAGATTGAGTTAGATTTGGACCTTCTAAAGGCCTGAAATGTTTGTTGTAAGACACTTATCTCTAACCTTCTTCTGGTGAGCTGCCTATAAAATCAACTTAATTTCATTTGCAGAAGAAGCCTGACAACAGCTTTTCTAAATAAAGACAAAAGGGATCCCAAAGCCTAACGTGTTAAGTGTTTGCTTTGGATGAGTGTAGGGAGGCTGTTTTTTCAGCCACTGTATGTTTACCTGACAGTTTTCTGATAAGCAGTGTGATAGCAAAGCCCCACTTTGTGACAGTGCTAACACCATCTGCCAGGTGCTGATAGCTCGTTGAATAATTCTGTCATCAGCACTAAAGTGCTGATGGAAAGTTATTGCTTCAGTAACCACTACAGCTTTCATCTTCTGTCTAATTGGTTGCTGCCACTAAAAACTCAGAAAAAAAAAAGAAAACCACAGGTCATTTTTCTTTATCATGATGAATTACTTTTAGGCTGTCTTGCAGTGCCACCATTGTTTATTTATTGCTTTCTGCTTCCTACCAATTTTACTTATCTACACTCTAGAGTGAACTTTATTACGTACCTGTGATTGCTCTCAGTACCCAGTTTGATATAGTTTCATTAGACCTTGATATAGTGAAATACCTGTTAAGGAGATACTCTCTGCTGGACACAGTGGGCCAGTTTCCCTCCTGAGGTAGGGTACAGTGAAATAATTTGAGTAATCTTTATTTGGAGACAGTTGTTACAACTAAAGTTGAATCAGATGAAAAAACAGGCCAGATAGTTTAAAGAAAAATTTGGAAGTATTTTAATCATCAAGAAACCTAATTCAAATGCATTTACTTAAGGGTAAAGTAATATACTGTGCAGGCTGCAGAGCCATGCATGCCCAAGAAAGTTGACTGATAGTGACTGAGTAAAACAGAGAGCCTTCACAGTTTTGCACTGCAGCACTGAGCTACCAAAATAAATACAAGTGAAGAACCTCAAGTGTTTAGAACGGCTGAGAACATAATGTAATATAACTGAAACCAGAATCAGTTCTCACTTGAGTCAGTATTACGTGGACCAAAGCTATTTTGGCTTTAAAATGCTGTACCCGAGATTTTGGTTTGGCTTCCTAATTTTTTGGCAGGATTTACCTTTCTTTTGCAGGATCCTCTGTCTTGCTTTAATGAAAGCTAGGATGTCAGCATCAGCCTGGCTGTCTCCAGTCAGAGGAATAGATGTACTTGAACTTGGTGGGGTCCTGAAATAAGAAGTATACTTGTGGGCTCAAGTGAGTAAGAAGGTTAATTTTTCTATCTCCTCTTTTTTTCACCATGGAGGACTTTGTTCTTCCATACCTTGTTGGAGATGGCATATTTTAGAGGAGAATTGAGTCACAATTTCTTAATGGTCTTACGTAGGTGCCTAGGATTAGCCAATATCTTTTTAGTGTGGTAAGACTACATGCTTATCAGCTATAAAACCTCTCACAAAGGGTTAAAAACATTTTACTGCTGAGTCAAAGACTTACTGCCAAGTGGAAAAGCCTAATGTAGTGAGTTTACCAAGAAAATGATGGATGGGACTATGCTGGGTGTTTGTTTGCTTCAGGCTGCTATAAATTTGAACAGATCGATAGTATTTTTGCCTACTATGAAGGAATTAAATTTTCATACATACACAGAAGTAAACAATCACATGACATTCATGACATTTTCTGACAGATGCAACTTCTTTCTGCTGCTGAGTCTCCAGTCCCAGCTGAACACTTGCATATATGCGGTCAAATCATTGACTTACCGCTGATTTTGATAGACTCTCCGGTGGTATAAGATGATGTAATACAGTGAAGCTGCTCTAATCACCTAAGAAAGCTGAGAATTTGGGCCTGGGTCTTTAACCTTGTTTGAAGATTAAGCACTAATACAGTGCTTAATCTTCAAACAAATACATTGACAGAAATACAGTGACAAAAATTTCAAATACAGAAGGACAAGTGGAACTGAAGGGAGAAACCTTTTTTTTGGATATCCTACCTTTGTAATTATAGTTATTTCCTCTGTTCCTTACTGACTATTGCAGTAGAAGGTAATTGTGACTGACATAAACAGCAGTCTGATATCCTTATCTTTGTTCAACTAATGAAGTTCTCACTTGCTGAATCAGTGAACCAAAATGGAAAATAAAGAGTAGAAATTAAGTCCCCTATTTTTACAAAATTTACAAGGTGATTGCGGAACACCAGTAAAGAAATATTCTCTTACTAATTTTCATTTGATTAGCATCAGTAAAAAAAAAATAAAACCCCACAATATATTTGAGAAGATATTATCTAAATTTTATTTTAGCTTCTCTTTTTCTTCTGCTTTTCCTGAACCCAAATGCAATTTAAAACATTTAAACAGGTTTTGGGGGATGAAACTTTTCAATTTTTTTCTGTTCTAGAAATGGATTTTTTTGGAAAATGAAAGAAAAAAACCCTTGTGCTTTGTTCTTACTAATGCAGTATGAAAAATAGTAACTTAACCATATTTTCCTAAGGCCCTTAATACCCAGGACTGTTAATCACAATAAGAATATAACTTCAGTAAGTGTAGTGACTCAGCACAGTATTTCAGTGGGAGAAAAGGACATGGAAATGAACACACTAGAAAAAAAACAGAGGCTCAAAAAAATCAGTTTCTGTTATCCTGCTAAGTTAATTTTCACAAAATAGTACCTCTTTTGAGGTACATGACATGTAACCTTTTCCAAGCCTGACACACCTGAGCTACTGTTGTAATTTTATTTTAATAGAATAATTTGTAGGAGGGAGATTAAAAATATTTTAAGGACAAAATCACAAGTCTGAAAAAAATCTCTGCCTAATTCCAGCATTCTGCAATTCTGCAATATGTACATACTCTGATCTCTCTTCTTTTCAAATATTTTATTTAGTCTGAAAGAGTCCCTTTCTCTGGGGAGAGATACTCATGAGGACTCATTAGCTTATAGGGAAAAAAGCCTCAGGCCAAACAAGAAACCACAACTTTAATGCTGATAATGCAGCTGGCTGGTGTAAAGCTGTATGACAGCCTTGCTGTTGTTTTGGAAGTTGGAGGAAAATCTGCAAGTTTTTTTTTTTTCCTTGAAAAAATTTTATTTTTCAAGGAGACTGCTGTTAAATAGTCTGATGGAGGATTATCTAGGCATTATATTACTTAGTACTTTGCTTTTTCCTCTGAATAGCCCAGGTACACTTCTTACCTTGCTTTTAAAGTAGGATTACTAAAAGTGATGGAATTGTTTTTCTCGGCTGGATCTTCATTAGGGCTGACTCTTGTGGTCTCTGAAAAACTGGAATGGGAAATGAAGAAATGAAGGAAAATGAAGGTAATTAAGGAAATGAAAAAAGAATATAATCCTTGTGTATCAAATATTAATACATACACTAGGTAACTACAAAGAAGATGGTTTTCAAGATTCTTTTAGATCTATATAAAGCACTTGTTTACTGAAAGAAGATTTTCAGTTTAATCCGTATGATGATTAGATCTATGTAGCTATGTGGCTATGCAAGAATGACAAATTAGCTCATAAAGATTATACTTTTAGTATTTGCCTTCTAAGCTGGGCTTGTAAAGCACTTTGATGTATCTGATGTACAGTTAGGAATGGTATATTTAGTTCCCAAACTGACTATTAGCGAAGTGAGGCCTTAGCTCATTTTCCATTGTTTTTCTTTAGTCAGGCAAAATTATTACCAAAATCAGTAGGAGACTGGATAAAGACTCAGTGAGGACTTTGGGATGTGACTTGTTGATGACAGGAAAATATATTGCAAAGAGCTGCTGTGCATTCCTGCCCCTGCAGATATCATTATCAAGGAAGCTCACTGCTAGGGAGGCAGTTTTCTGCCACTGCATATGCTGTCGGATCCAGTGCCAATCTTAGAGTGGAAACACTGAATTACTCAGTTTAAGGATTTTTCCAGTAGATGGCAGGATTGGCAAGTTCTTGCTTTTCTAACTCAGCAGTAGTTCGTTCATTGTTGGCTGATGAATTGATATATCTGGCAGAGAACTTGAAAAAGGAAAGAAATGTATTACTAAAATTTTACTGTATTACATTGTGCCAGGTTCAGTTTTGCAGAAGATATTGTGCCCAGGAGTATAAGTTATTTTCAGATGAACAGTTTTAGTTTTGCTGTATGTTCCTCTTCAACTCTTCAAGTCCCACACCATTCACACCTGCCTAATTCAACTAAAGCATCGTAGTACTTGAAGATAATAATTTTCTGAACTTTATTACACCTACATATTACAAGAGCTAGAAAGGATGTGCGAAGTTATTACCTACTATGTGGTTTGACAATATCGGGGAACTTCACATCATCATTCTGCCTTAGGATTTCCTGAATGTTTTTTCCATTAATTTGGCGGCTCTTAAAAAAGAAGTGATTTAGGCTTTTAAATTCAGTTTTCTGAAAGCACTCTGTGTCAGTGCCCTGAGGTACCTAGGCATCCAAGTCATATAACCGTGGTTTAATAAATCACTATACATCAATTAAACCATAGCAACTATCCATGACTCTTTTCTAAGCCTACAACAAATGTAAGGTAATGTGACTTAATGTGATTCTTTTTCATTGCTTTCTTTTAATTGAAATAAGCTTATTTTCTTTTTATTTGCCATGCACGGAATGTATAATTTTACAAATACTGTGAGTCAGCTGAAGTATTTTATTTTTAAACTGCAGTAGTTTATAGTTGGAACTGTTTTTTCCATTGAATTTAAATTAAACTTATTATTCAAAATTGTTTAATCCCCATTTTAAAGGGGATTTAGATTCAGAACAATTAAAAAAACCTAGACACTACAGGTGGGGCAAAGTTTTATCTCTAGGGATCTGACTTTCAAGTGGATTCCTGGACCCAGGGACAATATGCCAAAATTTACCTTAGGGTGCTTTGGGAGAATTGGGTACCCAAGGAAGGGAATATTAAAAAAACCCCCCCATTTATACTGAAAGAAATTATGCCAGAATTAAAATTAACATTACTGTGCTTAGAGATGGACATTAACGTTCTATCCTCTGCCTGTGGGGTTGCAGCCAGACATTTTTAGTGTGGGATGCAAACTGTTGAGGAAATGTATAAGGAATCTTAACACTGTTTTTGAAAATGACTCAAAGTGCTGCTTCCACATGAGGTTAATAATTAGTGTACTAATCTAAAAGATGAGTTCCTCAGCTTGGCACAACTCAAATCCATGTTTTATGTATCCCAGAGATTTCTTTAATCCCTAGGCTAGAGGGATGGTCTGGATGGGGATAATGTGCATCCTTCGTACTGAAGCGCTGATAGTGGCATTGCAGGATATGTTGAATCATAAGGTGATAAAAGAGTGTAGTTTTGCTGTGCAGTGGTTTGTATGCTCAGATGCAACTTGCTCCTAGCCTGTTCTTAGATGTCAGGACTCTCCTCCTTCATCTGAGTGTTAGATGCTGTTCCAGTGATGAGAAATTTTCTAGTAATGCTCTAAATTTAATGGAAAGTCATTATGACAGCATGAGGAGGGGGTAATGATACCCCTCTCTGTGTGCTAAGCCTGAAGGACTGAACATCTCAGGATGCTCAACAAAGACAAACAAAACCGTAGCTGGCCCTCTTCAGTGTGATGATTGTCTTCTTCGAGCAAGAGGTTGGTCTAGAAATCTCTAGAGGTGCCATTGAACCACAAACAGGCACTCCTGCGTCATATTTTGGTTTTGGATGGACATACAAGGTATATAAGGCCTATCTCTTTGTCTGTCTCCTAAGCTCTAACATAATTCGTGTTGTTTTGACAACGTATAATTCCCATTTGCGTTCTGAATCTATCTGATTTTTCCTTGAATTGAATTTAAGAAGTCTCAAAACACTGTTTCCTGACAACTTTAGTAAAATTTCTGCTTTTCTTCTGGAGATTAAAGATAGTCTGTGAGCTTTGTTTGTTTTTGTTTCTCAAGTTTGATTTTTTTACCTAGTACCTGAAGCTTCATCCAGAGGATAACATGCTTTTTTTGGGGGGGAGAGGGGGAATCCTCTGTTGAGGGTATATTTCTCAGTCAGGCATGGAGCAGCAGCTAGAGAAATGTACACAGTGTTGCAGCAGTGTTTCCCTTGCTGCAGGAACCCAAGGACCAGAAACAATTGGCCCATGGACTGATCAGCTCCATCAAGCACACAGGATAGAGAAGCTGGAGAGATAATGCACATAATAGTGGGAATGCTTAATCTGCCAGCTCAAAAATAGTGGAAAGTCAGGTAGATTAAAATGGAAAGTGAAAAATTTGACGGTGTGCAATCTCTGTAATGTTAAAAAACCCTCAACTGCAATTCTCCAGTCATCTGAGCCTTGGACATGAGGGGAACAGATGTTCTGTGTAAAGACAGGAAAGATTCAAGCTGCTTAAAAGCTGAGCATTTCAGTAGTTGGTTACAAAATCAAATTTGGCCTAGCTTGCAAATTCATAGATAAATTGTTCAAGTTGTCACCACAGAATGTGAAACCTTTTGAAATGTCATTAATTGACGATTTTATTCCCAGATTATATTTTATCATCACGTAACATTAAGGAAAATTGGCAGGAATAAAAAATGATTAGACAAAATGCTGCAAACATGTAAACATTGCCCTTGTTTCACATAGCATTAATACAGGAAGGAAATTTTGCAATTCAGGACAATAATTGATAGAAAATCTGATGCTCAGAGTCATCGGAGAACACAAAGAGTTATTTGAAAATATCTCCAGGGGAATCTAAAGTGCTAGGGAGATTTTGAAGAAGAAATAGGACAGCCAAGGAGTCTGAGATTTAACATACTTGGGTCTGGCTGGAATAGGACAAATAAGATTCAGTAAAAGGGAATGAGGAAGGTTAAGAAAGATCTGACTGAGCTAAAAAGGAACGCATTTCTTCTTTTTATAAGATTTGAATAACTATTTGCTTGATTCGAGGGGAATACAAGAACAGTTTAACACAAATTAAATGTTCAGTGAGAGAAGTAACTTGAATAGACAAGAACCTGACAAATTCCTTAATGAAAGCCATTGTGGGAGAAGACTATACGGGGAAGAACGAAATGCTGTGCTTGAATGCTGAAGTGAAGCACACATGGAGTGCTGAGCCCAACATGCATTTTCGGACTTTTTGCAGACTTGACAGGAACCCATTAAGAGGCATAAACACATATACAGTATGAGTTGCAGTTAGCATCACAAGCTTTCAAACCTTATGTACAACTCTTTTATTAACACACACTCATTTCAACACTTAACAATTTAGCCATTTTTTTCAATTGTAAAAAGAGATATGTTTGGCCATGAATCAAGTGTCTTTTATATGTGTATCTTTCTTAAGCCTCAAAAGGATTACCAGCTTCCCTTTTCTGTTATTTTAGTTATACATTGATTTAGTATAAAATACGATCTGAGCTCTCCCAAGGCTTAATTTTCCCTGATAACAAGACTAAGGTGTGTCAAAAAATAACAATCCACACAAATTGCGTGCTAGATGGTGATCAAAAGATTTTGTTCAAACACATATAAAAATCTCAAAAAAGGTGATAGAGTATACCTGTATCCTTTGTAGGATGATTATTTCTAATCCTGAGGACTGTATTCACATCCATTCACATTCAGGAGTTTGTCAATGGTTTTGCTGCACACTTACTCTGTCAACAGCAGTCTTAGATTTCTGACATTCAGCCCACTAAGTTTTAGATCTTACATCTATTAAACATGGACTTGTTAACTGAATTCCATCTTGGAAATAGGTTTTATTTACACCAAATTATATCAAATACAATTTATGTCAGTTTTTTTCTCTTGTGACCAGTTATTCTGCTGGATGAAGATAACAATATAATTTCAAAGAGAGATTGTTGATTTCTAGGTGAGTTAGGAATGCAGAGCCATTTGTGTCTCAGGACTCTGTAACTAAGAAGAGCAACTGTTGCCTGGGCACATTCTACATGATCACAGGAAATGGTATGTAAGGTTCCTGTGTCAACTGGGGTCAAGAAAATCCTTGGGAAATAAGTATTCTACTATTTTACTCTCTTAAAGCCTGTTAAATTAAAAACTTTTACTCTCAAATGTTATTACATCAGGTACAGGAAAAAGTAAATTTCATGCACAGTGGGATGTTAAGCCTGCAGCTCCTGTCTCACAAAAAGCAGAAATAGTGTTTCTATTTCTGTATACATCACACTGGAAATGTACCTGAGCAAAATATGTTTGACAACCTAATATAAAATAAGATCAACTTTCTAGAACTGTAGGAAGGAAAGAGTAGTTGACTTCTAAAGATTACTGCAAGAATATTGATAGAGATGAGAAAATAAAACTATATTCATCCTGACTCCATCTACGATTTAAGTTCCAGAAGATGAATATTCTGTGACTGTGATATGTGTGCAAGGGTCGTACAGTCAGTCTCAGGCAACATGCCCATTACTTAGATGCAGAGAAACTGTTCACTGTGAAGAGCATCTGCTTTTTTGCAAGAAATTATGTGGGGCAGTAAGCTTGGCAGCTGAAAGCAACAAGACACCATTCTATTCAAAATGCCAGACAGACTTTGTTGAGACCTCTCCTCAAGTAATAAACATGAAAAGTAAAGGCATTTGATAGAAAAGCTTAAATAAAAATTATAAAGAAATCAGCTATAAAATTTTGCTTCTGAGCTAGGGTAGGGGATGGAACATTCACCACCGCTGGAAACCAGTCTCCCATTGCACTGGAAAGTGCCTGGGCATTACCATATGTTCTTTTTAATTCAAACTTGGACTGCAAAAGCTATCACTGTCCTGAGCAATGCATCAAGACACTGACTGAAAATTGTTGTTCCCTCGGTCGGGGGGCAGAGAGATTGTGCAAGAGGTGCTTAGTTCAACTCAGTACAAAGTGAAAGAGAGTGACAGCCTGGATTGCTTGAGCTAATTTGGCTGACTTTCATAGAATTGGAGAATCAACCGGGTAGGAAAAGACCTTTGAGATCATCAAGTCCAACCCTTGATCCAACACCACTGTGGTTATTGGACCATGGCACCAAGTGCCACATCTAGTCTTATCTTAAAAAACCTCCTGGGACGGTGTATCTGTGCTTAATTAGGCACTGCTACTGTTGGTCTATGTTTGGCCCAGCCACCTGTGGCTTGTACTTTTCCTGCCAAGTTATGGGAAAACAAGGCCTGCTAAACGGGAACTTTGTGCTTGAAGGCAGCACTTCGTATAAACTGAAATTAATTGGTATCTCACTATTGGCTGATGGCCCTCCAAGGGCATTTGAAGGAGAAAGTGAAGAGGAGGAGGATGAAGTAAACCCCCAGACCCATTAAGGGAAGACCCTCCAAGGTGCATCACGCAGGCACGGGGGAATTCCAATGTCCACACGCGTGTGCAGAAGGGGCACCACTGACGTAACGGGGGGAGGGACCGAGGGCCTCTGGCTGGGCAGTGCTGGCCACACCTGCCCAGGTAGGCGACACCGGCAATTTGGATAAAAAAGCAGGTGGCTCGTGCTCGGGGAGCTCATGCTTCACACGAAGGACCACGTTGCCTTTTGTGGGGACGCTGCGATGTGTGAGCCGGACCCTCCGAGGGCGCAGCTGCTGTAGAGAATCCTTAGAATTCGGAGTTGTTAAGATAACCTTGTAAGTTACACCTGCGTGGTGTGGGGTTTTATTGAGGGCTTATTTCCCTCCTCTTTCCTGTCTACCGGTTTCTTGTTTTGTTGGCCAGTTCTTTGTAATAAATATTGGGGTTTTTTGAGCTTTCAGCGGTGTTTTGGTTTCAGTCCCGGCATCCCTTCAAACTCTCCCTGGAACAGATGGTGAATCCACCACCTCCCTGGGCATCCCATTCCAATGGCTGATTATTCTCTCTGTAAAAAATTTCTTCCTAATATCCAACTTAAACCTTCCCTGGTACAGCTTAAGACCATGCCCTCTTGTCTTACGGCTGGTTGCCTGGGAGAAGAGATGCCCATCTGTCTACAACCTCCTTTCAGGGAGTCGTAGAGAGTGATGAGGTCTCCCCTGAGCCTCCTGTTCTCCAGGCTAAACACCCCCAGCTCCCTCAGCTTCTCCTCACAGGACTTGTGCTCAAGTCCCTTCACCAGCCTGGTTGCTCTTCTCTGGACCTGCTCCAGCACCTCAATATCCTTCCTGAACTGAGGGGCCCAGAACTGGACACAGCACTCCAGGTGTGGCCTCGCCAGTGCCGAGTACAGGGGAAGAATCTCTTCCTTGGTCCTGCTGGCCACACTGTTCCTGATACTTTGTGCTAAGACAGACCAAAAATGCTCTCACATTTTGTTCCATCAGCTTTTCTGTGGTACAAATAACCTTCAGCCTAACATTAGAAATGAAGAGCTCAAATTAGGCCTAAAAACTGACAGCTATTTGCAAAGTGAAGAGTGCTTAAGTCTTGAGAGAACACAGAATAACATCTGAAGCAAAGTAGAGGAGACTAGAGTTGGTTTTCATCAGTTTGAGACACCTGAAAATGTCTTCTTAGACAACTTTAGAGGACTATGTCTATCATTTTCTGCGTTGATATATGTAGCATTTGCTACAGATACAGGAAAGTTTAGAATAAACCAGAATATATTTTACAGTTTTAATAAAATTCAGTATTCATTATTTAATGGTATGGAGAATATATTGTGTTTGCTGCAAAACAGAAAACATAAGTAGAGTCACAGGCTCTACTTATGGGTTGGAAGGGACCCACAAGGATCATTGATTCCAACTCTTAAAGCCAATCATCAGAGAAATGGTAACTGTATAAGGAGAAGCAGGGAGAGAGAGGGAGAAAAAGAGTGCAAGAGAAAGGTGGGGAGAAAGAGAGGAAATTTATTGTCCATGAATATGGAAACTGCACAGTAAGGTATGTGGTTTCTTGTACTCTACTTTCCTTGATGGCTACGGAAGATTTATTAGTGTAAATTTAAATTAGACATTTTTAAATCAGAAGTGACTGATGATGAAACTAACAAGATGATTACATTTTTCTACTGTACAGGATGCACCAGCATTCTATAATATCAAATGCAATATCATTGTGTAATAATATGGTGTATAAATGTAACACCACAACATTTTCAACAGCAAATCTATCTAGGCTACATATTAAATAATTTTTTAATCTTCTTTGGTTTGCAGTCCCCTGAATACGTTCCAAAGGAGACATAGTCTCCTCATATGCAGAGCTGATTGATAACAAGCTTGCCTTTCTTATCTGTCATGGGGTCCTTAGAGACAGGTTTCCAGAGTCTCAAGACCAACAGGTCAAGAGAACCGATGTGCAGTAAGTTACCTTCAATGTGACTGCAAAATGACTGAATGATAAAAATTCATTTTCTACACAGTCATTTCTGTTGTAACTGTAAATACCGTGTTTTAGTGTGATATTTGCAAAAGCACTCTGGGGACCTGCATTTCTATTAAAACTGCATTTTTTCCCATGTAAGTAAGGAAGAGAAAAATAACCAATTTACCTGTTAGCTGATAGATGTTGCAAGGATTTGTTAAACTGGGGGTAAGTAGTCACAGTATTTGGTGATGTAACCATCTCTGGCTTTTCCTGTTTTAGATCAAAAAACAAAATTAGGTAGGAGAGTATTTTTTTAGAGTTCTTAATATTGGCCTATAGGTTTCAGCAATAACAAGGTAGGCAATGACTCATTCAGAAAACACAGAGTCTGAATCATACAGTATTTTCTCCACTTGCACAAACACTTATGAACAAAGAGAGAAGTATTTAGAATTGGTTCAAGTATTTTTAAGCTCAAGTTACAGTTTTTTAATATGTAACAGCATGTGTTTACCAGTTTCAGTTTCGAAGGGAGCTCAGATGTATAGATAGGTCAAGATCCAAGAAATCAATCCCAATCACTTTTCCAGTTTTCTAGTCTTCTACTGATGACTCATGAGAGGCTGCATCTTGGAGCTTTCTTGTTAAAGGATACCGAAAAATGTGCTCCAGTGGATTCAAGAATATTACTTGCAGTGCTTTGAAAAGCCTAAATATTTAGGCAGGAGGGAGACTAAGACATTATTCTCTTTGCCACTAATATGAATAGCGATTTTAACGTGAAAAGTATTTTGCAATGATAATATGAAGTTAAGGTAGTTAGGTGGCACTGTATGGATAACTAAGTTTCTCATGTTAAGTTCTGTATTTACTTTAGGCTGTTTTCTTAAAAAGTTTAATTTATACTCACAAGAATTAACCAAAAAATGGGCTAAACATTTCTTTGTTTATAACAACTTTTCCTCAAGGGGTAAATCTTCTCTTCCAGTTAATAATGAATGATATGGGATGGACTGTACTCTTTTCATGAGGCTGATGTACGTGTCATGGCAGTGCTTCATTGTGAGATGCCATGTCACTACTTGTAAGTCATTGAAAAAGTGTCAGAAGAGGAGCATAAGAAAGCTGTGTTATTGTCTTCAGACTGTGTTATGAATTTCTGATACACTGTTTAAAAAGACACCTCTTTAGTTCAGTTTTACACAGGTCATTGAATTAGAGCACTCTGTTTATGTTGGGTTCTTAAACACTGGTGGACCTCAGCTAGAGAGTGAGGGAACACAGTCTGTGCTGAGAGCTGCTGACCCTCTGTGAGCTTAGGGAAGCTGAAAGGTTACAGCAGTATTTGAAACAAAGAAAGGTGAAAAGCAACTACATTTGCTGGAATAAATCTGATGAAATCATAGTTTTGCTAGCAGTAGAAAAGATTATTTTTTCCAATCTCCTCTATTTGTTTAACATTCCTTCAGAATTGTTGGCATTTTGGGCCCATTCTTCCCTATCAATTTTTTGGGGGGGAGAACATAAAACCAGAAAAATAGAGAGGAAAGAAATTATTTTTCTTTACTTGTGTTAGCTTCACGTTGTCCAGTTTATTACTGGACATTACCTTTGTCCAATTTACATTGGCATAAGTACAGGTGAACCAGAATCCCATCCTTCATAATCCTTTCTGTATAGTCAATTAACTACTTTAAGAAATGATTGAAAATGTTATATTTACATGAAAGTGGAAGAAATACAAAGGGATTTCATACCTGTAAATTTTTTGCCTCTTCAGACCACCAGACCTCAAAGTCTTTTTGTATCTTCATCTTCCCTTTTTCCATAAGAAGCTGTAGGTGCTCAATTTCTACCTTCAGCCCTTTGAAGCGATTGAACATTGTTTTATAACTAATATGAGAAGAAGAAAGTGTATTACAGATCTTCCAACATATATCTGAAGAAATATTTATCCTACCTTGAACAGTCACAGATTTAAACTATAAAATAATAAGTGATAATCAGAGATGCAGGGGACACAGAGAGATGGTAGAGGGAAACATGTCATGTTTTATAAAAGCTTCAGTAGACAGTAAGTGCAAGAAATTTATCCCCAAAACCTTTTATTTCATAAAAACATTAGTGAAATTCAAATGGGATCAATACTTATTAACAATTAAAATACAGGTTTGATCAAATATGTAAATTATTTCTTTTGAATACTCAGGATTCCCCTTTCAGATGGAAGCTTCCTTAACCAGGCCTCTTGGCTAACATATCCTTGGAGATTTACCAGGAGTATTAAAGAGCCAGAAGTTTCCTCAGAGATTGTGCATAAGACAAATGCTAACAAAATGCTTAGAAATTATATCCTTGCATCTATTTTCTTTTATACTCCTGGCTACAGCAACATTAGAACAAGGACTGGTTAACAAATGTGTATCCTGTGTGTTATTTATACTTGGTCAATCCTGCATAACCTAAAGATTTTCCTTAGGTCAAGAAAGGCAAGACATTTCTGAACCAACCAAAAAGGTTCACAATACATTTGGATTCAAAGAACATGTTTTGAACACTAAGCCTCAGGGAAGATATTAAGCTGTTTTTATTTATTTATAACTTTTAGCCCAAGAATAAATTTTCCCCAGTCGTCTACTGTGGCATCTTACAGACAAGCCAACAGCATATACACAAATTTAAAAACTATTAGTGAACCACAAAGCTGATATTTTTTAAATGTCAGAGAAAACCCTGAGGGCAACTGTGTGTGCAGAAGTGTAATTGGAATATACTATCAGTATAATTTATCTTCTGAAGGATAGCAGAAGTCTGAGGTAGAATTAATACCTTTTTTTTTCTTCTTCAATTTGCATTCTAAGTTTCTCTTCTACTGGATCAAAGATACTTAACTCTTCAGAAGGACTTGAAACAGCTATAGGAGAAATGTTCAGATGTAAGCAATGACCATATAATGTCCAAAGAAGCAACTTCTAATTAGAATAAAAACTACTTTTTAAGAGGCAGCTAACAAAATGGGTGTCATTAACCATTTCTCTCTTCTGGAATTGCTTCTTCAAACTTCCTATTTAGGCCTTACTCAGTAGAGGAGACAGTTGATAACTAGGGATTTGAATTAAGTTGCTTTTAATTTTTTTTTCCAGTAAAGACTGGAATACTGATTTTAGATATGAATAAAAGCAAGTTGTCAGTTTAAACATTCATCTTTGGTATAAAACCCTATCAAATGCATTCAACCTGGCAGTTTGGACTACAAAGAAAAGACCAGAAGTTGTTTCAAAAAGAAGAGACAGCAGTAGCTGTGTTGATGTTTGGAAATAAAGTAAAAGAAGGATGAGTAAAAGACAGATCTTGAAAGAAAAATTAACTTTGGTAAGCAATAAATTCAGACAATTAGTATAAATAAGGAAAACATCCTGAAACTATGAGAAGATTTTCAAGGTGAAGGAGAACTAAGGAAATACCTTAAGAGTAGCCTAAGTTAACCTAAGAAACCAGTTTAGGATTTCCCTATCCTGTAACAGAGCTAGTGAGCATACCATACACAATTTGCTTATTATGAGAGATGATAAAACAGTCTTTCCATCATAGTTTATAGGTTCATCAGTAAAAGGAAATGTGAAGTTACCTACTAGTGTTACAACAGTTGCTGTTTCTAAGGATGAATGAGAATAGTTTTAGGTTCCCAAGAAAACATGTTTAACCTTTTTAACTCAAGAAAAATGAAAGAAACAAAAGATTTGCTGTACAATACATGCAAGTTTCCACCCTGACTATTATTTCTGCCAAGAAAATAAATTCTATGTCAGCCTGTTACAAGGTCTGAAGAATGCACCCTTTCTTCAAGGAGAGGAATTCTGTCTGGAACAAGAGGGCAGTAATGACCTCTCTCTGCCTCTAAGCACGCCAGCTGAAACCATTAATCTTTTATTGTAGCACCCTATAGCTTAATACAGATTAAGTTGAAAGGCATTTTATTTCATTAGAATACTAAGTCAAGCATGTTAATACAGATGGTCAAGGTGGACAAGGGCCATGCAGAGTTGTCATTTCGTACATTAAAAGGCTTTGCTGCATGTGATTACAAAAGAAGAATAGGGTGAAGACATTTGTGGTGGAGAGGGTACCCTGAAAAGATAAAAATATAAAGTGCTTGGAATGTTAAAGTGAACTCACAAGGTGAAAACATCACGGCAGAGGAGAGGCTACAACTGTGGCATTGTATGACAAGTTATACCTGAACCCAACAGATAATAAGAAGGCCATCATAATCATGTCGGAACCTCTATGGAAAGCAGTAAACACTTCCACGATTACAGCCTATGAGGATTTTCTGATTTGTCAGATTTCATCCCCAAGACAAGACATAATGTGGGAAAGCACAGAGCTACACAGGGAACTTGTGAGGAGACACTGCAGAGCTCCAGAGGCTTCACACTTGTTCTGACCTTCATGAACACACAGAATCCAGACGTGAGAGGAATGTACTCTTGTGTAACAAACTGAAATGATTTAAGGAGTTACTGCCTCCTAAGTGAGCCATACTCACAGACCATGTGAGAATCCTTAATATGTTCCCATGAATATTCCAGCCAGACCTAGTGTGAGCCAACTTCAGCAGTGTTTAAAGGGGACTCTTCTAAGAACACTAAAGTTCATTTGTCCTATTTGCACAATCTGTAACAGTGTCTGAGTTCAGGAGGTAGCAGGTCCAACCCCTTATAAAGAAGGGAAATAATTCAGAGTGGAAGACAATATCATCTTTAAATGTTAATACTGTCTCTGAAGTGAGGACTTCCCTACATGAAAACATCAACAAATTCTGCTAGTCATTACAGACTGATGCAAGGCCATAAGATAGCTTTCCTTCCTTGATTTATTAGGACATCTAGTACTTGGAAAAATATTTATATGTTAGCTCTGAAAGGTCAGCCAAATTGAGGCAGAATTTTGTCACTTATACATAAAAACGCCACAAAAAATGTTTTTCTTCTGCTGATTGCATGCTGTAGATGGGATTATTTGGTTGCAAGTTACCTTCAGAAATAACAATAAAGCCTTTATCATAAACAGGCCCCATCATCTTCACCCCTGAATAAAATTACACTCATTATCTCCAGCTAGTGATGAAAGGCAGAAACACAGCTATGGGCAAGGTGAGCAGCACAGTTTCATGAATGGAAAGAAATGAGTATACTGCAAGCTGATGGGGCCCCAGCAGCAAAACCAGCATTGGATAAATGGCTATAACTTAGACATCCATCACTGTGCTCGGGTCACAAAAGCAGAAGAGATCTGATCACAGTATCAGATGAAGTCCAGTGGTAAATTAAGTCTAGGACATGCCCCCTTATAAAGGGGCACTCCTTTGTAAGATGTCCAGTGCCATTTCCCAAGCTGCTGCAGCCTCCATTTCAGCTTTGTTATGCCTGCTCATTGCAACAATATGTTTGTTAACTGAATAACTTTCTGCTCCAAAGACTAAACCATTTTGAATCTACCTACTGTAATACATACAAACTATAAAATATATATAAATCAGGCTCTTTCCTGATGTTCCAAGCAAAAGACATCTAAGGTCTGGTGGACTGTATTTCAACTCTTATGTTTCCTGCTGCTTCTGCCTTCTCCTCATTCCCTTCTACTTCTTTTCTCCCCTCTCCTCTTTACCTTTCCCGAATCCCTGCTGTGGCCTCTTTCTGCCCCTGGGCTCCTGCTGCTGCCTCACATCCCTCTCCTCTTACCAGTCCAGGCAATTTCAGCTACAGTTGACGTGAGGAAGGTAAGGCAGAGGTTACTTGGCTCATGTCTAATGTTAACGTTCTTCAGTACGTAGGCTCAGTTATTTTAAAATAACATGAGAGGGACAACTGAGTGAATAGACTGTAGAACATAAAAAGCATAATATTTACTCAAAAAATTTAATTCAGACACCTAAGAAGAAATACTTTCTTTTTGCTACAGGTTTTTATTCCTCTAAAGAGTTTCTTTTTATTGTATATTTCTGCCTTTCCATGCAGAAACAGAAAGCATTTATTAACCACACATAAGAAAGTACATGCAAATTGCAAAACACTGAAAAATCACATCAACTTTTGCCCTTATACATTAAAAAATTCTGCAATACATTACAAGATGTAGTAGAGATGCTACTGCTGAAATACTAATCATCAGATATCTTTTCTGCAGCTGCACAGAAGAACACAAAGTGCTATCTCCTTGTTCACTCAGGGTTGACTTTTAATTCATTGATTGACAGTTTGTCATATGAAACTTGATTGTACAGTGTCACTCTATGCTTTTAGTGCATCAGCTGAGATGAGCCATTCAATTGATGTGTAATACCACATGCACTTTTAGTGCCCCAGTGACTTCTCCTGGGAAACAAATGGAGTTACTGCAATTTAATCCTGGATAACACAGACTCAGGTTTCAGGGGTGCAGAGGAGGTATGATGTGCATGTTTAGGAAAACATTGGCTCTGTGTATACTAGGGGTTTCTGTTGGCATACCTCCATCCAGTTCTATACAACAGAGTTACTTTGTCAGTAGTCAGCAATGTACCGATAAGAAGTATTAGTTTCTTTACCTTAGCATAACTGCACATACAGCTGAGTGTCAAAAATTATGAATCCTAAGTTGTGAAGTCTTTTTTAAGAATACTGAGGACACAAGATGTAAAGAAGAGACTTTGACAGTGCTACGCTGGGTAGTGAAATAGCTAGCAACTTTTTTGCTTACTTTCAGGCTAACTGGTTTTGTTTCATCTTCACATACAACCTATTTGGTAAAGTGAGGAACAGGATACAAATGATACCAGCTGCCTGCTTACATAGGAAGGTGAGCTTTGCGTGAGTTGACAGTTCATATCATAAAGGTTTGTGATTTTTGGCTTTTTTTCTATAAAGAGGTTTCTAGGATGCATTCTAAGATTTAATTATTTTATTCTAATGAAAGGGCCAATTTTGGAGCACAGGAAATAGTAAATTTTACAGCACATTCCACATCACCAAAACACACAGTACCAGAAAGAAATTACAGCACCTGCTAACTGGATCACTAAAGCAATATGGAAAGCATGGATGAAAGCCACTATTCCTAGCATGAGATACCAGTTGTTATCAGGATGGTTTACTGCAAGCTGGCAACAGCTCGAAATACTCTGGCAGATTCTTGTCTAGAGTCAGAAAATTTTGCAAGAAACTCTCTGTGACCCTGACCTTTATACTCTCTGGGGCACTCGTATATTTCTTGACCTGAGTGTATCCCAGAAGTCAAACTCCTAGGGATTTATTGTCTTGTGCCTCAAATAACATTGTGCCCTGCCCTCCAGCTGTACTTTTGCAGTCAAATATTTTCATTTTTTCACTACATACTCTTGTGTTTATCTGCTTAAATTAATAGTCACTTGAAGTAACCAAATTTAGAATTGACTTTAGTATCCCATTAACATATTTACTGCTTTATTTATCAGCTTTGGAGCTTTTGGCAAACTTGGGCTTTAGTGCTTTCAAACTGGAACATATGTTGTCATCTGGTTTTTTAAAACAGAACTACCCATCCATGGTTAAGGATCAGCTTACAAAAATTCCCCCTCTTTTCTTTTTTATTCCTCCCCTGGGCCATGTCAGCTTATGTTTGTCACTGGGCACCATGTGTGTACTTATACAAAATCAAAGATGAGTATGCACATCCAACCCAAGAGGAGAGGAAAATGTCCTAGCACCTGGATGAGTTTATAATGTGGGTTTTAGAGCAATTTACCTAAAACTAATATAAAAGATTTTTTAAAGTTTCAGCCAATTTGTCATGAGAATACACTGAAACAAACTGTCCTATTTCCAGCATTTTACAAGTTAAGGGATGTACAGGGGATTGGAGACCTGTATTTTCTTGATTTTGTTTTGGTTCGGTTTTTTGCATTGTTCATTGCTTTACTGGCTTAATGTTGGCTCAAACTAACTAACTTCCAATGTACACTGTACGTGGAAAGCAGAGCTATTTTTTCCCATCTCAGTGAACTGTTTTGGCTAAATGCAGACTCACACTTCAATTCCCTCAAGTTTCTTCTTTGAAACTACTAATTTATATATTTGCTTCACAAAATACATGGCATACAAAATAGAAGGCGTTACCTTCACATCAGCTGCACTTAAGCCATGAAAGTTTCTGAAACCATCGTGGCTAAAAATTCTCTGTTGGTTTCCAAATATACAAGTAAAATATAATGGGGGTGGGGGGGAGGGAAAGCAGCTTCGAGTTTAATATGTTCCATACATACCAGTTAATCTAGTGGAATGGTAACATAGTTGGGTCTTAGCCAGGAACCCCCTACTAACTCAGATTCTTGTGTACACTTAATAAATATATTGTACCGTTTGATTACATGAGATTACTGTTGCATCATTTATCTTGTTCATAATATTAGATAATATATTTATAAGATAAATTTGAATGATCTTTCTCTGCCTCCAAAGAAGGGGTGCCGTTTGTCACACATAAGCTTTGAGGCTTTGTAAGCATTAATTTTTACAACATCCAAGAGCTTTCATGGGAAAAAAAAAATCTCTTTGCTAAGCTTTGCCATGCTCTTCTTAAAAGAAAAGGATGGAAAACACTTCTGAAGTCAGTTCTTTATCACAAACCTGAGACATTAGGAATATTCCACAACCAATATGCAGATTGCAGCTACAGTAAGGCACTACCACAACTTTTGTAAAGTAATGCCTGGTCAAGATAAGAACTTGACTGAGAATAATATAGCACAGCTTTCCTAAGAATAAGAAATACCTAGGTGCAGTCACACTGAGTGTTACAGAGCACAGAAGCAATAGTGAGGCTTAGGGCATCCCTATTTCTTGCTGGGGATTCTCAATTCTGAGAAGTGCCAGCCTTACTGTCTGTGAATATACACAGACATGCACAGTAAATCCTGTGCTTGCAGGTTACATTTCGGAGTGTAGTGATGCAGCAACTGTTGGGTTCAATTCAATAGACCTAGTGTTTTCTAAAAAGAAGGGGTGTTTTACCTGCATTCTCTGTAGAACTCTGTCTGTGGTTGTCAGTACAAATGCTCATGACAATGCCCAGAAGCATTTATTTTGGTCTGTGTGCTAAACTTATAGCAAACTCATTTGCAAGAATATTAAAGAAAAATAAACATACATTTTTATACTTCACTGCTTCTGTTTCAGCTGTGTATAGGTGGATCCTGAAACTGATGTGTAACTTCAAGTTAGACAATAAAGGAGGTTTTGACCTTGATTCAAGGAGTGAATACCAACCAAACAAACGTATGTGGCAGTATCACTCCGAACAACTTTGATCCTTCTGTTACAAGGTATTAGTAAAAGTTCTTTCATCTGCAAAAGAGAATTAGATGAGATAGAAAACCAGAAAAAAAGACACCCTATTATTTGTGAAATCAATATATTACAAGCATGGGGTTGCACTGTAAAGTGTTTAGTTTAACTCTTGGCCCAAGGAAGACAAAAGGTGTTAGGCCTGAAGCCCCTTTATCATGGATCTGGTGTTTTTTTTCTGTGCAAACAGCAGAGATATGTGTTAAGACATCTCAGTTAAGCATACAATAAAGAAAAAAGTACTACAGAAATTTTTGTTTCCACTCTCCCACATGGCTACTCCATTGGTCCTCTAAAGCATTTTCCTGAATGCTTTTTAAAATATTGTATGAGTTTTCCACAAAATTTCCAAAGCTCCGATACAGGATTTCATGTCACCAGGAATGTTATTCTTTAAGATCCATTTTGATGTTGTTCAGTGTTCTAGCACATGTGTTTGATTAGGATCATGTACAACTTGGGCAGTTATAGGGGCCAGATTATGGTTTGGAGACCCCCTATCCCTGCTGGCCACCCTCATATCCCACATCAAGTGCTGCACTTTTGCTGGTCTTCCCATGCACACACCTATCAGCTGCAGCTGCAGAACAGCTGGGCTGTCTGTGCTGGCTACCAGCTCAAGAAGGTACAAGAAATACAGAGGTATTTAGGTATTTCTAATAATTCAGCTCTTTCCTATGACTTGTGAAGGAAAGGACATTGAGCTTGATGTTGTGATAGCTGTTGGATGAATTATTCTGTACCATATACTGAGAAGAGATAATCCTGATATATCCAGAAATGATTATAATTTATGCACAAGATTCTCATCTGGAGAAGTATATCCAACCTCTGTGCATTTGTAAGATATTATTAATAGCTACCTATTTAAAGACATTATTCTCTGTGATCTTAAATACACAAAAATTTTTGAGCAAAAAGCAGTGAATTAATTTCCTTTGGCTCTTTCAACAAAAAGTAAGATGTTTTTCACCAGATCTGAAGATTGTTCTGAAACACTGGATGTCACACTAGCCATACTATTTCTCATTCACTCTATCCTTTCTATGATCAGATAGATAGAAATTGGTATTCTAGTTTTGACCACTACCTTGAAAAACTCAAAGAAATACAGATGTGAAAGAGCTCTATTTGTTGTTTACAGTTCGTTAGATTACAGAACTTTTGGCTATTTCAGAGAGCTTTCACAGAGAAAACCTTGACTGACACAGAACTAGTCAAGCTGCCTAACACACCCACTGGATATGGCTGGAAGAAGGAAGTTTACAGCACCTCAGGTAAACTTTCTACAAACTTTTTAGAACCAATAGAGAGAGGCTACTCAAAGATATACTGAACATAAAGGAAACAAGATTAGGCCTAGAATCAGTAGCCTGTGTGCATAGAAGCAAGTTGATTTTTTGCTCAGTCCACTTCAAGTCCTGTCTTAGAATTATAGAATCATTCTGGGTGGAAGGGACCTTGAAAGGCGGCATGGTCCAAGCTACTGCTCAAAGTTTAGTGAAAACTGAATCAGACTAGGTTGTCCAGACATGTTGTGAAAAACTCCATGCACAGAGATCTTGCAATCTTCTCTGATGACCTCTTTCAATGTGTAATTATCCTATAGAATCTTAACATCTTTATTTAGTGGATCAAACTAGAGAATTGAGAGCTTCATCTCCAGATTCTGTCTTGCTTACTTGCTAGACACCAGAAGGAGTCTCTAAAGAATAATGCAATTTGCACTGAACTTTTCAGTATTTCAGAAGAAATGCCTATAAAGCTAACAGAGACTGCAAGCTGTTCCAACAACAGTGAAATGCCAAAGTCAGTGTCAATAAAACTGAGAACCGAATAGCTGTGCTACAAGTTCATGACTCCTAATAAAAATATCGCTTGATCCAAAGATGTCTTCGCTGTTTTCTGAGATGTGATAGCTGAAGCTGAGTGGGTCACATGGGAAGCTTAATAGGAACACACAAGTAATCTCAGAATTTTCTCTGACAGTTCAAGAGGAGATATTTGCAAAGACTTTCAGTAAAGATGCAATATTCTCTTTCTTGAAGACAGAATGAAAGGAAAAACTCATGCCTGTCTCTAGAATTTAGCATTGTACCTAGAAAAACCTGCTGAAAAGAGTAACAGAAAAAACACAGCAACAAAAAACCCTACAAAATGCCCTAGACAGACTGAAGAGAAACCTATGGAACAGAAGGTCTGTGTGAGATTGAGGCCTGAAGGGACAGGTGTAAGAAGTGTATTCTTATTAGAACATACTCTTACAGTTTTAAACTTAATTCCAATGTAATGCTGGGAACCCCCCAAAACATATTACATAAGAAGAAACCTCAAGTACTGTGGGAAAGAAATCATTGCTGCTTGTTTAGCTTCCGCTTCGAATCCATGGTTCTTTTTCCTGATTGTGTCCATCTTTACAGATGGACTTGGTAGATACAGAAATACAAAATCTGTTCAAGAGCTCATAGTTTTAGCCATAAACTGTCCTGACTTGAAGTACAAAACAGCATGCCAAACCAAGAGAGTAAGTTGTTATGGTGTCTAACTTCACAGTTACCAAAGGCTAAAGTCTGTACTTTTTTCCCCACCAAGACAAATACAAAATAACTGCAATGACTTAAATACACTGCAATAACAAGCTTCTCTAATCTACTTGTAATGTCCTATATAACCACTTATACTTCAAGCACTTGCTTAAAAAATGATTTGGTAAATATTTCTAAAAGCACTTAATATACTACAATAATTCAACAAAGCAAATTCAAAAGCAGTTTTATCCTTGTCAGAGTAAAATTTTTCTTTTAAAAAAGGGCCAAGAGGTACTGGCTTCTGAATTTTCATCAAGTTTTGCTGTTGGTATCTTTGTCTTAACAACAGTGAAAAATCATCATTCTTTTTAACAAGCACAATCTTACCAGCTTTCTGTCACTCTCAGAATTCCTGTTTTCTTTGAAATACACTAAAGAAATCAAACCCATCACTAAAAAACAGTGACCTTGGTACCACTAGAGGTCACCCTAGGAATAAAATAAGTTCCCTGCATGCACAAGAGCAAAGAACTTTTGCCAAAAACACCACTGTTGCTTGACATTTGAAGTACCAATGTATAGAAGAACATAACACACAGAAGCATTGTGCATATCAAAATTATGATTTCCCAAGAGAAATCTTTCCCTTATTCTGAAGCTGTTGCAAACTGACTACACTGCTTTTTGGCATACTTTAGGCTTTGGATGATTAGTAGTACAGGGACATGTTGCCTTATCTCCCACAAAAAAACCCCCAAAAATACAAACAAAACCAAACCAAACCAACCAACCAACCAACCAACACCCACAAAAAAACTCCACAAAAAAACAAACCAAAAAAACCCCCCTTAAAATTCTGGACTTCAAAGAGATTATTTCTCTAAAGGGCTTTATTTAGCCCATACATAAGATATCATTTTTCAGCACCAAGAATGACGGTCTTGAAACAGGCCATCTATTATTCTCCATGGACTGTGCTGGATTTGTGTGGGAAAACACAAACTGCCAGTTTGGTCAGCTTCTGTCATTTTGTGATTGAAAACACTTGTGTCTCTTCATTTCATGGCATTAGTACAGATCAAGAATCTTCTGCTTCATATGAAAAATGTTAAAAGTCATCTCAGTTACAAGATGTAAAGAAGTGAAAGAAACCAAGCTCATTTTATTTAAATATGGATTTATTTAAATAACAGATCAACTCTGATGCGAACCAGAAGTTTGGAAGTGTGATGTGCTTTCCATTGACACAGATCACAGCAGATGAGTTCAAGACAGTTATAATTATTAGTCTAATTAATGTTATATATGTCGGTGGGATGCTGCAATGGTTGCAGAGAACTATCATACACTTATATACTGGATACAAACCCCGGTGGATCAGCTTTTCTAGTGGCATGGGCCACATTGGAAGGTTCAAGGTCTGACTGGATGGAGCTCTGAGCAACGCGATTTGGTGAAAGATGTCCCTGCCAATGGTTGGAAGGTTGGTCTGGATGATATTTAAGCATCTCTTCCAACCCAAATCATTCTGTGGTTCTGTGATCTAACACTGGACTACTGGGAGCAGCAGTTCCCCATTTTAACTCTTCAGATATGTAGAAATTTGTCAAACAACAAATTTTCTTTCCACTAGGTATAGATGGGATATTTGGTAGTGGCAGTACCACAAATATTGGTGGAATCGTTTCTTGAAATTCTTTCCTAACTCTGGCTAGAATATTCCTGCAGGAGTACTTTGATACATTAATTATACAGCACTGTCTGTCCCTGCTTTATTCTGGTATCAATCGTGTTCTTTCACTTCTAATCAAGGAAAGGTGAGTAAGCAGAATGAAACATGTTGTAAAGAAACACCCATCACGGCAAGAAAAAGGACATAAACTGATACTAATACCGTTAGAACAGTTATCTAGCTTTGAAAATGTAGGAGAAGATGATATAGACAAGGCTGTAGAGGGTACAAAGATAAGGAGAAATTTTTCTATTTTTGCTTAAAACAAGTATGTATTACAAATCCAAATATAAAAATAACATGCCAAAAGCCTGGCTCTCAGGCATTTGCCACACTAAATCAAATGCTTGTATGCATTTTCGGGGATTCAAATACATCTGTAATTTCTGTCTCACCTAGTAATTTTATTTTTTATGAGGAATGGGCTTTTTCAAAGGAATTTTACTTGAAAAAGAACTTTGGACGAGCTTTTTGGATAACGGCGGAAATACAAAATCTTATTTCTAAAACTCAAGTTACAAAACTCGGAAAAACAAGTGGAGGTTTTGTTTGTTTGGTTTTTTTGTTTGTTTGTTTTTGTTTTTAATAAAATATTGATAAAACTGCACCTTAATGCTGAAATCTGTATAAAGGATGCAGATTCCTTACAAAGACCCACATTTGTCCTACTTTTTGTTTTCATTTCTAATAGCTCTACAGAGAAAGTGGAGTTGGATATTAATTTAGTCCCAACAAACCTACCATGAAGCAGAAAGGTTTTGCCATCTCTTGATGATTTCAGGAGAATTCCAAAAGAATGGATTGCTACTAGCAAGAATTGCTATTAGCCCAGATTTCAAAACTTATGCAAAAAGAGAAGGGAGTCTCATGGAGAATGTGATGAAAAGAAAAGTATTTGAAATGGAAAGCTGCAAAACTGCATTTCAACTAAACTGATAAAGTACTCATAATTATCAGTAGTGAGGGGCATACTGTGCTGAAGATGCTGCACCACTGGCCGCAGACTAACATGAATGTTAATTTAGGAAACACGTTTCAGACTGCACATAATGGGTGATCCTTCTGTGCATGAAGCTTTGTCCCAGTCTCCTTGAAGCTGACTGAACAGCCTGGGGGACTTGTAGATTTACTAAACATTTCTGCTGATATGGACAGATCAGTCAGGAGTATGTTCAAGGGTCCTTCTTAACTTCCAGAGTTGACCCAACAGAGGCCTCTACTCAAGATGTAGTCGAATGGGAAAAACTGTGCGAGTCATGGCACAGTTACTTCTGTTATGGAAAGTAATTGTACAAAACACACATTTGCTAACATGACTACACTCCCATAAAAGCATCCTCCCATTACAATACATCATAGCATTTCCTATGTCATCCAGCAGGTCCAACTTAGGATTCAGTCTCTCCCCAGTGCTGGTAGATAATGTTAGAGCATGATTGCAAGCAGGTTAGTGCATCTATGCAAAACTGGAATAAGAAAATGGAGAATAAGGTCCTGTATTTTACAGAAATGCTAGTTTAAAGCTTCTTAATATTTTACTAGAATCAAATAAACCCCCTACTTTTCTTCTACAACACTGCAAACTCCAGGAAAAGCCATTTTTAACTCTTTCCTCCTCTCTTTCCCACTCAGAAACATTCTGATGACCCAATATTTTCACTCTCTGAATACTTAAGCAGTGTGTACATTATTTTATTTTAAATCCTGCCTAAAAATGCAGTTAAGCATGCAAAAGGAATTTTAAATCCTGCCTAAAACTTCTTTAAAGCATGTGACTCTGAAGGATCTTACTGAAGATAACTAAAAGAAGTTCTTTGCATAATAAAGTATTTTTACAATTAATAAAGATGAAAGTCATCCTGAGAGTGACTCCTTGCAATTTTGCATAAAATATTCAATGTTTCTGGTTATGTACTGAAAAACACAGAGCAATCCCTTGTCTCTGATGAAACCTCCCATCCATTTGTGTCCTTTGTGAACTTCCAGCATATGGTGTTTTAAAAGAGATAGCTAAGAGCAATGGGCTGAGTAGTGGAGTTTTCCTTCAATAAGAAATCCACATCTTAAGCACAGCCATGAGGGAAACAAAACTACACTGTTTAAAATCCAACTAGAATAGCTTCTTCAAGAGTTTTAACCATAAAATTCTTTAAGGAAAAAAAAAAGGCAGCTGGAAGATATTAACTTGGTTTCTAATTGAAACAATGGTGTGTTTTATTTCATGTTGGGATTTCAACAGACTCTTAATTAGAACTTTTACCATGCACTTTTCAGTATAAATATCTTGATGACATTCTGGTCGTCGGGAAGTTCCTGGGAGACTTGACACCTGTTGCTCCTTGGAAGAACATTCATTCAAAAAAGGCAAGCAGGCAAATAATACTCCCCAGCTCATAGGATAAATATTAAGTCTAAATATCTAGAGTATTTAAAAGAATAATGAAAATACTGGAAAATAATTTGTGCGGTCCAGACTTTGTGATGCTAGGCAGACAGCAGTGCTTAAAACAAAAGGCAAAAACGCATGGATTGCCTGCTATATTTTAGAATACTAACAGAATATTTACGATGTAAATGTATAGCTGGTAAAGTCACTACAATGGTATTTCCTAAGGACATGAAAAATTTATGCTTGCCTATGTTATGAAAAGCAGTCTAGTTTTTGAAAACAGCATTTGAAACACAATTTTCTATATAGTACAAAAAATATACAAACCCAGATATTATCATTCAAAATGAAACATGCATTCAGAATATATCACTTCATTTTTTTCAAAACACTGAATTAGAGATTCTCATAAGCAACATTACTATGATTCATCTCGATGTAACTTCTAAAGTGGTAAAATTTAGTAAGTAGACAGTATTTAAACCTGGAATGAATTAAAGAAAAAAAAAAATCCATGTTGTACTGAACATACCACCTTCAGATAGGAGAGGAGA